>JACGTP010000015.1:1945388-2044986 GCA_023678845.1 Mischocyttarus mexicanus | reverse complement strand
ACCGGCTTAGACGAGCGTTCAATGTTTTGTTTACGTTCGCCTTTCTCCGTCGCTCTTCGGCCGGTGTCGACAACCGAACGTTGTCATTTCGTCTTTAAATTTGTAATTGACCTTCGTGTATGTTCGGTACTTGTCGATTGTATTCGTAACTACTTTTCATAATAATCGTTAGTCTTCTTCGAGTGTCGGAAGGTGTAACGTCGATATTAGATAAATAACGTCATTTATCTCGCTTCACGTATCAGTGTGTTCGTGTTTCTTCTTATGCAAGTGATATGCATATGTGTGCGAGTGTGTACAATGCTGAAGAGTGATATATACATATATGGATACATGCAGTTATGGATATGGATAAGCAGCATTGGATATAAAGACAAAGTACATCTGAAGTAAGCTGAGTATAATTTTTGTCTAAATATATGTCATCGGTACCTGGAAAAATGCTTGTTTTTTATATGTCGTTTAATGTTTTGTTTACATGTACCTCTCTTTCTCTCTCTCACACTCTTCGATCGGTATCTATTTTTCAATATAATAATTTTTATTTTATTAAGAATATTTTTCTCGAAATTTTGAACACACATTGACTTTCGAGTACCTTTGGTGTTCTTCTGTTTAATTTCAATTTAACAACGATATTAGAGTAGTATCAAATTTATTTAATATATACGGTATGAGTGTTTTATTGCATTGCAAATGACATGAATAAATGCACGAATGTGTGTATATTGCTGAATACTAATATATATGTTCATATAGAAGGCTTTAAAATAAAGATACGCATATTTTAGCTTCGAATTTACTACAGTGCAGTGTAGAACAGATATTTGAACGGAATCGGAAAATTTTTTTTTTTATATTTACGATCAAATTATGAATTTCATACTTTTTTTTACCGCTAATCGTTATTCGTATATTATTTAAAAAGCTGCTATTACATTATTAGTATATATTATTACATCTTATATTCCTGTTAAAGAATTTTATTAAATTTATTTAAAAAATGTTGCATCCCTCTCGAAGGGGACTAAGTGATAATACGTTACTCTATTACATTTTTAGTATATACGATTACATCTAATATTCCTGTTAAAAAATTGTATTAATTTAATACTACATTAGTATTTAGTATTTTTCGAAGGTAATTGAATGCGTTCTTTCAGTAACTCTGCTGGGTTAGTTTTCATGCGAATTTACGTTGAACGATGGGCCGAGTTAGCAAGCTAACGATCTATAGAATAATTTGTCGAGAGTCGACTCTGAAGTTTAAACAGGTCGAAAGTGCACAAATGTCGCTTGCTAAAAATAACATAGTAGAGAGAAAGCGAAAGAGAGAGAGAGAGAGAGAGAGAGAGAGAGAGAGAGAGAGAGAGAGAGAGAGAAAATCAAATGTGTTGCCGACGCTGCATTAACCAACGGATTTATCGTTGAGTGAAGCATGGTATCGGGAAACCGCTAGAGTTGGAAAAAAAAATAATCGAAATGGTTATTAGAAACGATTTCGTTAAACAATTGCACCGCCTTGATTACCAACGCGATATCAGAATAACCCGGTATTTTACCTAAACGATTACGATAGGATCTTTTTTTTTTTAAAACGTTTTTTCAGTAAAGGTAGAATTGAGAAAAAAAGAAAGAGAGAGAGAGAGAGAGAGAGAGAGAGAGAGAAAGAAAGAAATATCAGTGTGAAAGACAAAACGTTATACAGAGTGATCTCTTTGTGTCAGAGACCATAATATACAAGTTCAGGTTTGTAGATGAGAACAAAACCGTAGGAGCCCTGCTGACGCGCTAACGATTTCTTGTCTAATGAGCACAGTTGCGCATACGCGAATGCTGATAATGCAGAAACAGGGTAGTAAGAGTGTAAAAGAGATTCTCTCTCTCTCTCTCTCTCTCTCTCTCTCTCTCTTACTCCCTCGGCGGCCCTTATTTCGACGCCCGTCACATACTCTTGTTAGATTTCAACACGTAAACACTCCTATTAGTAGAACGAACGTATGAACGAACATGTGGGATCTTCTGAAGAAATCACTGACGCTTCTCTTCTATACATATATATATATATATATGTGTATATACACATATGTACCACTACTCGCGGATAGCACGGGATCAGGGTCAGACCAGGCCGAATTTGTATTTAATATGCAAATTGCGGAAATGGGATTGTAGTCCGCAGAACGTGGTGCGTAATATTTTGAAAGCGACCACCGTGAGGATTATATCCTTGCGGCATACCTATATCGGTATTATGCAAATGCATGTATGTGAGAGCTTGCACTCACTATTTGTCTCTCTCTCTCTCTTCCTCTCTTCCTGTCTATCTCCATCTCTCTCTCTCTCTCTCTCTTTCGTATTCACCAAAGGGTCGAATAAGTAAGTTTAATGTACCTTCTCTTTTTATGCATCATGATGGTATATCCAAGGAAGCACCTCTAGCCGCGTGATTTCACTGTCGTAAACGATCTCGAAAAGATTTTCCTTACGTCGAAGATAGTCGATGCTGTGTACCAAGTTTTATATTCAATAAAGCCTTATATTCTCCAACCTATACTCAAGGCACAGGATGCGTTTACTTTAAAATTCTTGATTCTTTTGAAAGTCTTCCAGTACATCAGCCATTTCGTTTTTTATCTCCGACGATAAGTTTATTCCAATCCCAGCTAGGTAAAGTCAACTCATAATCAGTTTTGTTCAATCCTAAGTTAAGTGTAGAAGTGCAACGATACGTAAATTACGTGCAGTATAGTTTTCACACTGTGGAAGTATATCAAGGTTTATTTGAAAGTAGTCACCCTCTGTAGGAATTTATACGTATATTTATAATATATATATGTATATGTGTATTTGTCGTCTCATGGAAATGAAGAAAGTGATTTTTCCTCGCCAATAAAATATTTTATTTAGTAGAGTACCTGAATTTTTATATTATATTCGTTAAAGATTGTAAAAGCTGAAACGCGTAACGCTCGTTCAATTCTTGAATTATGTACTTTCTCCTTTACGATTCTTATCGTATAAATAACCAGATAGAATGTTCTTCCACAAAGTAGTAAAATTTTACTTTCCAAGGATGCAAAGGTTCTTTTTATTTCCTTTAGTGAGTCTCGCAAACAACGGTTTTGTCACTTGCGGATTTTGTTATTCGAGTAAATGACAAATCTGACTTTTCGTATGATGAATAATACGTTTTTACGTGCTAAAATATCTTTCCGTATTGTAAACAATTTGAGAATGAATTTAAAAATAACTTTATTTTTTCTTAACTTACAATCAACTGTGTGACTATTAAATAAATTATACTTGATGTTAGAATTTATTTTAATAAAATTTAATTCTATAAATTTGGAATTTTTCATTTTTGTTGCTTGAGTGAATAGAAGACGTTCCCCTTTTGTTTCTAAATTTCAATGTAGTAGGATAAAAAGAGATTGTTTAAAAAGAAGATTTTAAAACATATTTCAGAAGTTAGAAAAGATTGTAAAAATAAAATGAAATAAGAAAAAAAAAAGATGAAAAATAAAAATTCGCGAAAGTTTGGACGTTAAGTAAACCGAGGCTGGGTCTTAATTTTGTTTAACGGAAGTAAAAGGTATCTCGTGCTCGCCATACGATGAACTTTTCTTTTCTTAGGAAAGTCCACATCCAATTGGATGTGATCCGTAGCCAAAGACGTTAAACGAAGTCGACAGGATCTTACGATCTATCGTCCTTCGAGCGATTACTATCAATCCTGACAAACGTCGTTGCTCGTATATATAGGTGGGTGTCGAAGAAGATAAAGAAAGGAAACTCAGAGTAACATTGGTTCTGCTTATCGATCGAGAAACTAGGAAATCTGATCCATGGAAGATCTGTCTCTGTCAAACACGAGAGTTTCGTTTCGTTTCGAGTAGACCCTGTACACAATAGGCGAGAACCGAAAAATACAGTCAACTCTATTTAACGCACCATATTGCGATCGACTATCAGCCATAAAAGGCGATTTGTGAATTAGATTCAGGGAAAACGAGACTATTTCGTGTTGATTTAAATTACGAAATATACACCCCTCTTATAACTTTCTGCTTTGGGTACTTAATATTACCATTTATAATCCTTATATCACGAATTTAGGCTCAAGTTGAATTTCTGTCATTAACCGAGATAGGTAATGTCTCTGATAAGATCTTCGTAAGTCGAAAACGGCTATTTCTAGATTGTTACTTGATAAGATAAAGTTCAAAGGAACGCCGTCGTTCCAGTTAGAAACGTACCCTAACTAGCTGCTATATATATATAGTTGAAATATTAGATAATACGTATTTGTGTATAAGATATAGTAGTTTAAGTTTAAGCATAGATATCGTTCGTATTTAACTAACTTAATTGCACGTGTTACCCTACGCGAAAAAGGGTTAAATTCTTCCACGAGTTACTCTCTCTTTCTTTCTCATTTTCCTTCGTCCAATGTAGGGAAAAACGCGGCGAAACAAGGAAAGGGAAAATCCGAGAAGCGGAACGCGAGGCGCCGCGACGCGTCGCGTCGACTCTCGTAAAGCTTATAATCAAGCCTTATTAAATCCGCGCGGGCCGCAAAATGCGAAGCGAAAAGAAAACGATCTAGTCACCGTAAAACGACCAAGTGCCATGCATGAGCTTGAAGTAAAAAAGAAAAAAAAAAAAAAGAAAAGAAAAACGGAAACGAGGGAGAACTGACGTTTTTCTCTCAAGGGATGCATTGCCGCGACCTTAAACGACGTGTTTTCTTCCTCCATAGGGAAAGTTTAAGAGGAGAAGAAAAAGTTTGAGAGGAGAAAGAAAATTGAGGATCTTTCAGCAGATTTTCATATTCAACAACTGTGAGAACGATTTCGTATCAAACTTGTTTTATCTGTCACTAATAGTCACTTATATCGTTCGAGTCCTACGCGCCGTTTTCACACTCTTCAAATTGTTTTTTTCAAATCGAAAAAACCCAGTACGTTTAAACAATACGAGGAAATAAAATTGTCAATTGTAAAATTGACATTTCCTCGAATCTTATTTCTTATATTGCTTTCCTAAATAAAATCTTTATTATTATTATTATTATTATTATTATTATTATTATTATTATTATTTCAGAAAAATATAAATAATAATCTTAATATATTAAAGGATAAAACTAATGTGTTAAATGAAAGAAAATTAAAGTCAAGCAATTATCTTGACGTAGGTAACAGGAAGCCAATATGTTTTGCCGTGAAATAACCTACCCCGACAGTTCGGATGATCTAGCAATGCCATCATCCATCTCTTTTTTTTCCTCTCTCATTCTCTTTCTCTCTTTCTCTTTCTCCCTCTCATTCCATTCTATCTTCTTTCTTTGTTTCTCGTAGCTCGTCCCTTTTTCCATCTCTCTTGTCCTTCTTTCTACTCTCTTCCGGCAACAACCGTAATCCAGGAATAATGAACAGGCAGCTGTCACTCGCAATACCCGACCTTCCAGCAAATACGAGACTCGATGAATTTGTGTGACTTTTACTCTACCTGTACGTACAGATGGAAACGAAAAATATATCACGCAAACATGTACGATTTTAATATCACCCTCTCGACTGCAATAATGCACACAATAATGATAACATTTTTTTTTTGGGTACGGATATTACCAAAGAACAAAGTTCGGTTTTTGGCATTACTGTAAATCCTATCTTTGTTCAAGAACGATGACATTAATGATACATTATCAGGTAAAAATAAAGAAAGAGAGAGAGAGAGAGAAAGATAGTAGCAATTAGCGTGAGTTCGTCAGGCCAGCGGGACAACTGTATTTTTCAAGAACAAAAACGACTGTTGGTTCGCGTAGAGTCGAGTGGGTTCCAACGTTGGATGAAGGTAGAGGGGTAGGGTTTTCTAGAGGCGAGAGAAGACCGGCGAGACTGGTGTTTGCCCTCATTAGCCGTGCGGCTCGAGCCAACAACCTCTTCTCTGTATGCACTATGTGTGTATCTCTGTGTGTGTGTATGCGTCTATGCGTCTGTGTAGAAGAGCAACAGCGAATAAGAGGGGAAAAGAAAAATAGAAAGAGGAAAAGAGATAAAGAAGGGGAGGGAATGGGGAAAGGGTAGTAGAGATGAAAGAAGTCAAATAAATTTTCATGATGTGCCTCCTACTCCCACTCCATTCCCCAAAATTTGGTTGTTGCTCCTAGGACTTAAAAAACAAATAAAAACACGTAAGGTTTTATGCGAGCTAACCGTATCCTGTTTCCTCTTCGATAACTGTGAATCAAATTTGCAGGAAGGAAGGAAGGAAGCTATCGTTTATAACGCATAACATCGTTACAAACATTTAACCCTTTTCATAATGATTTACGCGTAAACTTTCTTAGAGTTTATCGTTGCTTACAAGTTATACGACTCCGCAACGAGTAAACTAATGAAAGTACCGTAAACTTTTCTACGAATTACAGTCTCAGGAGAATCATCGCACTTAGAAGAGAAAGAAAAAGAGAGAAGAAGAGAGAAGAAGAGAGAGACTTTCGAGAAGATTGAACGAGGATGTTATACCCACCACACCCATGAGCTTTCCACCTTACGCTCCTACAGGTTGGACATTTCGCAAATCACATTAGCGGATAATGATGAGATTTACTAGACGATTTTGCTGTCATGTTACACAAGCAACTCTGTTAACGTTATGGTTTCTTTTTCTGTCATGGTTTTTACACTCAAAAGAACACAAGGCAGACATAGAAAAGGGGGAGAGATTAAGCGAGCTGAAAGGAATATCAAGAATTATCAAAAAGAGGAAACGGGGAAAAGAAAAGGGTTGTACAATTATTTATTTTCCTCTTTATCTTTCCTTAGGTTTTTTTTCTCTTTTTTCATTCATTCGTCATAGATTAGTTCGATACTTCAACAACGAGACGAGCTGGATGTTTTACCAGTCTTACCTTTCTAATGCTTGACACAGATACGCATTCAGTACACTTTTTAATTCTGTTTTAATCTCTGAGTTATTGCTACTCCAAAGCTTCACATCGAGACCCGTTCCATTCATTTCGCATTTCAAACAGAGCTCATACGTGTATGACTATACCGATGACGTGAATAATGGGTGTCGTGATTCTATACGCGTAGATATAATGGATACATCCCTCGATGTAGGAAACTACTGGTATCCAACTCGTCATCCTCTTCCTGTTTCTCTCTTTTTCTTTCTTATTCCTTGTTTCACTCTTAGTTGTTGTTAATCTAATAATTATTGAATCTATTCGTTTAATTCTTATTTTTTGATGTCTCATTGTTTCAATGATTTCACATGTCGAATAAATTTATTGTTTTATTCGAGAATACTTTAAAACAATTAAAATCGTAAGATTTATTTGTGAAATGGGAAAAAAAATACTAAAGATAAAAATAAAAAGGAAAAAGCTAACTGATTTTCTTAAAGATCACGGGGGGGTAGATATTACTTTGGGAAAAAAGCTTACGATGCTTCAACGTGTCGAGGAGGGATGAGAAATGGTGTAGGAGAGAAGATATTGCGTTCCAAAGGGACAAGGAGTTAAGGGTAAACATAAAAGTTGAGCGTTCAATCTCGATACGATATAACACCGTCGGCCATCATTGAGAATGCTTCTCCCTCCAACATCCTTTCTCCCACTCTCTGCTTCTCTCTCTCCCTCTCTCTCTCTCCCTCTCTCTTTCGATAGTGCTAAGCACACAAATGCATGCATGCACTCGCGTTCAAGCACTTTACCCTCAGAGCATCAATGATACAACCGGAGACGAGACTACCTATAGAAGGGGTTGCGTTGTGGTAGTGAGTAGGAGAGTGAGAGAATGAGAGAGAGGTGAAAAGGGGAGACACGGGGGAGGGGGAGAGGTTTGACAACGAGGCGTCGAAATGCAAAATCCGATTGGTTAAGTGCGGCAATCATTGGCAGTTCGTGGATAAGAGAGAGTGAGAGAGAGTCCAATACAATTCGAAATTCGCAGTCTCACCGACGTAGTCATGACGGATGAGAGCGTGAGAAAGGTAGACGAGAGAGAGAGAGAAATAGGAATGAGTGGGACTTGACAACTACGTAATTCCATCGGCCATATCGCATGCGCGGCTTCGATCATTCTTTTCCAAGCTTTCGAAATTTTCCTATTACGATGATAACGCGGAAACATTTAATTCTATGATTTTGGAATCGGATCTAAATTTGTTCAAAAATTTAATAAATTGATTACCATGAAAGATGTAATCAATGTGACCAACAATGGTATATAAATTAAAATATACTTCATATACTTTCATACTAAATAATATATAATGAAGTTAGTCATTCAAAGTGTTAATTACTATTACGGTCGATACGATTAACGATCAAGTCAATGATACTTGATACCAAAGAACGGAAGCTCTTGATCGTATAACAGAGCTTACGATGCAACGTAACAAAGTACGTTCAGTTCAAGGGGATAATTCTATTCACCTGCATCACCGCTAATGAAGCTCTTTCCTTCGATGCGGAACATTGTACACATAGACCCCGATATACCACCACAGTAGAGACGCGTCGAACATCTAGAAAGCTCTGTCTCCCTTTCGAACGCTTCCTACATCCGGTGGTATCGATAATGGTAATTGCGATGGCTTAAGCCGGAACACGCGATCCGCCAACTGCCTACAGTTTCCGGAATGGCCGATAGGAACGTAAGCCGCCACAATAGCAAGGACACTCTCCTCCAGGACCAGAACGACGACGTCGACGACGACGACGACGATGACGACGATGAGGACGACGACGATGGCGTCGGTGACGACGATCGAAAGGAGGATGAGGATGAGGAGGATAAAGTGGGAAGAGGTATTCAACTGTATATAGCTAGCATGCTCGTACGAGCCCCTTCACAGAGACACAAACACACACAAACACACACAAACACAAGAAGACACGTTTGCACTTGCTTCTAACACGACTAGACTCACCACCACTATTGCCACCGGCACCACTATGTTACTTTGTCCATTAATGAATATTTATTGTTATCTAACTCAAATTTAACGACAAGCTCGGCAGCTGCGCCGACCACGCGTTCCCATCGCCAACGTTTAGCGTTCTCGTAACACCCAACTCTCTCCCTCTCACCCCCCTCAACCCATTTCACTCCCACCACACGAAATTCACCCTTTCTTCGGGTCTACCATGTTCCTGTACGACGCGTACACACGCACGCATGCATGCGAGCATATTCGCACGATGACAAGCAGTGTTTTCCGACGTGTCACACCGTCCTCGTAAATTATTACATAAATTAAATTCAAGCCATTTAGGAGAGTATTTTGCCAAGGATGCATAGTGTCGTCTGGTATGATATAGGATAAAAGATATCTATATCTATATATATTTGTATATATATATATATATATGAACACACAAACCTAAGCTTTTGCCCCATCATTTTCGTGTATTTTCGTTTCACTTCCGTGTTTTAGTCGTAGTGGTTGGGTTCCGAGAGATTCGAGTTCACAGAGGGCGCATGCATCCGAAAAGACTGGGTCTTAAGGGTGTAAGCGACGAGATGCGATGCAGAAGAAGAAAAAAAAAAGGATATCATCGTCGTCGTCGTCGGAGTCGTCGGACGATGATGGTAGCAGGACTACCACGAAGAAAACGACGACAGCTCGAGAGAACCACTTATGTTTGAATTTCAAATTTTCCCCTCTGGCTCTGCTAGAATTTCTCCAGGTAGAGAAAGAAAGAAAGAAAGAAAGAGAGAGAGTGAGGATGAGGAAGAGGATGATGAGGAAGATAATGAGGAGGGATGTTAAAGCGAAGGAGGACACCTATCCGAGAGATTAAGCTCGTCGAAGCAGCCATGAGACGAACGATTCAAGTTCCCTTGGATGAGATCAGCGTACTGAAGATCAACGCATGGAAGGAGAGAGAAAAAGAAAAAGAAAGAGAGAGAGAAAGAGAGAACGAGAGTTGAGGAAGGGAAAGCTTGCAAGCTTCTGTAAGTTTCTGTGCTCACACTCACACACCTTAATTTACATATACATGTACGTAGTTCTGGGTTCGATCCACTCTCGTTCTTCTTCTCATTCTTATAATCCCACGTCTTCATTTCTACCAAAGAGAAGAAAAATTGTGAAAATTCTTTTCTTTCTTAAACGGAGTATTTTTATCTTTTTCTTTTTGCCATTTGCTCCTAACTTCTTCTATCCTATTCGAGATAACGGGTGAAAATTTCGCGAGATCGTCTAGACCCTAAGATGAGGAGACCCTTGAAATTGTAATCTAGACGGTTCGATTCAATCGTGTCAGAAACTTGCGTCATCGTTACGAATAAGGGATCTTGTGAAATGGATAGGGGAAGAGAGAAGTGTAAGAGAGAGACAGAGAGAGAGAGATAGAGAAAGATATGAATGACAAATAGATAGAACGGGTATAAGAATACGTTTACGTTTACGGAATTGTGGATTATCTCATGGAACGAAGTAGATTCGTTTGCGGAATACGTGTGTACATAGAAAACGTGACGAAAAATCATGGGCCTTCCTGTTCGTTTTTCTCGAGAAAAATATCCTGCGGATGTTACACACGTTGACCTATCTACTACTACTACTACTATTACTATGTGTGTTGGCACGTACATACGTAGCATAGGTAGAAATAAAAGAGAACGATAGAAAGGAAGCCGGATTATATTTGTGCAGAAGCGTACGATCAAGTGAAATGGGGGAAAGGAGAAAGGAAGAAACGTAGAGAGACTGGCCAGGGTATACAATGTGGATTACAAGGATGTCTTTTTGAGGTATTAGAGGATTTGGAAAAGTACAGACTCGGAATGTCGCCAATATCGTTCTGTTGTCGTTACGCTATTTGTTCCTGGATAAAGAGGTTTTCGGAAAGAGAAAGAGAGGGTGGGTGGTGGCCCTGAAGATTTGCGATAGATATATACTTCGTCTAATACATAGAAAACATACTAAAATGTTCATATAAATACATATGTACACCCAAGATATAACATTTCCGAGGTATCCTCGGCAACAAGTGTGTTATGTGAAAAACGATAATATACGAAATAGAAAACTGTATATGGTTTGGTCGATATAAAGTTTCTATTATCGGGATAATAAACTTCAATCAAAATTACCAACACGTGTATCATTGTCTCTATTATTCCTCTAGATTTATTTCTGAAACGATAATCGATATCATTGGTACGTGTTAAACGAAATTATCTATAGTGCTTTTAACGATATAAATTTGTATAAGAAATGATTCACCTTTTTCTAGTTTTCAAATAGAGATCTATTTCTTCTTTTCTTAAAGTATTCGCAAATTTTTCTACTCGATTTTACGATTGAGACGAAACGTTCTTACAAGAACGCATTTCATTGAGAGAAATAAAAGGAGGAGGAGGAGGAGGAGGAGAAGGAGAAGGATCTTCGAAATCACGGTCCAAAGGGTTGCTCGAGTGCAATTCAATCGCGTGAGAAACGCACGTTGGAACTGAGAAACGGTAAATCTGCTAGAAATAGAATCTGAAAAGAGTCGAGAGAAAAAGATTGAGAAGTGAACAGAAAAACGAAAAGCTAGAAGGGGTAGGGAATAGAAAGAAATGTAAAAGATTCACGGAACGAGAAAGCGAGAAAGAGAAAGAGAAAGAGGGAAAGAAAAAGAACGTAGAGGAAAATAAAGAGAACAAAAAAATATATATCGAGACAGACGTTTGTGTTTCAATATTTCAAGATTCGTCGTTCCTTCTCTACTCGAGAGTTTTCTCTTCAACATGCAGTGCAACAGTGGTTATACTCGTAATGCAGATTACAATTGAAGCGTATCGAACCTCCATCTTGGAAATTCCCATAATGGAATGGAAAGAACGTCTCTTCTTATATACCCGGCAAAAGGTTCGTTTCACCATCGGTAGAGAAAAACTCTACGATATTACTTTTATGCACGCTAGAAAGTTTCGCGCAAGGTCCTTCGTCGTCCAAACGATAAGGAATATTTACTATCCTCCTTCGAAAATCCAGATTTATAAAAGTCTTTCAAGTATCGTAATCTAAAATATATATCAAGATACCTGATTTGATCTAACGTGTCTAAGCCAGTAGACAAATCATTTTTATCGCTTATCTATCATACACGAGCACGATAACAATTTGTTTTAGATTAAAATCTGTGAATATTTGTCGAAAAGTTCATTTTAGATCGAATACGTTCGATTTTATCTAACTATTTGACTAATTTATAGAAGGAATTTGGGCTGTAAACAATAAACAGTAGTCTAATTCGTGGTAAGCCATTCGAAACAAACGAAAACTAAACGGTTCGGATTCCTGATTCAACTGTTCTTGACTATTTTCTTGTTTCGGTTACTTGAAATCTTTCGTTTCCCTCACATGTTTCCTTTTTTTCCCTAGTATGGCATGAACAATCGAGAGATAGTGGTTTAGACAAGAAATAATAATAATCATCCATAGAACTGAATTCTTATTGAACATTGAAAATACTCTAACAATAAGAACTTTAGAATCCTATCTGGGATCAGTGAAAACGTTAAAAGCCAATTTCACGGTAACGGGTTTCAATAGGAGAAGAAAATGAGTCGACACGATGAATTATCATTGAGTCAGGCGATTTATGATATTCTACGGAGAAGGCTAAAGAATTCGTGAAATAATTCTCGGTGCATAGCTAGTTTCGTGATCCTTTACGTAACATCTTTGACCTAAAAGCATCCATCGTTGAAAAGTTTCTGAGCCGTGCATCGACAAGTTTCTCGTATAAGTTTCAGAAAGTTGCAGAGACGCGGAATTCAGCCTCCCTATCGTTTACTGCTTTCCTCAAACCTCTTACGTCTTGCAAGAGAGCAGGTAGGTAGGTAGGAAGGTAGGTAGGTAGGTAGGTAGGTAGGTAGGTAGGTAGGTAGGGAGGTAGGGAGGTACTTACTACTTGCGTTGCCCGGCTACGAAAAGACGATATCACCTCGAGAATTCTTGCGCTCGACTAAAGCTCGTCGGAGAGGAAAGAAATTTCTCGCTATAGAATCTCTCGTAAAGAGCTATGATATTTTTACGGTAGATCCCCTTTACGCTGATCTCTTAAATATGCTCGAGAAACCTAAGAGTATAAAATAAAAAAAAAAAAATAAAAAAACAGAAGATATTTTCAGCGAGTTAAAATGCCCTTCGAAAAGAGACCCCTTTGATGACGTAAGAGGAAAACCATTTCCAAACCTACGAAGAATTATTTTATGAAAAAATATTGTTCAACGTTGATCGATAATATATATATATATAAAGGTTTTAAAAATTATTCATTAATTAATCATCGATCAAGAATATCGAAAAAGAATGAAATAAAGATAAAGAACAAAATGTATGCGCATAACTTCTGGATTCAATCTCAACTTTCCAGGCCGCTGATTATACCTTTAGGTATGAAGGGAGTTGATTCAAAGCATCTCGCAGCAGAATGATCTTTGAACTTGTATTACATAGAAGGTGGGATACGTTAAGCCTGACGATAGGACTCGTAGATGGGTGGATAAGGGTGCTGGTGAGAGTAGGGGTTGTTGAGTATGGAAAAGGGACGAAAGGGGAAAACTAGGCGAAAGCATTGCCGGTTACTCTACCAACCGAAGGACGCCGTTAGAAGCGGCACCAAAACTATTTCGGAACCGGTTTTGAGTAAGTTTGCCTCGTCCGATAACTATTCCGGGCGGAGGAGAACAGCAATGGGCATGGGAGCGTGCCGCATACGTGCCGAAGTTGGATGGTACGGTTTACCGCGCGCCATGCGAGTTGTTGGCTCGACCCTGAAGCACGGAGTTTCAACCTGCCTTAGCGAAAGACGTTAGAGTGGAAGCCTCATCTCTCTCTCTCTCTTCTCTCTTCAGGCAGAGTTCTCCGACCGCTTTACACACTCGACCAGCCTCTGGATTACGTGAAACTGGCATAACGCATCCACCGAGGACGTCGCCTTGCCGTTTGGAATAGGAAGGAAGTTTCCGGTGCCGAAGACTTCTCTCCAAATTCTCTTCCTTCGATGATCTCGGATTCCTAGACAACAACATCCCGTTGTCTACTTCGGTTTAGTTCGGCTGCCGTTCTAGTTCGCCGATTCGAAGTGACGCTCGGAAGAAGGATTCTTTGGAATTTAGACAAACAATGGGGTTAGGGAAAGATAATGCGAAGTTTCTATTGATAAAACAAGAGTATACTCTGATGGTGATCCATTGATTTTATTTCTATTATATTTTTTTTTTAATCTCTTCGACGAAAAGAAAATACGGATAATCCGTAGGGCAAAGGGATCGTTGGGGGAGAAAGCAATGCAATAAACGATCAAAATTGGAAGTTGCTTCGACAAGCACGTGTTTAGTCGAGGATGCTTCTTCCATAGACGTATAAAGGGCTAGCCCTTTTGATCGGTCACTGCCTCCTTTGGGTTGCTCCAAATACCGGTCATCTACCGAAAACACGTAAGAACACATACTGTTTCTCCTCAGACTATATGTTTCCATCCTTTAGGACCATTTATGACTACATGAACGCACGTATGTATCCACGATCTTTCATGTTAGTGTATGTATATACGTATATACGTAAGTGTTCGTGAAGATAGAGGTGAACCCAAGATCGAGCGTATATGTTCAACCGTAAGATCGCTCGTTCGTGAGCCTGGATATATGAGAGAGAAAGAGGGAGAGAGAGAGAGAAGCAAATTCACGAAGCGTTCCTAGGTACTCTCTTGCAGCCGGGTTCCTACTTCGGCTAGTAAGAGAGCAGAGAAACTCACGAAGGGAAAATCCTTTGGCCAGCGAAGCTTGGATAATCGCACTTCGACGTATACCTCCGTGTACCTCTTCTATGTGAGATAAAGAAAGAGATAGAGAGTATAAAAGAGAGAGAGAGAAGGGGAGATAGATTGGTTGGAAAAGGGGAGGAAGATTCGCTTTGGTGCAATTGCAGCTTGCCTATCCACGTGGAAATCATAGCTCGCTACGGAAACCATCAGGACTCGAAATTGTCCAGAAACGGTTCGCGGAATGTCCATGGTAGAACTCCTTGAGGGTTTCTTCTATCGTGATTTGCTAGAGAAGGCGACTCCTTCAGGGATTTGGGTATAAAGAGAGCTCCAGTAAGATGGATTGAGATCTGTCTTTGTAATTCGATGTCTATTTATTCCTTTTCCTCCTTCTTTCTTTCGTTCTTTCTTTTTTTATCATTTCACATGTTTAACTAAACTCTAATTCATTCGTGAATCGAAAACGTTACTGGTCTCTAAAGGAATCCCAAGTTTCAATGCTTGTTGGCTATTGATATAAATAATCTGTTTGGACACGTTCATGAAAAGCATTAAATCGATTTTAATTCGCTGTATAGTTAAAACTATTTTTTATTCGACCAACAAAATGTCAAAAACTGTGAGATAAGTCGTACGCTTTAGTATTCTACCAAAATTACTTTAATCTTGTTATTTTCCGTTATCATACGAGAGCTTTGAGTTAGGAAAAAGAAAATGGGATATATACGATATTTGCAAATAGGTGACAAATTTTAATTGATACTTCATAGTTCTTGTTTTCTTGGGCATATTTTACAGGCGATTAGATCAAGCCTGTCGTCATCGAAACGAGACAATGCAAACTCTGTGGGCAAATGCGCCGTTTATTCGGTGATCCGTTCGCATTGGCAAGTGAATTTCTCGATAGAAACAGGGAGGGAACTGGCATAGCTCGCGAATAATTGAAATTTAGATTGCAAAGTTCATGGGGTGCACGTTCCAGATTTATCCTCGATATCCGGCCGTTTGTATAGAACAGTGGACCGAACTGAAAGCGTGACCACGATTCAATGACAATATGAATGTAATAACTGGGTAGCATGATAAAGCACGTCCGTTCGATTCACAGTTTATTTTGTTTTAAGTTTCTAACATTGCGCAACCGGTAAGACTCAGAAACTACTATCCTCTCAAGGGAAGTCATGGGTTAGATACAAAAATACCATATTTTGAAATCTAAAAGTGTGCTGTGCATGTACGTATGAGTACATGTGAGTGTGTGTGTGTATATGTGAGAGAGAGAAGCTCGAGTTCGAGGTTCACAGTCTCGCACTAGATAGAACTGGTATTGGATGTCATCGCGAGACAGATTACGTGCCGGTTTGAAAGAAGCTTCTACCTCTTTTCCCCTATCTTTTTCCTTTTCGTGCCCATACCCTCGAGCTGGCTCAACGAGCATCACTATAGTAGACTACCCTTCTCTCTTCCACCCTCGTTTTAGGTCTCTTCTCCCTCTCTATCTCTCTCTTTCTCGTTCGCCCTACCCCAGTCTCGTCGCACTTCACGTATTATCCTCCTTGTCGTTTTCCATTCGTTACGATGTGCGGCATACCGCACACCCGTCCCCCCGTTATTCCACCTCTTTCTTATTCGTTCTATCCTACTCCGTTTATAGATCACGATTTTTTCCCCCAGACCCCGCTCTATCATACTCAAGCTCCTCTTCCTCCTCCTCCTCCTCCTCCTTTTTCAGGCAAGTCGAATCCCCATCACATTGAAGGGAGCCAGCTTTCATATCCCATTTGGCCCTATTTTTCATAAGCGATATTAGAATCTATCACCGAGAGCCGGCAGGCATTTGCCAACGACGATAGTAGACGTAGAAGGGTGAAATAAGAGTGAGGAAGATAGTGAATGAGAAAGTGCACCGGATACCGATAAAAAAGATAAAGAGAGTCTTCCCGATTATCGGGAAGGAGGAGGGTCGGCTGCCTAGATCACCAACGATTATCGACTCCATTGAAGTTCCGACGTAAATGAATTCAGAATAGAATCAGTCAGGTTTTTCTTTGCCTTAGGTCGATGGTTCCTTCCAACTCTCTTATTGCCCTTTCTATTGAATAAGGTGCAACTGAGTACTGGAAATTACGTTGGCCTATTTTACACCCTCCATACTTGTCAGATATTCCATTGATCATAGTCTCTCAATCTTTCGAATCCTCGATCAATTTTCAGTCGGTTATACGACACTTTTTAATATTGATGACTTAATACTATTCTTTTTACATTGTCTTTCATCTTACCAATCGATGGGATTGTTCGTTTTACGATCACTTTTCTTCTAGATATTTCACTTGATTCTAAGAAAAAAAACACACACACACAGATACATTTATTCCATTTTATGTAAAATAGAGTTTTTTCTTTTTTCCAAATAAATGCTTTACTTGCTACGCTAAGAGCATGATTGGCTCGATCGCAAAGACGTTTTTAGAATATACGAGTCCCAGGAGGCAAAGTCATCAGTTGATAACGTGAGCAGTATATTTTCATACTACGTGCAAAACCCTTTTTATATATCCGATCTTCTATCACGCAATGTTGGAAATCTAATATTTCTTTTTCTCCGATTAACCTTGTGACGCAGCTCTTGTACTACCTTTCCCCTCCTCCCTAACCCCACTACCTCAACCACCCTCTCGGTTCGCGGCAAATTTTACCCAATCAAATATGCAAGATGGCATCCAATATATTATCAATTTTCAAATGATTTGCATCCATATCATGACAAACGCAACGATCGAATATCCCGTCGAATTAATGTTATTTGTCTTTGGCTACACCGACAGCGCACTGACATTCGCGAATTACCGTAATTAGTAATTACAGTTTCAGCCCCGACTGTTAATTACCAGGCTTGATGTTTGCCAACGAAATGCTGGCATTGTTGATTCGCTAAACAGGTAGAGAGAAAGCTCTCTATGCATTTTCGCCATATTTTCTCAAGTCACAACGTTACATATATACATCCCAACACATATATGTATATATATATACATATATGTACGTATTTCAATTCCTGTTTTGAACATTCGCGTCAGTAAAGTGTTCCATTTTTGTTCTGTATTCACGCATCGCATCAATTTCGATCGCTACGAGAAAGGACAAAATTTCACTCACCTCTGTGCCTGTTGGTTTGCTTGTCGAACATGAGCATCGCGTCTTCTATCTGAAATTCAAACGAAATTGTTTTCATCAGTACAGTTATTACATGGAAAATGATTGATTTAAAAATAATAATTATTTAAATGGGTCACCCTTGTGTGATGGGTTGAAATAATCGAATTTTTTTTTGTATTTGCATTAATTAATTACTAAACATGTTTAGAATATGTTAGTAAAATGATTCTCCAATAATCGAAGTTTTTGGAAAGTTACAGCTGTTGAATCATTTGGGAATTCCGAACAGTTTTAGTTTTTTCGAAGCAAGATTAATTTTCAAAACCCTGTCAATTATTCTATTTTCAATATTTTCTAATAATCCCAGATTCATTCTATCGCCATAGGCTTACAAATTAAAATGCCGTTTGATATTTTTTGATGTCAGATAAGCCAATCAGCTGAAATCATGGAGACATCTACCATAAAACCTATCCTACGAGAATGACCCCATTAAGTCGTATTGCAATAGTTGGTCTTTGTCGAATAATAAGACGATCAAATCGTTAATTACTTTCTTTTTTTTTTTTTTTTAAGTCTACCGTCAACCAGACATACATGAAAACGATAACTTAAAATCAACGATGAAGTCTCACGAAGTAGAAGAGAGGAGTCAGTGATGAAGGGCGATAGAGAAATAAGACACCTACTTCGGTCTAGGTTGCGGACCGTAAATTAAGAGGGTTGACGTTGGTTAGGGTCGTCTGTTTGGATTTGGCGTTAGGAAAGCAACCCTTTCCCCACATTAGGGGTCTGAGCGACCCTTTTTGGAAGCCACAAAAATCGTAAACATCGCCCACTGGTGTGAAACATATACAATATAAATGCGAATGAAAATACTCCTGAGAATTGTAAACGTTTATTTTAACGCTTTACGGAACGTAAATGCAATTTTGATAAACACTTATACCATACATACATAAGAGAAAACCAGTTTCTAACAATAAGATTTTAAAAGAAAATCTAACGTGTCGAAGAAATTTCAAAGTCTTTTTATCTGTCATCTTCTACAGTTCTGTTTTAGACAGAAAACTTGTATCTTAAAATATTGTTCTTGCTTTTTTCTGTTTCCTTTTATTAGCATTTCTGGGTTGGCTAAACAAATAAGCATCGATGCGCATACATACACACACACACATGCTCATCATACTTTTACACCGAGCTTGAAAATTTTACACGCGCAGTGTATTATCTTTTATGTTATTTTTTCTCATTCAATTTTTGTTTTACGATGATAAAAAAAGAGAGGGAGAGAGAGAAAAAAAAAATATTGGGCTTCTAGAGTCGACCTTACTCGCCTTGATTTTATTAGGTAATAATAAAAAAGAAAAAAAAGAAGATAATGAAAATCTGTTCCATTCCGAATTTCCCTGTGTCAAAATTGTAATAAAAGGTCCAGTTTTTACAGATTTACGTCACGAAATGAATCCCCAGCCAAACATAACAGCCTCAAAACTCTAGAGCTTAAAATTTACTTCATCTCTTACGAGGATGTAACAAAATAGTTTGTCTAGCTTTAGCAACGGGAAAAGGATAATATATAAAAGATAAATTTCTTCCTTCATCTAGAACAGCAGTGATTCCCAAACAGTTTTTACTTAACTGACCATTTCGTAAGACATAAAAATATCTTACACGAAATATATCAGCATTAAAATACAAAAATTTGCAGTTTAGGGGATATTCTTAAAAGCGTTTGTACTTTTCATTATCAAAAAATCCATGTAATTCTTAGCAAAGTTCGCGTAAACAACATCCGTCGCTTTATTTCTCTGCAAAATCATTTGACATATGTGTACAAAATGAAAGATTTTTGATGAAAATAAATATTTCAAAAGATCTCATGACGTATATAAAATAAAAACACAGAAAGAAGGATCCTGTATAAATTATCCTAAAAAACAAATTGCACTTTGGAGAAACAGACAGAAAAATGTAGATTGTAGAATAGAAAGGAAAAAAACATCTACACACGTGTCGCGCCAATATTTTTCCTTGGAATATTGCTCGTGACGTAACGACTAAGGAAAGAGTAGGGATGCGATCTCAGGTGAGATTGATCTCGAGGAATGATTTTTGCAAGAAGGCAAACGCCTGTTTTGAAATCTCTGAGAGGATCGCTCCTGTCCTTACGGGAACTACATATGTGTCGTAAAACACAGCTGGCCCGAGATTTACGAAGCGTGCTGCCGAGAAAGGCAATGCTTTCCTGAATCTCCTGTAGAAAAGAGTGGTCGGTGAAGGAGGAGGAGGAAGTGAAGGGGGTGGAAGAGGAGGTGGTTGAAGAGAGGAAGGTTACAGCAACGACTGGATAGAGGATGTGTTGTTGTCGGAGGCTGAAACGTAGCCTGGACTTGAAGAGAACGAATAACAGAGCATGTGTATGTATGTGTGTGTATGTGTGAGAGAGAGAGAGAGAGAGATGAAAAGGCATTGAGAGAAAGAGATAGAAAAGGGAAAGGGAAGATGGAGAGAAAGACGCCGTAGCTAGCAGGATTTATGGGACAGAAGAAACAATAGGGATTACCTCTCTACCCTCTTTTCCTTCTTCTGCAGTCGACCCTTCTGCGTTAGGTCCACTAGCAGAATTCGTCCTCTTTTTTTCTACTTTCTTTTTTCCTGAGAAAAAGCGCAGCATGCGCGAAGACGATAAAAGTAGTATCGGGCCTTAGCCATGAACGAGAAAACGGATCGGAGTTATTGCCAGATAGGAATCGCGTTAGAATGGAAGGGGATAGAAATATGCTCGAAGACACCGAAATGGCGATTTCATGGCTGGCAATCGGTCAAATATTTTACGTCGATACGATTATCCATTTTCTTTCCTAATGTAACCTCTCCAAACGTAACATTTTCAAATGTTCCTTAATGTTCTTCCTCTCGCGTTATTTCTTGATAAATGACATTTACTTTTTAAATGGCATCACAGATAAGTCGATTGAAATTATTTAGAAAATTTTAGAAGAGATATCGATTTGACTAAATAATTTATTTCAATATTTTACAACAATATTTTTCCTTTAAGAAATAGAAAAGAAACTTTTAAGTTATTTAGATGTTTCAATGGACTTGATATGTAATATTCAAGATCATATCGATTGTTCTTTATTGTGATTGATACTTAAATGTAATTATTTTATAAAGACAAATGACAGAATATAAGTATTTTATTTATATAATATTTTATTTCTAATTCGATTCTAATCGATACGAGTAGTGTGTGTAAATACATAAGTATAACTCTTGTAGGATTTAACAAGTTTCAACCGTGTTAGTGGACAATTTTTAAAAGTAAAACTACTTTGAGTTTGATGTTATCCCTTTCGATACTACTTCTATTTCGATACTACTGCTATTAGTTTCGTTATTTATTAGAACCGTTTCTTAGTTGCAACGATAAAAGTCATTGTCTTTTTTAGAAATATAAACAATTATACCAACGTGACAAGATCTAAAAGCTTGGGTATAAGTTATAGCATATGCAGCTGTGCTTTATCTGTATGAATAATTTGATCAGCGCAACTCAGAGTTAAGAGTTACAACTGACAGTTAAGCTTAGATTGGCATCAGAGATATTCCCTTCCATGTCGACAATCTGTCTCACTTCCAAGTTTTAAGTTAGACTTCCTCTTTCTCTCTGACTTTCTTGGAAGGAAGCTTGTTTGAATATCGTTAACCGTTTCTTGTTAGAAACCTAGAGAAAGAAAAGATAAAACGACCAACGCAATACTACTAAAGGTACACTCAAGAGAGAAGAAATGGTGAAAATAGAATAGCTTGGCTAGTTTTCGCAAAATTGCGTTCGCATAAGCGACGAAAAAGAGACAATCTAGGAAACGGTTATGTTACGTCTCAAAACGTTTTCTTTTCTTCTGCTTCCCTCGTTGCTATGTTCGATATTTTCCTCGTTTTAAGGATGGGTCATGTAACCGATTACAAGTTTAATTAATTTCAGAAGATAAGGACCAGATGAACAACATTTCCTACTCCTGATTATTTAGGGAACTTGCTTGTTCCCTAAACCAATGAGTATCGTAAGCGTCAATGAAATTAACCAATTAGAAAGATAAAGTGCATTTTCAAAGAGCTTATTCGTCATGCAAGAAAGTAACTGAATTAGGAAGTGGAGACAGGAATCGGTCAGGAAGGAAAGTGCACATTCTAAATCTATGGTCGAATCCAGTATTTTTATTTTAGTTTGTAAGTCTAATTATTGTTTTTTAATTAATAAATCTGTATTCAGTTGTTAATCTGTGTTTAATCATATTCGGATTATCGCTAAACTAACTCGAGTTAAAGGGGCACATACTCCCTATCAACTACAGGGGTAAGACATTATTCTAATTAATAATTTCCTGTATCTTCCGAAATATAATTATAACCCGGTTCCTATTCCAAATATAACATAACAGTTATAGTTTTCAACTGTTAATATCATTTTTCGGCATTGTCAAAGTTGTTCTTGATTTTCGTCGTTCTCATCTTTCTTATCTTCCCCCTTTATCCACCCAACCCTCCTTCGTTTGTTTCTTTTCTTCCTTTCCCATCTCTTTGCTCTTTTATTTCTTGCTTTCCTTTTATTTCTTCAACGCGTCTCTTTGAATAGTTCAGTTTTTCAAGTATCGTAGAAAAAAGTTGTAAAGAGATTCGGTCTCTTCTAGTCGACGTTTGTAACTGTTCCTTTGTTTTAGAAGAAGAAGAAAGTAAAATAGGAAAGAAAAGAAGTAAAGTATAGTACATCATAGGGAATGAGAGGTCGATACAAAGAAAAGAAGAAAGTAGAAACGAGAGTTGTAATGAAAACGTGAGAGGAGATCTCTGAGCAAAACTAAGACTAGACCAACATTGGAAAATGGATGATACGTTGCTTTCCTTCTTATACTTTTTTCTCCTTCTCCTCCTCTTCCTCCTCCTCTTCCTCCTCCTTTTTTCAGTTCTTCTATTCTTGTCAAAATGTATACCCTTTTATTATTTCTTTGTATTTTGTCGCATTAAGCACCTACGCGTAATGTTCTCACCATCACTTAAATCAAAGTCACGTATGTATAAATTCATACGTAAAGGTTTCTCGTGACATTTGTTTATTAAAACAACAATAATTATAATTTTAATAATGTTATGTTATCAGAAAAGTTATGTCGTTACTGAGCATGTCGAAATTGGTTTAACTTTTGAAACGTGTCAACGCAATAAAGGATAATTGAAGTAAAGGAATATCGATGCCAATTGAACCATGAGTCTGATTCGTTTTTTTTTTATACGAAATATCACGAGTTAAGCTCGTGCTTATTGGTTATAGCCTAAATTTCTTACCACGAGTCTTACTCGTGGTTGTAAGTCGAAGAATTAAATCTTAAATTACAGAAACCAGTAAAACGATTTTTCTGAAAGTAAAACGAACTAATGGAAGAAATAAGATGAACTTTAAAATGACTATAATATTAATTACTGATGATTTTACAACTGATAAATAAAAATGAAAAGGGTTGAGGGTTAAATGGGGAAGGAAAAGTAATTCAATTTAAAATATCTTTTCTTTTTCTATAGAAACTTTGACTTTTAAACTCCGTTTCATATATTTTATTTTATTTTATTTATTTATTTTTTATTTGCGTAATTTTCTAGGTAAGAGGAACTTAGAGGAGGTTCTACAATCTCTTTTACGTGTATATATATAGTATACTTTGATGTCCCCAAGTCGGAATGGAATTTCCCTGAGGCATTAACTCGTCGAATCGATATTAATCTTTCTCTCAGACCATTTCTCACGACTTTCTTTTCCTCTTTCTCGCTATATCGCGCTTTTTATATTTCCGTTAAAGGACCATTATTGAAGTGATTCTACTTGAGAAGCCGGCAGGCACGTCTACAGGCTTCATCTTTTTATTTCATATCTATCGGGTGCTCTGTATAAAAAAAAAAACCCCAAAAAAAGAAACGAATTAGTACAAACACTGTGTATTCATCGAACATAGTAATTTCCCTTTTCTATTTGTTATTAATTTTATCGATTAATTTTAATAGTATTCGCGAGTTATTTAAATTTAACCTAGAGTATACTGAAAGATAATCATTATTAAAATCGTTTCTTTTAAACTCGAAACCAATCTCGTTAAATTATACAACGTTCAACAGGAAACATCGTATTAGTATAGACAGAAAGGAAAAAGTAAAAAAAAAAAATGGTGGGGAGAATCCGCGTATAATTTAGTAGGAATTTCCTTTTTCATTTTCTCCCTTAAGCTCAGCCCCCCCCCCTCTCCTACACCCCTCCACACTCACCAGTTACGGAAAAGTTACACAATGTGGTGAAAGGGAACCTTTATCCCAACGGAGCAATCGAGCTCTCGCGAGTAGAGAAGGGCGTACCCTTATTACAAGTTCGATTCTAGTTGCGTTACTGCTCTCGGTGGACCCAGTTGTAGATTGCTGTCTTACCGACCGAGTCTTTTATACTACCATGAAACGTAGTTCCCTTTTTCGCAATCCTCTGGCATTTTGAGCCCCCAGCCGAGGCTGCTTTCACGGTACCACGCTCATGGCCTTCCGTTATTCGACAGGCCAATGTTAAAGGATTTGCGAAACTGGGTCAAGAGAACAACTGTGGAAACTGATTTTTATAATGCCGCCCTCGTGGATCGAAACGAAGATAAAGAGAAAAGAAAAAGAATAAAATAAAGAAAAAGAGAGAAAGAGACCTAGACGATATTTTAATGAACCGAGAGACTAAAAGTATTCTCTCGAAACTCGTTACGGTATCCTGTAAGGAATTCAGATATTTTTGTCCTTAAAACGACGTTTTTTAACTATTAACGTACACGCTTATTAGATCGTACCCTTTTTTCTCTTTTTAACAGTATTTATACGCACGAGATCATTTTTAGGATAGAAAATAGGATTAAGAACAATTCAATATCACCAAATATAGGAATCTCGTTTAATATGAATAGTACTTTACCAAAAAAATAAGATAACGTCAACGATATACCTATCGAATCAATCTAATGCCATTTTTTTTAGCCCAACTTAATAATGAAAGAGAAGAAGAAAAAGAGAAGCATTTAAAACGACGACACAATGACACATATCGAGAATACAAATACCGTCAGTATGATGATATCATACTCAAGGAAAAAATATTCCAGATATTTCATTACCGCTAAAGAGTATGTTGAAAAGTATCCGTAAAATTGACGTTTAAATCTTTTCCTAGAAACTCTAATGCGTTGGCCAAGAATCGTCGTAGTTCGAAGATATGATTGCGAGATAAACTAATGCGATAATCGATTCTCACTAGAAGCACGTAATTGCATTTAGAGAGTAGAACGAAGCATCCTGAAATAAACACTCCTCCTAGTTGCTAGTTGGGCGGGAGAAGCATTCTCGGCGACGATTTCTGAAAGGATTCACGCAGCAGTCCCCTACCCAGCAACCACCACCACCACCACCACCACCAAAGTTGTCGACTTTTTTTCTTCGCGAACGTCGGCTCGTAAAACGACGTGAATTTAAACGAAACGATACCGATTTACCCAACCTACCCACACCCAGAGCTATTCGTTCCTCTTTCTTTCACGGTTACCGGTACCAGCATTAACAGGGTGGTAATTCTGGAATTTTCGAAGTACGCGGACGTATCGTTTCTCTCTTTCACCTTTTCCAAACCACCCTCTCTCTCTCTCTCCTCGTCTCTTTTCACCTTTCTCCCTCTCTCTCTCTCTCTCTCTCTCTCTCTATCTCTCTCATTTCTTTTTCTACTCCATCCGGAATAAAACGAGGCACAGGCGAGCTGCCAGACAGGGACTTCGATGAGTCTCGTCGTTCTTTTACACTATCTCTCGCTGGGTACGCGTTCTCGTAGCAAACTGCAACGCGAATGCCGGCAGCCCTTGTACCCAGTGGATTTAGTATGCGCCGGGGTGTATTAAATCTCTACCGTTCCGGAGATTCCAAGCCTCGCTTTAGTTTCGTTTCCGATGCTTCTCTTCGTTCCTCTTCCTCCTCGTTCCTCTTCCTCCTCGTTCCTCGACATTCGCTTTTCCTACTCTCTTTCTCTCTTTCTCTGTCTCTGTCTCTCTCGACGCGCCATTGCAAGAGAACAGGTCGCTTTCGAGCTCGTTTTCGAGCCAGCTCTCGAGTTCTCCTTCCAAGGCCCTACTCTCTCTCATCCCAAACCTTCTCCATCCGCGTCCGCTCTGCTAGCTGTTTAACGAATTCCTCTCGCGATTCTATTCATCCTCTACTAACGGAAATACCTAGCGCGTTTCACACTAGCGACTTCCTTTGCAAAAGCACAAGCTGAGCAACAAGCAACACGTTTATTTGACTACCCACGATTGGGATAAACTTTTCTAAAAGTTTTCACTCTCCTTTGTAACTATTACTTACATTAGAGTGCAACGATCTACGTTGAGCTTTTATTTGACGTTACGATTATACCGATCGTTTAGAACGGGAAAGTAAACTTTGTTATTTAAGTATTTATACAAATATCTATTTATTATTATCGATGATCTAAAACTTAAAATATCATCAATAAAGACAATTTGTTTGATTAGAAATCTAGCACAGATTCATCAAACAAAATGAAGAAACTATTTTATCTTTATGACAATCGGTAACAAATAATTACTATAATTTTGTTAAGATTATAACAATGATAATAAAAAGGTTAGAGGAAATAATATATGGCGGGTACTACAATGCAATGCAATATACGAATGCAAATAATGCTCGTAGAAATGGCTAGCAACGAGACAACTCTTTACAGAAACGGAAGGATTCGTCCTTGCAACACAGGACGGTGTGGTGATAGCAGCAGTAAACTACAGAAAATTTATATAAAAAAGATTTCTTTGTTTACCAGTAGCAGTTTTTGAAAATAATTGAATTAGAATGTTGCAATAATGAAGATAAAAAATCTTTATTTATGGAGCAACGCAAGAAGAGTGTTCACTTATTTTATTTTATTTCAAATAAAATGACATAAGGTCATATATATATATTTAGAAAAAACACGTGGAAACTAGGACAACTGCTGGCAAGGTAGAACTCAAATAATATCCGGCACTATATGGAGATAAAGAATATTGCTGGAGTCTTACTCGACCAACCCAGAAAATTCAAGCACTCTGAAAAATACTCACTCAGTCGAATGAAATATACAAATCTAATAGATTTAAAGATTTGCAGATTTTATACAAAATTTATACAACATACATTATCGTGAATCGTAGCATTTAACTTTAATATTGATTTTTCCTAATAAAATATTATTTATTTAAAACGTATTTGTCTATTACACGATATAATATTTATTTATTAATATTTCAATACAAGATTAAAGGTATGATCGAGTATTGCAAATAATTCTTTAGTTCAATCTTATTATCTTATACAAAAATATAAATTACGTTTATTTGTAATATTGTAAATACTCGGATATAAAATACGAGTAAAGTATTAAAGAGTTAAATATATTTGATTGTGAATATTTTCCATTTATTCATTTATCTTATAGAATATCCAGGATATCCGATAGGTCAGATAATAATAGCTCTAGATTGTACATAAGCTTACACACATAAATCTAAAAAGCAATCATACAACACTAGCAGCAATAGTCGTATTAAAATACTATAGCATTTATAAAATGATATGTTATTTGGTTAAATATATATTATTACATTATAATTTAACCCCGAGGCGTTTTACTTTTGTGAATCGACAATAGAAATAATAATAATAATAATAATAAAAATAATAATAATAAAAATAACAATAATAATAAAAATAATAATAAAAATAACAATAAAATAATAATCTGATTAATAATAATGAATGGCAGAACCTTTTTGAAAATTATTGCACGCAATTACGTAGCGAATAAAGAGCACGATCAGAAACAATGCTCGACGAGTTCGTACGAGGTCGTTGCGGTCTCGCGTTTTAGTTTTACCTTTTAATGACAACAATAAATAATAATTATACTGAAAAAGTGAGAGAGAGAAAAGTAGTTGCTTCGTATACGTGCATGTGAATACCTGTTTACAAAAACGTAGTTAGGTAGGTATATAGAAATCCATAGAACGAACGGGAAATCAGTAAATATATAATTAAAAAAGTATAAAAGAAAATGTGCAAAATAAAAGGGAAGAAAAAAAGTGTTTTTTTATTTCCTCGATATGCTTTACGTTCTCGTGCTAATTCATTACCGATCTCTAATTAGAAGGTGCATTCAAATAAACTGCTCCGGGAAGAAAAAATTGTAAAGCAGAAATTTCGGAAAGTGCGATACGAGCGTTTAAATGCCAGTGGTCGCGTTAAAGGTCAAGACTTGTCCTGACAATTGAACGATTACTATTGTGTTCCGTGCTTTTTCATCTCGAACACGACGTTTATAACGCTCGAGCTTTTATTATCGTAAATGCTCGAATTATCAGATTGAAATGGATATTATATAGGTAAATTGAATTTGCTGAAATGTCAGAAACAGGGTAGAATGCTTGAATGGAGAAAGACGAGGACGGAAAATTCAGGTTTGGTAGTTGCAAAGAAACGTTGAAATAAAATTTTCAGCAAGGAGATGAAAAAGGAATATTCTTTAAGCGATTTCTTATAAGTGAATATATTTATTGTCTGTTGTGTGTGTTTTACACAATTACTTTGCTCAAAAAAACATACGAAAGTGTGTGTATTGAAGATGAGAAGAAAAACAATTGAAAGATCAGAAACGTAGTTGTAGTCAACAACTATTCGGACTAACACGTTCTTTTTTGTTTCTACAAGTAAGTTTATTCAAGTTTTCCAAGAAGAAGAAGAAAAAGAAGAAGAAAAAGAAGAAGAAGGATGATACGAATGGCAGGAAAAAGTCGGATAGGTTTTTTTTTTGTTAAGAAAAGTGGAAATGGTACTCTCGCGAATGCGATATCCTCACAGGTAGATCATTCACCCTACTCTACTAACTTTTTGATCGAGTATAAATAGAAGAATATATTGCATCACGTAGCTAGGTCATGCTGTGAAATATTCTCATAGTCAGTTATCGGAATTCGCGAAGAAATAACTAAAATATTTCGATTTAACTCCTATTCCGACATATTCCAGTGTTCGTAATAAATATAATTAATCGTACTTCGTTCAAAAATACAAATAAAAATAATCAAGTTACAAACATTTGATTTTAATATTTGATTTTAATTTTTCATATGTATTTTATATTAAATTTATATTATAAATTTAATTTAACCAGCATCAAAGATAAAGTTTTAACAGCGAATAAAAAATAATACGGAACTTTGATATGAAACTTGTTCCCAAAAAAGGCATAAAAAAAATAAAAAAATAAAAAAATATTGAAATCTCTTAAAAGCAAACGCGTTTCGCAAAGTTTAATTATGCAGCATACGGCATAAAGCATAAAGCATAAAGCTGGAAGTATGAAATTCATGAAGGAGAGTTGACTGAAACATATTTGAAGCTCGACTCATTGGATCGGGTTTCTCAAATCAGTGTGTGTGACAGAGAGAGTTTTAGAGAGAGGGAGAGAGAGAGAGAAAGAGAGAGATTTAAATATACTTACAGAGTAAAATCAAAAAATAAACAAAAAGAAAGAAGCAGAAATTTTCTTATGGTACGTTGACATACTGTGAGCCGTCATTTGTCTTGCGTAAGAACACAAGAAAACGGCAAAAAAAAAGAGACGCGTGTCCGCGTTTCTGACGATGTGTATTTTTTATATACATATATGTATATATAATATGTAAAATATATATATACATGCTTGTATGCTGTATCCATCTCGCATGACTTTCCGCATGAAAATTTTCTTTTTTTCTTCTTTTTTTTTCACTTATTTTCTATTTTTTTTTTCAGAACACCCTAACGCTCGCGTGCAGCAAAACTCGGTTTTTACTTAAATTCATTTTCGAGGACCCTGGGCTTTTTTCACTAGACGGTATATGTCGGTTGCCGAGCTTGCGAATGCTTTCGTGTCCTCGTTGCTCAAGGTACGCTACCACCCCTTTTATCCTTTCCTTCTCTTCACAAACCGACGATCTCTCGCTTTTCAAAGATACGCCCGAGTTAATGTTTCCACCCTCTGAGACTTTTTCTATCGAAACGCGATTCTTTTTTTCTTTTTTTTTTCTTTTTTTTATTCCCCTCGATTCGCGTACGTCAAAAAGAGCAGCAACCACACAAACATCGTGGAAAATAATTTACACTGGGATATAATAGGGAAATGTGTACGGACATCAAATGAATGAGAGAGAGAGAGAGAAAAAAAAAAGACGGGTTGATTCTTTTTTTTTTGTTCTTATCTTCGAAAATAATGATGGCAGCGAGAAGATAAGATTCAAAGATGAATTTTTAGTTCGCGTATCCTTCTTATGTTTTATATTCTTTTGAAAACAAGTAGTTCTCCGTATAAACTTTCACAATTTTTCTTCTTCGTTTTGAAATATAAACGTTGGAATAATGGAACGCAATTAAGAAAATCCGCAAGAACAAAGAACGACACTAAAATCATGAAACTGAGAAGAGTTGATCCGTTTATTCAACGACACGTAAGTTTATCGCGTTCGATCGTTACAGTTATTAAGAGCTTGGAGTTAAAGTTTATGGGAGAAAATTCGTTGGTTTCAAACAAACAACACGGGGATAACTAAGAGAGACAGCTATCGATAAATACAAGTCGATTCGTTTGGGTTTCAAAGTATTACCTAACAATGTTTAAATGTTCGTTCATTTGTTTGAAAACTTACTATGAGATCGATAAAAATGAACACGAAGGATTGGATTTAACTTTCACTTACTAAAGTATTTTTTAATAACGAAGACATTATTTTCTATAAGAAAAAAAGCAAAGAGGATTTGATTTTCAACCGAGCAAGATCCCAAAAGTAGTTTTCTCGTTTTCGGAGATAATCAAAGCTTAGCTAATTATTCGAACATAATTCTAAAAGTTAAATACTTGAATTTGAAAGTTGTGTAAAAGTTAAGAAAGTTCAATCGTGAAAGAAGAACGGTTGTTGAACGATTATTTCTCATTTTCTTCTACCGTAAAACGAATTCTTGGGATTTACGATGCCCGGTTTAAGAGAAGAGTTAGTGAAAAATAAATAAAACCAAGAGATAAAAAGAGAAGAAAGGGGATAGGTGGTAGGTTCTTTTGGTAAGCATAGGACCTGTAGAATAGAAAAGAAGAATCTTGATGAGACGTCTTACGAAAAAAGGAAAAGGGATCTCACGAAATTCTCTGGAATTTAAGAGGAACGTCACCCCGGAGATATCCTACGAGTTCAACATAATACGTTTATTCTAATTTCGCACCGTTCTCGACCATCAACGGCAAAAGCTCTCTTCTCCGGAACGTCGACGCTTACTTATATTTCCTTTTTCTTCTTTTTCTTTTTCACTCTTTCTTTCCCTTTCCAACCCTCATTCTTCTCACTAGACTTTCCGCACTGTTAGCAGTTTGAAATATACGGAATTTCGATATCGTTGGAACGTTTGCTCGTGTAACCGTTATTAAGGGCTACACGGTTACTCCTTGTCGTGTTTCAAACCAAAGATAAAACAGATTTTTCAGTAATACTCCAACCTTTTAATATCGTTCTCAAAAAAAAAATGTCAAATATCAAAATCATTTCAATTGATTTACGCTAACATAATCGTTAGGTCAATGGTTATGTTGCCGGTCCTAAGCACGGATAAAGGAGGAAGGTTTGTTGGGCCAGGGTTAGCACCCTGTCTTACACAAAAAAGAGAGAAAAATTCTTACAGAACTAAAAACCCGTTTAAACAGGCGTTTTGGTTTCGTAAACCAAAGAACGAAGTAGAAGAATAAAAAGATTTACGTAAAAGATATCTTCAGATATTTGTCCCGAATACTTTAGTCACCTAAATTTCAACGCTAACGAAAAATATTCTAAAGCGAAAAGTTTTAGAAAGAAAAATATATATCGGGAGGATGATCGACGACGATTGAGAGAAAAACCAAATAGGAAATTGTTTACCGATCGACGTGCGAACTATCGGTGAACTACACTTACGATTTGTGTTTGATGACTGGGGGATAGCCAGACGAAATATTTGCTATGATTGTGCGAAACAATGCTGCTAGCCGATGGCTGGCAGGCCACGTAAACAAATCGTTTACGGTAGAAACGCACAATTTCTATTCACAGAAACAAGGGGGAGAGAAACAACAACGGGTTTTCGTGTGAATCGTTGTCCCTTCAAATCTCTCCCTCTCTCTCACTCTCTCTCTCTTTTTCTCTTTCGTTCTTCCCTCGATGCATTGTAGCTATTTTTCCTTTTTTTTTTATATTTTTTTCGCACCCTGTAACACGCAGAGGAAAAGAGAGATACGCAGAGCAGGAGATACGCGAAACGATCGTTTCACATAATTTCAACAGGGCGAACATTTTCGTGCGGATCAAGCGTCGTTGTACGCCGTCTGCCGCCAGGGCCATCTACCTCTGGTGGTCTGTCCTATGCATAAATAAAAGCTAAACGGGTTACGAGCATGGTATCGCACGTGGAAGAGATAGAAAGAGAGAGAAATAGAGAGGAATATACATGTATGTATGCATGCATGTATATACTGGAAAAGAGGATCAGAGAGGGTATGCGAAATCGTTTATTTATTTTACCAGGAACGATCGGAGGTTCATTTATGGAACGAAAACCACTGCCCTCTACAACCGTCTCTCCTATCCCTGTTTCTAACTGCATTTATTCTTATTCGAGAACAACGATACTGCGTCGTTTTGCTTAGATATTTAAAATACTGATATTTAAAATACTGATATACTTGAATTTAGGGATCTCTGAATAATACAATGAACTTTTCTCAATTTTTCCGTGTTCTTAATTATCAAATTTATTTATTTTAATATCATAAAGTAATTTATTCTATCGTAGTTTTCTATTTTCGATGATAGAGATTATTTCGAGGAAAAGTAAGATTAATAAAGTTTTAGTCAATTTATTATAAAACCGTAAACAGCAGTTTGTTATGGCATCGTATGAAAATATCTTCCTCTTTATTAAAATATTCAAAAATATATTTTATTTTTATATAAAATACTATATTTATCATATTTTTATATAAATTTATATTCATGAAACGATATCTCGATCGATTTTTTATGTAAACTATTTGAGGAAGTATTTTACAATAAGTGTAAGTTTATTTTTCCGTGTTTAGAATCAACTAACTGACAAACCTAACTGTTTCTTTAACACACTGCTGACTTCTGATTGGTGCGTCTTTGTTTTACGTGAATCAAAAATAATAGTTGGTAATTGGAATATAAATTCTGAAAAAAACTACCGATCAACGATGTTTTAATCCTCGCAAACTAAAGCATATTGCCTACTCGCATCAATCACGCATAACACTTGACAACCTCGCAAATTTTTTAGACTTTTTTCGGCTGTCAATTGTCCGATTTTACATCCATGCATAAACGCACAACTTACTCGTAATTCTGGAACCTTAACTGTTCCTTCGACTGTCTTATTTTGGTACCCCAAACCTACACTCATAACTCTGATTGAGATTAGGTTTCATTTCTATACAAATGCACACACCATACACATTCACATACAAATTCAGTAATTTCATGTACAAAGTGAGTAAAAAAATGGTGGGATCGTTGAGGTTTACACTTATTTGTTAAAGATAAGATAACTTAATCGAATTCGATGATAAAAGTTAGAGGATTTTTAGTATTTTGTAAGTTACACGATGCATGAAAATTTACGATACGTCTATTCCGACATGATACGACCTACGTTACATGTTTACAAGCTGAAGGGGGAACTGCGTTTCGTTCCGTGGCTCTCTTTTCGAATTTTACTGTGTCGAAAATTCGAAGAACCCTAAAAACGAGTTTGCGGTAGTCTCGCGGTACAAAACGACACTACTCACGGTAACACGCGTTTTATATGTAGTTGAAAATTTACGGATATATTGGATATCGTTTTCCGATTGCCGTTTGGCTTAATTTTCGATGTAAAAGGTAATGGAAGTGTGGTAGAGAAGACCCCTATCACTTTAACGTCGTCCTTTTTTTTACCTACATTCCTTTACTGCTATCTTTTTACTTTGGGTTTTGCGTGGTATCAATCAGATTTCGACTAATCACCGCTCGTTTGTTGATTTTATTTTTTTCCCTTCGCGATTACTTCTCTTTGACATTATATATATGATAAATAAGAACGAGAAAAAGGAATGCTGAATAAAAAATTTAACATGTAGATCAAAGAGATAAAACTTCAAACGTGTGTTAAGTCTGAAATTAAACTTTTAAGCAAATGTTAGGGTGTTTATCGATAAAATAAATATTTAAAAAAAAATTGTTAAAATTCTTTTTTCTGTTCTGTATACTTAGTTTAATGATTTTACTATTATTACACATCAGACCGATGACAAAGATTTGAAATGAAAATAAGTTTTGTACATTAGGATGTATAATTATAACTTGGAACGTTACATAGAGTATAATATGTTGGAAAAAAATCAGATTATTATCAAATCGATGAAGATATGCGTGGAAAACGTGAAATAAATGAGTCCATGAATGTTACCAAGCTTTGTCTCGAGCAATTTGTTATGTGAACAGCTTCGCGCTCTGCAAGATTAGTTATGGACTTCGGAATGGTTTTGCACAAAGTGGACCGGCCAACAACCGGCTGGGTACCGACCGAGCACGTCGTTTATTCGTAAACTTCGATAAACAGTTTAACCAATGTATATTAAGACGCTAACTTTACTACCAATTTACACAAAGTGCTCGTAAACCGAGCTGGCGTACCGCGCTTTGCAAGGTCGATGATCGAAGCTTCCACCCAGGGTTGGATTTCATCGTAAGAGTTTCTCTCTGTGCCTCGGTCACCGATATGCATCGTTTTACCCGTTTATGATTTTCTCAAACCCATTTAACCTAACTTAGAATGTTTAATAACAACTAACAACTGAAAAGTATTTTAAGTAACTCTTTTGTAATCAAAGGCTGAGAAGATTATTTTTAATTAGGTTATTGAAAAGATTATGGGGAAGGGTCACCCCGTGTGATGGGTTAAAAAAATCGAATTTTTTTTCTGCATGAATGGCTTAGAATATTCTGATAAAATGATTTTCCAATATTTACAACATTTATTTCAAGATGGGTGTATTCGAAGAGGTACAACTCATGTTTTTACAAAGATTTGTGCCTAAAAATCTAGTTACACATTACTGAAATGTTAATAAATATATCATAAAATGCTTAAAGTTTTATTTTGATTATTGGTCATGAAAAGAAATTCTTAAAAAATGTTTTAAAAAACGCTTAAATTACCGGCCATCAAAGTGACCACCTTAAAACAAATATTTGTTTTTAATCGTTACTTTATCATTGACCTACATATGAAAAGAAGAAAAAAAGAATGAACATTGAAAATGAATATTATCATATCGTCATTTAGGGAATCGATCATAAAGAATATTTCTTGAAACCCTAAGAAAATCGTCTTAGAGAATACAGAACGGGGGAACTGGAGGACAGGGAATCGTCAGATCTGGTTAGTGCAAAGCCAACAATGGATGACGGCTGCTACCGGTGGTATCGTAGTCGTCGTCGTCGTCGTCATCGTTGCTGTAGTCGTCGTCATTGTTGTCGTTGTCACAGCTAGAGTGGTTTGACTGGTCGTTGCCGTGAAAGGGTCAGATAAGAGGGTCGACAGTTAGGAGGTTGCACTCTCTCGCTTCAGGGGCTTCTTAATACCATTACTTTTGGTTTTGCTTTACGATAACCTCGCAATGTCCCATAGTTCTTTCCAGCGTAGGATGACGAGTAGTCTCTACTCGTCCGATGTCATGCCAATTTGGTATCTTCTTTTAACGTCTTACTCAATCAACAGCATCCCTATTCCGGTGTCACATTATCTTTTCTCTCCTTTTTTTTTTTACTCTAATTCGATCGAAAAAATAATATTCTTGAAAATCCTATCAAAGATTCGACGAATCTGACCCTTAACATCGATCAATCAACATTGATTAAGTTGATCTCGAGAAAGTATTCATTATAATGTTAAAAAAAATAAAATTAAAAAGAAAAATCTAACTGACAAAGTAGAGAAAATTTTACTCCACGTACATGCCACCACTCCTTCCGCCTTTTCATTTCCGTTTCGTGCCCGCTCGAAATGGTTTATTCAGCATACGTCAACTTCATTCCCGCGTTCCGTAAAAGGATAATCGTGTCCCTTCCAGAAAGGATCCGCGGTCGCATGCGTCTCTCGTTCATCCGGATCGGTAACGGGCATGAAGTATTCAGTGTGCGACAGCACCGTATGCACCGAATTCGAACGGGGCTTAAGAAGAAACCTCTCAAATCGTTCCAATTGCTTCCTGGGCGTACCACTACCAATTCCTAAATAATTTTATTTCTTTTTCTTTTTAAATAAAATGAAATTCTAAATGAATTATTCGTATCTTTAATTCAAATACAAAGTAATAATCATATATTGGATTGCTTTAGTTGCATGATGAAACAACGAATGCATGCAATTATTTGTTTATTTATATTTTCATTTTGAATGATCATTTACCAGACTAATTTTTGTTTAATATTTCCAAATTTCTTCTGTAATTTGTCCAAGGTGGACATTTTACTGGTTTTTTTTTCAAAGATAAAATAAAATTCTAATCGAGTTATTCGTTTCGTTCATTCAAATACAATATATCTCATAGAGAATTACCAAACTTATCAAACGACCCACGTATGTTGTTTCATGTTAATCTCGAGTTCAAGTGAATTCATAAGTATTTCGTCGTGTTTGCTATCAGATTAATTTGCAGCATAAAGACGAAAATCATGATGATGTAGGATCAATAATCGCGGTTTCGCACGTGCGTACACACGTGCATGCCACGTTTATTGCACACGTATATTACTTGCGCTTAGATGCGTGTCGTGACTTTAAATCGAAGTTCTAATTCAAGTCGATCGAGCGGAAACCAAAACGGCTGCTAATAACGACAACAACAGCAACAACTATGATAATACGTGAGCGTAACACATACAACACATATCCCTGTGTATCTATGTGCGTTAGAATAATGTATGTGTGTGTAACGTACACTAGGAAACTATCCTCCTCTCGAGTGATGCTTTAAATTCGAGCCGAGTCATCGGTTTCGCTCAATCGACCAAGAGTCGAATTTACGTTGTCGAAAAATATTGAGATGGCCCTAACACAGAAAAAAAATAAAATAAGGAAAAGATGCTGGGAGATTTGAATTTTCGTCTACACGAGTGTATTTTTGAATATTGGATGATGTTATTCCTTTTTTTAGAAGAAAGTAGAATGTCTTTATACAGAATGTAAAGATTACATTTGCTTTTATACAATACTTGAAAGTATATATCTCTAGAGCCGTTCATTAAAGAAACCCGTACAGAATAAACGATTTCTCTCGTTGAAAAGTTTCGGTTAACGAACGATCGATAACGTTCTTGTTAAAAAGTTTCTCGGTTTATTTCCAGGATGCTTGCGTACAAGTGGAAGAAGAGGAAGAAGAGGAGGAGAAAGAGAGGATGTGGAAAAAGATCGAGGAACATGAAAACGATAGTTTGGTGGTGACTCTACACCTCATAAATTCGAATTATTCTCTCTCTCTCTCTCTCTCTCTCTCTCTCTCTCCGTTTCTTCTTTTTCTTCTTTACTTCTTTCTCTCGATCGTTTCACGAGAATTCAGGCTTGAACTGCGGACTCGGGCTCGGGTTCGAGTTTGGAGCCCACGTTTTTAAAGATTTTCTGAGAAGTGAGTTATCGTCTTAACTTGGAACTTCTCGTATAAAAGGAAAATGGGTAGCCCTTTTGCTAGAAGAAAAATATTTTCAATGATATGGCCGATATTTTAGCTACGTGACTCGACGTTAAGAGATATACCCGAGTATCATCAAATACCGAAACTGATATTTCACTACTTGGCGAATGACACAAGACTATCCTTGTGTTGTGGGTAATTTCCAAAGATAAGAGTGTGAATTACAAGTTGGATGATGATCAAATTTACGTTATTCGAGAATTACCTTGATGAAAATTCAATTTCTAGGGGTGGTTAAGGTGATCTTGAGTTTGGTATCAGAATGAGTTTTCAAGAATACGGATATAGGATGCTTGTCGCAATACGAATGAACATTTTCTATTAGGGGGAAAATTTTGAATATGAAAGAACTGTTATGGTGTGTGTGTGTGTGTGTGTTATATATACATATATATATATATATATAAAATAAATTTTTTTCAAATTTCCACTTTCCACCTTAAGGGAGTACCACGGTTTCTATTCGACGAATTTTTCAACGAGAAGACTTTTCTTCCCAACGTTCGTTTCACCACACTTGAATATATATATATTACACACACACACACACACGCACACACACACACATATATAGATATATCCGTAAATCCAGCGTTAACTAGAATGTTCGCGTCGCTTTACCGCCGGAAATAAGCTGGCGTGCGATTGCACACGCTCGCGGCAAGGATTTCAGGATTTTCCACGATGCGTTCTGGAAAAGTGTAATCCTTTGATAAAGAGAACATTTTTAGATTAACACCGACAAATGAAACCAACGCTTTTCTCCTAACGATTTTACAATTTTTTTCCTCCCCCTTTTTTTTTCTTTCTCATCTCGACGAGATATCGTCACACCCGTTTCAAAATGTCAGCTTCTAGCAGAACAAAAAAAAATGGGACGAAAGAGTACTGGAGACGTTTAAAGATAGAACGTTTAAGTTACAACATTAAGACTTGATTTAAAACTTAACTAAAGAGAAAGAGATAGAGAAAAAGATAGAACAGTAACTGAACTTTAAAGCTCATCGTGAGCTAAAAGCAATAACCATTTGGAAGCCGAAAGTACGATAGCGTAGAGACTTTTATCGAGAAGGTATACTGTTGAAGTAACGAGGAAGAAAGAAAGAAAGAAAGAAAGAAAGAAAAAAAAGAAAGAAAGAAAGAAAGAAAGAAAAAAAAGAAAGAAAGAAAGAAGGAAACCGGGGGTATTCTTAAGCGAGCTACCAACCAAGTAAAAGGATTCGCTGACGATTGAGAAAAGAGTAGAACCGACTGTCTAAAGTTTTCTACGGCGTTTCTTGAAAACGAATGAACGAATGAAGCTGTGTTCCGTCTCAGAGAAGGATTACCTAGATTCGAAAATGTTAGAAAAAGACAGCAAATGTAAGAAAGTCCCTGAGGCGCGTAGAGCGAGTCGTAGAAGAAGACTCTCGACGTCCACTTTTCGTCGATCGGAAGACAAACAGTTGCCGTCCACGTGATAAGTACGACTCGATCCTGTTCACGTCCACTTCTCAAACCCTCTTGCTTCTCTACCCAACCTCATCTTTACTCGTTTTCTATCTTTTTCTTTTCGTACGGTATACCCGTTGCTGGACCTTTCCGATTTGAACTTGGTGCGAATAGCAGAAAAGCGCGTCTCGTATGTTCCTCGCAACCGTAAACTTTCGCAATCTTTTTAATTGTGTTGTCTTGAGAGGCAGTGATAGAAAAGTTCGTTTGGTTGTTCGTTCGTGGAAGAGATCCTCTTTCAGTTTCTTCTTCTTCTTCTTTTTCTTCTTCTTCTTCTTCTTCTGCTATTTCTACTTCTCGTTCTTCTTCTTCTTATTCCTTGTCCTTCTTACTCTTCCACATCGTTTCGTTCTTTCATCACTACCACAGCTCTATCACACCATTATTACTTGTTACATTACTTTTTCTTCGTTTATACGAGTACGCCTTATCCACTACTATTATCCTCAACCCAACCACCTTATCCCATTTTTCCTCTCCACATCCTTTTCTTTACTCAGGTTCTTACTTCTTCTTCTTGTTCTTCTTGTTCTTCTTACTCATCGAGTAAGGCGAACCCAACCTCTGCAAATACGGATATATACAGAAAAATGTCTCTCAGTAATTTTCTAAGTGCACCCACAAAGATCCGATTTGCAGACAAGCTACTCGGTATTATGAAGGCAATGTTTGAAAACGCTTTCCCCTCTCTCCTTTCCGATGGATACACTTTACTCTACTCGTAGTAATTCTTCGACTATTTTTCTTTCCGGGTTTCTTTTTTTCCTTTTTTTTTTGCCAATAACTTCGATGAAATTGAACTTATCCCCTTCTAAAGAAATTCCTACGAGAGAAGTTAATGTACAAGAATAGTAGGGCTGTAATAAAAAGTTGAAGTTCCTTTTTCTTTGTTGCGATCTTACAATAGGTGGATTCCTTGAGTTTCATTTTTTGTTTTTGTTTTTTACAACGATTCGATCTTTTATCGATGAATCATGTTTCCTTCCTTGATTGTTCTACGAGTGTGTAGTAATTCAAACAGTTCTTTTATTTTATTTCTATTTTCTTTCTTTCTTTCTTTCTTTCATTGTCACGAGGAAAGGGGATTTTCTAGAAAACGAAATCTGGAGTACCTCGGGCGATACATCACGTGGCAATTAAGGGCTTGGGCTGCTAGCAACGATTTTCTGTTAAAAGAAAACTCGTCTCAGATTCGTTTCGTGCTGTTAGGAAACTCTCGAGCTTTTTCAAAATGATGACCGGAGAATCTCGTTCACCGTTTCGCAACTGTGCCATATCACCCAGCGTGTTACCAATTTCATTGTTCAATTTATTCGTCCGCGAAATTTCTCTCGTTTCACCGATACGATTTCATTGGGGATTTGAATTCGATCGTAATTGCCTACGAACCACGTGATTTCGAGAATAATTCATTATTTTCATTTTCAACCTCTTCTATACATGAGTATTCGCAATCGAACGAACGAACGAACGAATGAACGAACGAACGAACGAATGAACGAACGAACGAACGAATGAACGAACGAACGAATGAACGAACGAGCGAATGAACGAACGAGCGAATGAATGAACGAACGAACGATCTAATCGTGAAATAAAGGTTAAACGATCTACTGTATATCTCTTCTATGTTCATCGCATGCATAGTATTCTACGTATTATAAAGAAACTTTGTTAACGTGATATAAACGCGCGTGAAAAGCAATATCGAAACAATATCGTCAATTTTAATGAAGACATTTTCTTGATTTCATTCCAATTCAATCATTTATAACACAATATTATTTATGCATATATGATTAAAAATAAACTGATTTTGTGAACCGAGAATTCATATATGAATAATAAAATCATTATCGGCTATCATTTCAATTTCCAAATGAAATAATATTACTTTCGAGGATAAAACATATCAAGAATTAAATAATATCCTCTCAATTTTACAAACATTTACTAACACTAAAGATAATAAATAACGAACCTACTTGATATACGTTTATTCGGTTAATACTCTCAACGCATTAGAAGAAACTCATTCGTAGGAAGTCTTTCGGAGGTTATGCAATCTCTGAAAGTTTCAATCAGGAAACTTGAGTGGTCAAAGTTACGACGACGGTATGAAGGGTCGGAGAAATACGAGCGAGCTATGAAGAGAGAAAGAGAGAAAACGATGGAGCAGTGTGGCATGGTGGAGGCGGAAGTAGGGGGAATTGGGGAGAGGAAGAGGAAGAGGGAACGGTTAGGGAGAAGTGTACTTTTACCCTTCCTACGGGTAACTATCCTAGCAACACCTGTATCTCGTCGCCACCTGTAGCGCACCCCCTAGATTTCTCGCCCTTTGGCGTTGAAAAAGGATCGTTGCTAAAGTGGGAAAAGGATAACGACGAAGAGAAAAGAGCAAACGAGGAGTAGTAGGTCTGAGAGAGAAAGAGAGAGAAAGAGAGTGGGAGGAGAGGAGGAAAATAAGAATGGAAAGGCAAAAGGGGGAGAGTAAAGTAATATAATAAATTGCAAGCAGCGCTTGAGAAACAACAGGATAATGGGAGAATCGGAGGATTATACGCAGTACTTCGTCGAGAAGAAACAAGGGGAACCATTCTTATATGTTTTTTTTCTGATTTTATATTCTTTGTAACATACTTGATATACATACAGTATTACACCGTATATATTTACTAACAGTAAGTTTTCTTTATGTCATATGTGTATACAATATGCTTACACACATAACAGGTAAAACAAGCTCTCGTTAAAATAAAATAAATGCGAAATTATAAGCCCGATATAATTTACGTAAGGTAATGCATGAGATTCTAAAACAATATACAATTTTAAAATACTTTAAGTCTTTATTAATACACTCATGCTATGACTGTCTTATCATATTGTTAAGAACCAACGACTATAATTTATTGTATCGTATTAATATTTTTCCTCTAGTCAAAAATTCCAATAGTTATAAATTATCGCAACAATAGGGAAAAAAAGCAAATAAATTCTTGGAACACGTACGATATTTGCCAGGGTAATAATTTACGAGTAACAATACAAATTTTCTTTGGTAAGGAATTTTTATCATTTTTAAAGACCAACAGAATTGCAGAGAAATTTATAGCATCGTATAACCTTGCAAAATAAAATGTACAAGTGGAATCGTTCCTAAGTACTGAAAGTAGATTTGTAGATTAAAAAAAAAAAAGTTCGACAAAATAAAAAGAAATAGGGAACGTTTAAAAAATATCTATATAAAGTTGCGGCAGTTATTGTTGCATTATAGAATTGTCAGAGTACGTGCTTGTATAAATAAATAATCACTATAATACACGCAGAAAAAAGTTGTTCTATAAGGGGATTAGAACTCGAATAAATTTAATATTTATATTTTAAAATGCAGCAAATATATATACGAACAAATGTAATTATAACAAAAAAGAAACGGGGTGTAATTACGAAATAATTCTTTGCTTGAAAAAATCGTGTTTATTGAAAGGATAAAAGAAAGAAAAAAAAAAAAGGGAAACAACAATGTTGCATTGTGCAATGTAGAACACAAATCAAATTCAATGTACCTCAACATACAATAAAACAAAGATTATATTTTTTATATAAACAAATGGTTAAGCTTCCGTAAGGAAACCTTTATAGAAATAATCAATTAAGAAATAACATTAAAAAAAAATTCGAAACTTGCGAATATGTCAGGAAAGCAAACGAAGAAGTGACTCGTTTGAACTTTGAGAGAGAAAAAGAAAGAGAGACAACGATCGATCGTTTCTTTTTGGGTTATATTCGGCGAAAGCTAATCCAGGAAATCGTGTAGAGCGCTATGGGTGGGAATTATACCGATGTACGGTGAAAAGGGACAGGGGGATGTGGGGTTAGAGGATGAAGGTGGAGAGTAGGAGTACATGTGTGTTGATCGCCGCAACATACGTCGAAACAGAGTAACAAATCATAGCCCGGGTGTGTATATATGTACTGGTATGCATACGTATACACATATCTATATATAGATATATACGTTACTAGCAGTGAGCATTGGCCGCAACGAATAATAGACGGGTATGGCTGATGTCGAGTATCGATACGTCGAACAATCGAAACGAAGCGCGGCATGGACCGTGAAAGCGGGACCCGCTGGTGCCTATGCCTGTGCAGGACTATTCCTCGATGGATGGACAGCAGGACCAGGATTGCCATTTTCCCCCAAACTCCTGCTTCCCCCCATTCTTCATGGTGCACCTACCAACTACTCTTCCTCTACTACAACCCTTCGGTACTTTCCTCCTACTCCCCGTTCCTCGTCCATCCACGCGCGACGCGATTCGATTACGAAACATCAAGCGTACGCGAATCCTTTCTCTATCTCTCTCTCTCTCTCTCTTTCTCTCTCTCTCTCATACAACTACCATCACTAACATCAGAAACACTTCTATATATATAATACACATTTACAATACGTATGTGGTTATGTATATGCAACCCTATCTCTGTTACTATCTTCTTCCCTGACACTTTCAACGCTCGTATTTCATTTTCCTTTCCTTTATCTTGTTTTCGAGACCCTCTACAGACTCCCACATTTGATCTTTAATCAAAATTCATCTCGTCATGCGATCTCGAATATCTTGCCTAATCGCTATGATTATTATCATTTGCATTTATCGTAACTTTTGGCTGAATTCTTCTATCCCAAATAAAAGAATTTCAGTAATTTAACAATGATCATTTTACCATGTCTTTTGGACACTATATAGATATAGTATAGTGTGTGTGCCAACTATATTTGGATATAAATTCATGTTTTAAATTATTTAGATAATATTGAAAAGAAAATGTCAAGTTATTTATTGAAAAGCTATTATTATTTATAAAACAGGTTAAGAGAAATCAATCATTTTCGTTCACAGCTTATTATTATTTAATAATATAAATATACTACATACCGTAGCATGAAAAGATATTTATCAATCGTCAAATAATTATTAAAAATAAAAAAAAAATCATCATCTTGATTAAACTGACATCAGAATATTTTTGTTACGTATGTATATCTCCCGTTGATCATTACTCCTGTTGGAAATCAACCAAAAATTATGCGACACATCGGTTCTCGTTCGTTTGACTGTACCTATATTACGACGTATCGAAACGTATGCATATGTTGCACATGGAACAGCGAGAGAGAGGGGAGGTTGGGGTGAAGGTAGAGAGAAGAGAGGGATGGGTAGAGTTTCGTGGCAGTTATGTCGAGCGGAGAGTCTGGTGGGAGCGATTTCCCGCGAACCGGTTAGGTACATGTCATTCGCTGCATGATTAATCGTTTAATTAGCGGCAGTGTTATGGCAGCATGGTTCCAGTTAGCTCTTCCCACTCCCTCTCTCTCTCTCTCTCTCTCTCATATACACACAGACATATACACACATTCACTAAATCTCTCTCACTCTCGCTTTGATCGTAACGTCTCGTACCAACAGCAACAGAACATCTGTCTTTGTCTTTGTCTATCTGTCTGTCTGTCTGTCTGTCTATCTGTCTTTCTCTATCTATCTATCCATCTCTTTGGTTTAAAGGGCTCAACACGATGCAAGCACCGTGTCACCCTAGAACCGAGATATCTACCCTAGCAACATCTCGAATAGTCGAGTCGTCGAAGAACGGCCAGCTAGCTCAGCCGAGTCAACTATTAATCCTCCGGCTCTTTGAGTATAGTTGCTTCCGCGTTACGGAAGTTTCGGGGAGAACGCACGACTCCGCCTGGTTTGCTGAACTTTGCTCGAAGGTAAACCACTGTTCCGCAGGCGAACAGAGTAAGGTAGAAGGAAGGAAGGAAGGAAGGAAGGATAAATGGTGGGACGGTATATGGGTGCAATGCTAAATCGATGGGTTTAGAAATTTCTTGGGAAAGGTAACATTACGATAAGGATGACGGTGTCGGATCGCATGAGAAGTACAATCTTGAATATTGTCTCTGATGTATCTTCTCCTATTTGTGTTAAATTTCCTCTTAAAGCCAAATACAGAATAGATTAATTCGTAATATTAAGGTTGTATTATATGGGATAAAATAATAGTATTCGTATTAAAACGTGATATAGTGAAATTATAATAATTTCAGTTATTACAGCTTGTAATTTTAATGTTAATAAAATATTATCGTATTTTTTGGTCTAAATTTCTTGTCAATTTTTTTCCAATTTTCTTGTCATAAATAAATAATAATTTTCTACAAATCTTGCAATTTTCTTTGGCTTTCTACGATCGCAAAAATGAAGGATTGCTTGAGTTGAAAATATTCGAATAATACATCTTTTCTTAACAAAGTTAACGTACAATGTTAAACACTTCCGTCCCGGGAACGTTTTTCGAATGCACCATGGAAAAAGACAGTTTCCACTATCGGGAACGCGTAAAACGACTGTAAAACGGGGCGTTCTGGATAGCGCCCAATAAAATGGCACGGTATCTCTTCGAAAAGTATTGCATAAATTTGACCGATAAATTCGTTCTATCGACTTATCGTACCGACCAAAAAAGAAAGAATAAAACGAAAAAGAAAGAAAGAAAGAAAGAAACATATCGAAGCGTGGTTCTGCCCAAGTGGGTTTTATATTCCTATCTCTAGCGAAGGGTACCTAATAGAAATGCATTTATTACTATCCTTAATTCTCCAATTTTTATTCCATTTTCCTCTTTCTCTACTTGATTCAACATTAATCGTGATAAAAACATCTCTCAATCTTGTTCATTTATTTTTGTTTAATTCTAAATAAAATAAGGTTTTTTTATATAATATAGGATTACTCAAAAAGAAAGGCCCAATATTCTACCTTAAGATTCACCGATCATGAACAACAATTGCAATACGAGTTAGGTTTCATGCGATTATATCGATCGACGTCAAAAATCGGCCTTTTGCAAACCTTTTCGCGAAGCGGTTACGTTCGTTATCCGTTATGTCATATTCAGTGGTTTTCCACCGAATCTCGGATCGTATCGAATATTGCCAGCATTCCTCCCCTCCTCCCAAGCTTGAAGGCCGCGGATTTAATTAATATGCGCGAATTTTTATTGTATTGAATAGAGAAAGAAAGAGAAAGAGAGAAAGGGTACGTGAAATATTAGAAATTAAATAAAACGGGATCTCTTCTTTACGAACCACTATTTTTCGTTTTTCGATTTTTTAGCAGTGAGGGATTGATTTTCTCTTACCCTCATTTACTGCCCTCTATTCCCATTTTTTCCTTCTCTCTCTCTCTTTCTTTCTCTCTCGTATGCGCAGGCGCATACTATCTTCATTTTTCTTTCAACTCACTCTACTCATCTCGGTTCCTGGTTGAACCATAATCCTGGCGGTGATGCAATTCGACGATGGCTAGCAGCTCATCTCATAAAAACCTGCATATTTCTTCACTACGAAAGCCGTAACCAAAAAATGTTTTTTTTATCAAAGTAAACCTTTATCGGTATTTCGTAATTAATATTCTTTTTTCCCCCTGGGAAAATGAAAAAACAACAAACAAACCGTGCAAGGAGAATTCTTTCCTCTTTCCCCTTCCTACCATGTTAGTATTACATGAAGCAGGATTGGCATTTTATTGTATGTACAAAGGACTTTTTTTTTTTTTTAAAAAAGGACGATCTCGGGGATAATAAAACTGGATTGCAAGGCGGTTATAAAAAAAGATAGATATTATCGCGGAATATAAAAACCGTTCGGAGCAATGGAATGGGATAGGATGGGATGGGATAGGATGGGATGAGGGGTGGAGAAAAAGGGGGATAAAGTTACGTTTATGAAAAATCGATTTGCGTCGGTGGTACACGTCGATATAAGTGAGTTAAAAGGGGTTTTTCGAATTTTACCTTGCGGTTCGTCCAACTCGTTATTTGATCGAGTTTTTAAATTTGTCTATGAAATGGATAGAGAAAGAGAAAGAGAAAGAGACAGAAATAAACCAAAAAAAAAGAGTGTAAAAGAAAGAAAGAAGATTTAGAAAATGGTAAGAAAAGTGGAAGGAAAACAAAAGGGGGAAAAAAAACAAGGAGATCGAACTAAAACGCAAAGAGAAGAGATGTTCGGGAAAAGAGATAGACCACAATGGGGTGGTGGGTGACTGAAAGAAGGAAGAGTGGAGGGAGGTAGGATAGAAACGAAGGAGTAAAGGAAGTTTTCACCGAGGAAGTAGATCGATCGTTCGTCGAAAAGAAGTTGAAACGAAAGAGGAGGAAGAGGTGGAGAAGGAGGAGGAGGAGGTGGTGATGGTGGTAGGTGGGTGAGTGGGTAGGTTGTAGTAGTTGGTCGAAGCTCTTCGAAAATACGTGGGCCATTTTTCCAACACGACAATAACAAAGGGAACGAAGGATACGAGGGACACAATGGCGATCGCGATCACCGGTCCCATTGTACTTCGCATTACTACTACCCACCCCTCCCCTCCCATACCCTTTCCTCATCCCCTTCCCCTACTACCTTCCATGAAATCGTTACAGTTTTGTCTTTCTCTACGTTTCTGCTCCTGGTCATTTCCTTCTTGTTCTCTCTCTTTCTCTCTCACTTACTCTCTTTCATTTTTTTTTCTTCTTCACTGGAAAAGAAGAAAAGAGGGATAGGGATTTCTTCGGTACTTTTTATCTTCTACCTTCTTCTTCTCCCTTCTTGTTTTTTTTCTTCTTTTTCTTTCTTTCTATCTCTCGTCAGAAGTCCGAAAAACGCCAGGGAAAAGCATCCCCGATCGTTGTCAACGTTCCCTGATTCGAGATTAATGAGAGTTGCTTTATGCTCGAACGATGCTTCAAGTGGATCCAGGATGCGGGAAATATGAAAGCAACGCAAGATATTATCATCGTCGTGGTAATCGTGCGTTCTCTGTGTTCAATTTCTCTCTCTCTCTCTCTATTTCTCTCTCTGAAACCGCGATGACGCAAATAACCGTACAGTTGGATATTTCGACCATCAAATCGCAGCGATACGTTATCGCACGCTCTGTGGTCGCGTTCGTCGAATCGAAGATCGAACCTTGACCAACCGCCATAAGCATTGGACTTTTCATTTAGGTATATTCTATGTTATATAGTATATCGGAGAATAATCAAATGAGAATTAAATTGAAATCTTCTAACTTCATGCCTTTCTATTTTGTCTACATATCAGAATCTTTCAATTATCTAATAGAAAAACCATCTTATCCTTTTACCCTTTAAGTTAAATTTCATCTTAACAAATAGTTTTGATTTGAAATAATACAATAAAGAGACAATCGAATTAGAAATTTGTTCATCCTTTTTTCAATGGATTTTAAAAGAGAGAGAGAGAGAGAGAGAGAGATGCGTTACTATGCAATTTTGTATTATACGAGGATATTATTTTTAACAAGAGTTCCAAATTATCAACAGCACGGTATGTACGAATGGCGTATAGTAAACGTGAAAGTAGTCTATATATCTACTACGTTTATAACGATATACTACATAGATACCATAAATTTATCCACACGATGCGTATAACCTTGTGTATGGNGTTTACCGAATGCGACATTCGGCTTTAATTATTCCGCGACCCTACCGAAACACGTACTCGCGCGAATCCCTGGAAACGAATATTAACGTTCAAACTAAATTGCGTTGTATCTTTCCCAGAAACTCTCGAATGTAACGCCACGCGACCGCAATCCTGCAAATCCCATAAAATCGTTCGAATTCATTTCGAATCGATGGAATGAGAAGTGTGGCGATCGCCACGAATCAAATAGCCTCGTCGTTGCGTATATACGTTGTCTGTTGCGTCTATATTTAGTAGTCTGACAATTTCATAACCGAATTATGACAACGACGTGGTTAATGCAGATAGCCTACCTTTCAATGAATATGTAAATAATTAGTCAGATCGGTCAACATAAATAAATGAATTAGATTCCGGCGGCTTGTTATCAAATGTTCAGTAATCATCTGATCAGTTTTGGCTAATAACGGGAGAGAATCATATCTCCTATGTCGTAGAATAATGTAACTAGATTGAAAATTAATTTAGTTAATAGACAAGAACGTTATCAAATATAGATAGATAAATAGTTAGATAAATGTATAAATGGTTATTAGAAAGATAGATAGACTGACAGATAGAGGGTAATGTACGTAGAACGAATAGATCACGAAGGAATGACCTTTGATCTAGTACTCTAAGTAACTAGATACGTCTCTGATGGACGATTAAAGCTATATTCGATTGGTTCGGTATGATTACACCCACCAGTGTGTAAACCCAAAAGTAATAGAGTAAGCAGTACTTGTCTTCGTTCTATCAGCAAGGGGGTACTAAGCAGATCGTTAAGGGTCGACCTTCGAAAGAGCGACACGTGTTACGGGTTCGATGAGTATCACGGAGCCGTAAAGTGTCCTGAAATATCATGGACGAGGTTTCCACTTGCGGAAGGGCGGCCTCGAGCAAGCAGAGGCCGAGAATTAATAACCGGCGACACAAATTGGACGGGGGGTTCGTTCCTAGCGCCACGGAACGACTACGTGATTACGGGTTAATCAGAATTAATTAAGTGCCGTGGCATGCTCGTCACTACTTCGTTACTGTGACGCGTCAAGTACCACCCCCTCCTCCGCGTTCGCGCGGACGCACAAACACGAACGTGCGATCCTAATGAATGATATGCACGTGCATGCCTCGCGAGAGAGACAGACCTACGCGATGAATTTCTGAAGACGAAAAATGTAGAAATCGTACGGAAGAGGCGTGAAATAAGGTCGAGGAGGGAACTTCGTCGAGATGAAGGCTCCTTTTATCCTATTCTCTTGTGCGATCTCTCGCGTCATAGAACGAGAAGAGAGAGAGAGAAAAAAAAAGAAACCTAGACGCCTACGCGAATCCCACTTCTTATCTTCCTTTGCGTTAAAAAAAGCGTTGTATTCGTAGAAAAGCTCAAAGAGTCTTTATCTCAAAAGATAATCAATGTTTCTTCATCACACAGATTTCTCTGTTATAATAATAAAACATCAAATAGTAATAATAATAATAATAGTAATAATAATAATAATAATAATAATAATAATAATAATAATAATAATAATAATAATAATGATCAAAATTAGAGATTCCAACTTGTAAGCTTTTTTAATAAGTAACAAGAAAATAAGTATGGAGGGTTAATCACAAGAGACTTAATCAAAATGATCAGGAAAGAAATCTTACATTTATTAATCCCCCATCATGCACATCATCTTTTACTAAGAAATCTTTTGTTCAAAACAAAAGTATAATAATGATGGAAGAGAATGGTAATAGTAGTAGTAGACAAGCAAAGTTTTTGCCAATTTTACGAATTTCCTTCTTTCTTTTGTTCGAAGATCCTGAAGTACAGTGATAAACTTAGACAATAGGATCTTCAAGAAAAGGATGATTCTACGCAATCAGAAACGTCTTTTCGGTTGAGGAAAAAGACATTGTACGGTCGTTTCTTTCCCTTCTACTCGAAGAAGCAGAAAATAAGAGAGCACCAGGATCGACTACTATACTCGAGTTCAAATACGCGTACAATGAAAACATAGTAGTAACGGAAGGTAAAAATCGAAATGACGGGCTAAGGTAACCGGACTATCGGTAAAGGGAATAATACGACATTGAATGAATAAAAAGGAAATAAGAGACATGGTAGACAGAAGAGAAGGCCGACTAGAAGAAGTCTTGAGAAGAAACGTAATTTCTAGGCTGCACATTGGCCTTGGGCCAACTTGAACACGTACAGGTCGGACTGGTGAAACGTGGTGCACTACCGAGTGCCGAGTACGAGTGCCGAACGAGTCTCGACGGTGTCTAACAATACCGTTGAAAGGAGCCTAATTAAATAAGACGTCAGGAATTACGCGGATCGCGTGGATCTCCGACTAACAAGCCACTGGAGAGTGTACAACCAAGTTTCTGCTTCTTGTTGTTGCGTCTGTGCAATCGTTGGGTCAACCAAGAAAGAGAAAAAAAGAGAGAAAGAGAAAAAAATAGAAGAAGAAGAAGAAGAAGAATAAAGAGAGAAGAGAACAGAGATTCTAAAGGACCATTCACGTAGAAGCTTCTTAGATGAGAATGTCTTCTTAGATATAATTGTAGTACCATTGGTAGTACCTACGTGTAACTACACCGAGAGTTTCTTTTTTCTACTCGAGTGCATGTAACAACTCCCGACGAACTTCTCCTATTCTCATTTCGTTATTCGCACTTTGAGAGTAGTCGTCGTCATTGCTTTAGAAGAAAGAAGGAGTCTACATGGTAGCCTAACAAAGCTCGGAGATAAGGGTTGACGATCGTAAAACTATCATACAACTCGGATATTGGATAACTCGATTGTTAGTAACCGTTTGAATCCCACGCTGTCGCTTCCACGCTTTTCTTCATGTCTTCATTTTCATGGAAAACTCAGCGCGTTTGAACAATAAGAACAAGATTGTTGAAGTAAGAAGAAAACAAGAGAAGTACAGTCCTGTTGCTTAGTACCGGCAAAAAAAGTGCTATTGGGTTGCCGGATTTCTTCAGAACAGAATAAAACAAGTGCTATTGCAGATCTTTACGCATCTCATTCTTAAAGTGCCATTGCTCTGTTCGGCCTTTTTCTATTGTGTTTTGTTTAAAGGCTTTTGGTATTCACAAAAGGTTAAAATCAGTTTCACGAAAGCATCTGTTTTGTTTGTTTCTCTTTTAGTTTTGATGGAACAAGAAAAACATAAAAGAAAACGCTTTCTCAGGGATACGTTGCTTTTTTAAGATAGAAAGAATCACTGTCCGACATTGTTAATGAATTCAGGGTGTCACGATGAACGATAATGACTAGCCTTAATATTAATGTAGGTCTTCCCTCGTTCAAGTTCTCCCTCATTGCGTCGATAACGATGAGAACTACGAGTTGGAAGAGGAAAAGGATAAGAGTAAGGGTAAGGGTAAGGGTGACAAGGACGATTCCCTCGAGGGTAAAGCTTGAGTTTGCCGGTTTCGATGATGACCGTGCTGCGACATTTTTACCCTCTGTCTCTCCACCCACTGAGGTACCATAGCTACACACACACACACATAACATGTTAAACACACTAGTAACCCCACTACAATCGCTTTTCGCGAAAAAAGTAATACACGCAATCACGCGATTGTCGTGTCCACCGGAAGTTAAATCACGGTCACGTTGAAGATTAGATTTGTTCACAAACAAGAGAATACTTTTATTCTATCAGTGTTTTTTTTTTGGCAGTCACAAAATAATAAGATATCCTTTTAAGTTAATCTTTAATCTATAATCTCATCTACGAAAGTATTTTCAGCATAATATTGCATGGTATTTAAAGACTGAAGAAAGTGAACAAGATATATTTTGTCCTATGGTATTTAATATAAATTTCAGAAAATTAGTCATTGATTTTGAAGGTTATTCCGACTACTTGAAGAATCTTATCAGTCCTCCAAAGTATCTAATTCCACAAAGTGACAACTAAGCCTGCTATATGCAGAACGAAAGCCGAAACTCTATACCACCGGGTGAGTACCGTACGGATGGTGTAGGAATAGTGAAATAGGATGGGATCGATAATTTACAGTAGAAGACTGGGAAAACAATTGAAGCAGTAGGTCTGGTCGAATTTCGCAAATGGTCACAGCCTCCAATCGATTTAGATGGACCGTTAAATAAGTCTACATTGATTAAAATGTTAGGTTTTATCGTCAAACAAGTTTTGAACTTTGAGCATTAAATCACGGGTGATTTTCTTTTTCTATTTCTTAATTCCCTTACAATTGCGATTATAGAATTTTTCTAACGTGTAAAAAATATTTTTAAAAAATAATCAAAACTACTCAACTTTATTTATCGTTCGTAAATCGTTATAAAAATTAACTGGAAAGAAAAAGCAGATACAAAAGGGAGATTTAATTGAAATGAATAAAAATTCGGCTCACAGATTTGCCGATAAATCTTTTATTTAACATGGTCAAGGCAAATATATTTAATATTCGAGTCAATCCCAAATTGGGAAAGGTTCTAATTACAAAAAACGAACACGTTTACGACGATCTATTCTGATTGTGAGATTCGTATAAAGAATAATAACTTAGAGGTAGGTTGAGAGTTTTCTTGGAAGGCTATTCTCGATGTTTTAGAAAAACAGTCGATATTCTACTATCGGAAATCTTACATATACAGAGATAAATTATCTCACGGATTGCTACCCCCCAAGAACACATCGAGGAGAGTTAGATAGATGGATGGATAAAGAAAGACAGAGAAAATGAGATAGAGAGAAAGGGAGAGAGAGTTTCGTATTTGTCCTCGAATGTGACAGAGACAGAGAGAGAGAGAGAGAGTGAGAGAGAATAAGAGAGTGAGAGAAGGAGTGAGTAAAGCGACGGTGATGAGTTCAAGCAAGCGGCGTCCGCCGTCGGCAACGTCGTCGAGTTGGTGTGGTGTTAGTGGTAGTTCTGATAGTGGTAGTGGTGGTGGTGGTTAACGTAGAGAGGGGTTGGTTGCCTGTAAGAGAGGAAATGGAGGGTGTTGCCAAGTCCCGACATGCTTCGCTTCGATTAATCAATGAGAATGGCATTTCGGAGAGGTGCTAGGCAGAGGTGACGCCGGAAGTGACGCCGGAGGTGGCTGTGCGCGCGCTCGAGAATGCCACCAGAAGTGACTACTGTTAGACGGATTGAGCGCCAAGAGGACAAGGGCTCGTTGCCGTTCCAAGGATGGACACTTTTGATGAATGGCGTCTACGATTGACCGCCATGAGCTTCCGGCTTGTTGACTCTTACTACCCCCCTCCTCTTCCTCTTTCCCACCCCTTCACCTTTCTGCACCCCGACTAGTTCTCGGTATTCATAACAGAATGATGAGTTCGCTAAGACGCTTAAAAGAGAAAACGTGAGGAGCTTTGGTTTATACATTGAAGCATCGTAGAAATAAAAGGGTATCGAATCTTTTGAAAAGAAAATCGTGTAGAAGAAAAGGTAAGATTTACCTTGTCCCTTATAGAAGAATGAATAGATTCTTGTAAAAGGAACAAGAAAGAAGTAGAAGTAAGGAGAATTTAAAAAAAAAATAAATAAAATAAAATAAAGTAGATCTCGTGACAGAGCAACGAGAAGAAACGTAATAGAATACACCGGTAGGATAAAGGATATGAATCAACTGGGTTACGGGATACATTGCTAGATATTTAATTTCTACGTGTTTCCTTATGTATCCACCTTCTCTACTTGCGAATACCTACATTTCGAGTTATATAAAACAAGATAAGATAACCTTACCAAAACAGTCGAGGGTCTCGGTAATGTTGGCGTATAATTTCTTTAAAAAATATCATTAACATGAATAAGGTAAATTCAATTTAGATATATTTGAATTATATCAACTTATTTTAAAAGAATTCTTCTCAAATGGGAATATATATTTGAATCGACAACTAAGTGATTGCGGATATCTACAATAAGCAAGCGGTCTTAACGCATTCTCTTTTGTTTCGTAAACGTATTCAAAGCATCTAACCTATATCCTTTTTTTATTTAAAATCCACAATCATTTAGTTGACAATCCAATAGAAACTATTTAGAGTATTGAGATATCCTAACGGAAGTTCTGTTACCAAAACGATGTGGTTTCCTCGACTCCCTTCTTTGTTTTATTGGCTTCGCGTAAAGTCGGTGAATGATTCTAATTCTTCGTTAATTAATGGAATGACATCAGACGCCGTCCGAAAGCTCGTAAGAAAAGAGAAGAAGGGTATTCTACTTCGAGAGTTTGCTGAAAGATGCCCTCCATTTATCACTGTCTAGGACAGAAGTAGATGGGAGGAAAATCGATCCCTTACGTGTCATCCTTCTCTCCTTTCCGGCCGATCTTACCTAACAGAGAACTGCGAGATACTTCCACGTGCCACTGGGCGATACTACGCTCACATTTCTTTTCTGAACCTCTATCTTTTTCTCACTCTCTCATTCTTACTACCTTGAACTTATTTTATTTATATTTTATGATAATTGTGTGCGGCACCTCGGCCGTCCTTTAACATCGACCATTTTTCCACGTCAAAAACACGTATATGCGTTTCGTTCTAAGGTTACGCCCCGATATCCTAACGCCCACCATCTTCGAAAATATCCCCCAACGATATTTTCCCATAGCTCTGAGATATATTTTATCAGTCTACTACTACTTTCCTTTTGCGTTTACCCCATCACGATTAAATTCTTTCCGATTGAGTCCTTTGAGATATTTGCGAGATATTCAAGATTTTCATCGTTTATTTCGTGAACGTGCAAATATTTTATTACGAAAATCTACATTTTGTGGAATGTTAAATACATCTGTTAAAACATTATTTTTAAGTCGGGAGGATTCTTCGGTTAGGGTTGTTATGTTGCTTGTGTTTTAAAAGATTTGTTTTATAGCTAAACTCGTCGATGTACAACTTACAATGAGTATTCTTTATAATATATTGTTTATTAACAAATAAACGTTTGTAATTATTTACGAGACCAGTGTCCAGTTAGAAATCACAGTTCAATTAAATATCGATCATAATAATATGATTTTGACAAATGGTTTCCTTCGAATTCCAATAGCTCATTAGTTTACTCAACAGATTATGGTTGTACTAGCGATAATCTGGCGCATATAATGAACTCCATTTCCTTAGCCATCGCGAACTTCAGAGCAACCCTCATTTCGTGGCTATATACCACCAGTTAACTGTTCACCGCTTCTCTCTCTTTCTCTCTTTCTCTCTCTTTTACTTTTCCTCCCTCTCATTCTTTCTGTCTTTGTCTTTCTACTACCGTTCTCATTCTTCATAAATACGAGGTAGGTAATTCTTGAGAGGAACAAGGGAGAGTTCCTGGTGAACGAACCAAGTCCTGAACCCATTTTACCTCGAATACAGTTTGTGATTACGAACTCTCTAGCGGCTAACCGACACGGATTGTGAGGGTTGGAACTTAGGAGAGAAAGAGATGAAGACGGGAATGAGGAATGAAAAAAGATTGAAAATGAGGAGTCCAGAGAAATAGAGAAATAGAAAGAAAGAGTGAGAGAGAGAGAAAGAGTGAGAAGGGACGAAAGTGAAGGGTACAGGTCGCTCTGAGCAAGAATGTGTAGGAAACGACGAAGAAGAAAAAGATAGCTAGAGTCAGAGAGAATATAAAAGAAAGAAAGAAAATGAGAGAGAGAGAGAGAAAGTGTACAGAATGCTATCATGAGTTTTCCGAGTTTTCCAGGAGTTATCCGGGAAACCGGGTGGGGGTGTTAATTACCAGCTCGTTCTGTGTATGAGAAAGATAGAGAGAGAGAGAGAAAGGAAGAGGGAGAAAGAGAAGAGTACTCTCGAGATATGGGGGCGGATGGGGGCCGACTCGACGATGGTAGGAAAGGGTGGAGGCAGCCGGGTGCGAGATAACGTTTTCAATTACCTGCAGGATGTGACGTAGTTATGAGTTAGCTACCTAGAGAGCGAAAGCAGTGGAAGAGGGGAAGAAGGGTGGAGGTGGTTACGAGAGTCCTACCTCTAGCAAGCGAGTCGACTGGTACAGGAAAATGATGAGCCAAGATGGCTTGGCTGAAATCCGAGGATTGAGACGGAAAGGAAACGAAATTGGATACAAATATGTGTTATTTAATAGCATACTTCTTCAATAAAATAAAATCTATTAGAAAATTTTAAACGATTATTAGCGCTCGACCTTCTTGCTCGAAAATAATTATGATCAGATTTTTTCTTTTTCTTATATTTGATTGGTGGAAAAAAAATGTCGGATTTTTGGTTACAAGTCAATGGAAAAATTAGACATTTTTTATCCACCAAGCAAATATTTGATTTCTGTTTTTTTATTTTTGAATTTAATTTCTCGTCGTGGTCATTTAGGAAAAGGCTAGAACAGTTGGTGACGAGAATGATGTGTAAGCCGAATGACAACGAACGATGGGAATCGAGTGAAAGAGCTAAGCGAGGCAAAAAAAGAAAAAAAAAGGAAGAGGAAAAACCCGATCCAATTAGCGCATGGATTTAATGCGATAGAACGAAAGCAAAGACTCTTCTCTTATAATCCTCGAGACTCCTTTCTATTCGTTCTTCTCCCAGTTGACTTCGCGTTAGAAACCCTAGCAGACCCCTTCTTCTTCTTCTTTTTCTCTGCTTCTTCTTCTTCTTCTTCTTCTTCTTCTTCTACTCCTTTTTTTTTCTTCTTTTTTTTTTATGTACTTTCGAGAATATCGCGGATGGCTTTACCGATGGTAATTTCACGGCGACTACCTCCGGATGCATTTCATTCAGGATGAAATGCACTAACGTTCAACGACGACGAGAGAATAAAAAAAAAAAAAAGAATACGTAATCGTTGAAGCTTTCGTCGAAGATTTCGTTGAAGCTTTCGTCGAAGGTTCGACGACATTTCGATGAGACTTCCTTCTTCTTCTTCTTCTTCTTCTTCTTCTTCCTCTTCTTCTGCTTCTTCTTTCGATCATCGGGCTCATCGCTGACAATAGCTTCAGGCGGTGAAAATCGAATTTAAGGAAAAATTAAATGTGCTTTAGAGTAGAATGAGGAGTACGTAATAAATGTTTCCATCTCTCTCTCTCTCTCTCTCTCTCTCTCTCTCTCTCTCTCTCTGGTTCGTATTCCTTCTTGAGCGAACTTATCCCTTACTCTCCAATAAATTTCTCATCTACCTTCGATACTTCGGTAATTCTCGATTGAACTTCTCACTTTTCGATCCAACCCACGGGCTTTCAAGTTCCTTTATCTATTAACTTTAACGCGTACACTCGAGCTCATTCCGTGCCAATAAACGCCCGAAGGAGGGGGGCATCATTTTTTTTTCAACTCGCAGAGCATCTACGGCCCGCTGCTGCTGCTGCTGCTGCTGCTGCTGCTGACGTCATATTTATCTCCTTAACTGCCCCCGACTATAACGTGGAAAAAAGTGCTGAGGAAAGAATTCCAACACCAACTAGACGGATTCGTCCGAGCATCTCCTCTGGGTAGAGGGGATAATGTATTGTAATTTATGCAATACTAAGTTAAAATCATTTGTGTCGGTAACACGAAAATTTGACGTAGTGTTTTAAGGAAGAGTTATTGTAGTTGGTATTTAGAAATGGATCATTGGAATTTTCGTTATCAAAAAAACTGAAGATTGCGAAAATGGCACATGGGACTCAAATAATTAAACATAAGAAAAAAAAAATGAAGATCGGTAGAAGACTATTTGTAGTTTTGTTTTTCTATGCAACCTTAATCGGAAAACAACGAAACGCTGCAAAAGAAAAAGAAATTAGAGATAGAGCGAATAGCGGATAGTCGCATAACGGTTAGAAAATAAAGGGTAGGGGGTGGTTGAGACAAGGTAGAGGAGGAGGAGAGTGAAGGTGTGGCTGATGTACGAGGGTGCTCTTTTCCGTTTTCCGACGGCACGAGTTTCGAGTTACGCGAGCACCAGCAGAAAACTTTTCTCCGTCCTGCCCCAAGGGACTTCGGTCGGTGGGCTCTTTCTCTCTCTTGCAATTTATAACCTTCCGAACTGAATCCAGCATCGCAACGGTGGTGTTCTTAATTTTACCTTTCGTGTTCAAGACTTTAATATTCGCGTCTTGGAATACATTTTAATACTTCCTTCGTGTTGTTAGACGAGATGCAGCTTTTAAGACAATGGACTTTTACCATGACTCAATAGGCTGTTTAAGGATCATGGATTTCCTATGGTACTCGCGGTGCAATAATATATCACGTTGAAAAGATTAAAGTCACGTTTAAAGGATTTCTTAGAAATTCTTGTTACATTTAAGACAAAGGAAATGAGAATAAGTTTCGGTGTATTGGTTTAAGGGGGTCTCACCCTGTGCGATAAATTAAAAAAATCAAATTCTGTTTTGCATAATTTGATTTCTAAACGTGTTTAGAATATGCTGGTAAAATGGTTTTACAATACTCGAAGTTGTTGGAAAGTTCTATTCTTTTCTAAGCAAAATTATCGAAAAAATCATAAAATCTTAAAATTAATTTTCAAAAGCTTGTCAATTATTCAGTATTCAATATTTTTTGATAATCCTATTCTAACGCCACACAAGTTTACAAATTAAAATGCTGTTTGATTTGCTGATGCTACTCAAAAACCTTTTTTTTCAAAATGGGGTGTCTTTGAAGTGGTACAACTAATGTTCTATCAAACAAACTCAACAAAGAGTTCTATCTTCTTATCGGTCATCAAAAAGAAGTTCCTAAATAATGTTTATAAAGCCGAACGTCACACGGGGAAGGGGCCTTAAGAATTAGAAGAGAAAGGAAACAGAAATAGAGAAACAGAAACAGAGAAAGAGAGATTGAGAGAGAGAGAGAGAGATAGACTAAAGTACGGTGACGCGTCATCTTTGACGCGTGCTCGGTGGACCACTAACAACGCATACGGTAATTACCTTTGTTCGACGGTACAAATTGCGATGGTCCTCTTGGAAGGCAGCCACCCGACGACCACCATCATCATCAACACAGACATATACATCGTGTGACGGTGAACAGCTCTCTTCCTAGGAAAGAGCTTTACCTCACGAAACAGGGTACGTAGTACGTACGCTGTGCTATCGTGCTTTTCGTTGGACTTTGCTGAGCAGGATTCGGCGCATATATAAACGCGTTTTCGTTCACTCTCTACCCGGTTTTCGACGACGACGACGACGACGACGTGCATTAGCGGTGGTAACGAGCGAGATGGAATGGGTGATGGTGGTGGTAGCGGTGATAGTAGTGTGCAGCAAGCTTCTCGTGGAAGCTTCTATTCCGCGAACGTTTTATCCGGAACGAGAACCCGTCGTCGTCGTACCGGGAACGAGCAAATACACTGCAATGGAGGAGTTCGGGACTAGGCGGAACGAAGGAGGACTCCCAACCTCCGAATCTGCATATCTGGCTAAGGGTCGCTACCGCGGCAATTGGAATTGCAAAATCCTAAATTGGACTTGTCCGCGGATAGCCTCTCTCTCTCTCTCTCTCTTTCTCTCTTTCTCTCTCTGTTCGTTCTCGTCCTCCGTGTTCATTGCAGACTAACGCACGCTCGTACGTCATACAACTTTCCGAATTACCCGTCCCTTACTTTACCAGCTTCTCTCCCGTCCCACTCACCCTTCTCGTCACTCGCTTTCTCGCTTTTCTCTCCCTCTCTCTCTCTTCCTCTTTCTCTTTTTCTGACGCTTTTATATCTCCAATTCGCATACTGTACATCGCATACGAAAACGATTATATTCCCTAACGAATGCTGACGCCAGTCAAACTTCATTGATTAAGAGCGAATCTCTCGCTTGACTCTTGAAATCATTGCTGTTGACGTTTAACTCCTTCCGATATACTTCAGATAATTTAACCTAAACTTAACCAAAATAGAGATTTTTAAGGTTTTTCAATATAATACAATGTACGTAGGGACGCGTACAATGGTAAAAAAAAGTTTGTAAGATCGATAAACTATGGCAAAAGTTAGAAAAAGAGAGCCGAACTGACGGGAAAAGAAGAACGGAGAGAGAGTGGAAAAAGGAAAGCCATGCAAATGGAAAGTTATACTGCAAAAAACGAATATTGAATCGGCAGCTGGTTCGAGGAGGGTTCGGGGGTGGGAGCTGGGGGCTGGGAAGGCGTTGGGGGAGTAGAAAAAGAGGAAGAGTGGAGAAGAAGGAGGAGGAGGAAGAGGTGGAGGAAGAGGTGGAGGAGGTGGAGAAAGAGATGAGGCGAACCGAAGCTTGCTTTTCATTCCTGGGCCAACGTCGACGCCAGGAACCGATCCTACCGTCGAATATATGTGCAGATACGTTTGAGGTTTTGCCTCGAGCCATTGCAACCCCACCCTTTTAACCCCTATTTGCTTCGGGCACTATCCATAGTGGAATTTCGTAGCGTCTCTTGGAAGGATTCAAAGAGAGACGATTTCTAACTGAATAGGAGAGAGGAGTGGGGGGACTTGGAGATATTATCAAAAATTCGCGAAATTCGAAGAATACACTACTAGGCCCTTCTCTATTTTTTTTTTTTATTTTTTTTTTACTGAAAAGGTTAAAAGGAAAATTCCGATGTAGGATGGAAACCCCAATGGTATCGGATAAATTTATTTAGAACGTTTGAGATAACCTAACGGCGATAAGAACAGATAACTCCGAGTATAATCTTTTTTTTTTCTAGTTAGAATCGTTTCGTAAGATTATCAAAATCATCATCATCATTCGTAACGGGTTTTCATGTTGAATATTATTTTATGTCGATCGATACCACTACTCATCCCCCCTGTTCCTCTCCCAATCACAAAAGGAATGACTGAAAGGCCATTCAAGAAAGAAGGAATGTATTGGAACATCAGCTATCGTGATGAAACGCGTGCACGACTTTAGATCTTCTTTAAAAAACAGCGGATATGACAGTCGAAACAGGCAGACTTGATCGATCGAATGTGAACACGAGCCCCGTGCAGGGTAGATAGCTATTGTAAAAGGGAGGGTGTTTCGCAGACGCGTGAATAATGGACACCCGTTTGATAAGAGTAGTGCTCGCGTGAGTACGCTCGATTCTCTCTCTCTCTCTCTCTCTCTTTTTCTTTTCGTTTGTATAGAGCGAGAGAGATAGAAAGAGCATGCGAAAAGAGAGAAGCATCAGAAAGGGTATGAAAAAGAGAGAGAGAGAGAGAGAGAGAGAGAGAAGGATAAAGACACAATGATAAAAGATGAAAAAGAGAAAGGTTCTACAAACATACATACATAGGCGAATTCCCAAAAGGAAGAAAAAAACTTGTCAGCAACGGACGAGAACCAAAAAGTTGGAATTATTTATCGTAAAAATAAAAAAAAAAGGAAGCTCGGTCGAAGGTAAATAAACGTCAAGGATACCTGGTGGCGATTTTCGGTGAGCTTATCCGGCGTATTTCTGATGCACACTAGGAAAATTCAACGTTCCCATGAATCACCATTATCGTCTTCCGACGTCGGCTTCTTCGGGACATTATGGTCTGGGAAGAGTGCTTTTCTTCGATGAAATTAATCGAGCCCTGCCAACGGCATTTTCCACGACGATATCAGGGACTTTAACTCAGCTGAGAAAACCGATTCTCTTTTAGCGTTTTAAAACCTTTCTTCTTTTCTTCTTAATAAAATCTTGACATTTTGAGAACATGGATATATTCCTAGGGAATATATTATTCATTTCTGTTCTGGAACGGTGGTTGGTCACTGAACTTCTTCACTCGTGACATCCGTCGCGGTAGTCGAGAATAACAATAACCAGTTTCGAGTTTAGCGTTCCTGGATAATTAATCTTTCTGCTCCTTGCTGACAAAGCAGAATGGAGAACGTACAACGTTCTGTTTGAGACGCGCAAGTTAGTATTACAGTACTATGAATTCATTTTAACTAACGAAATAAAAACGAGAGATAACACTTGGAAAAAGTATCCTTTACTTTTGTTTATTTTCTTTCTTCTGATCGATATCCAAAAGAATCAAACTTTACCAATCGACAAGAAGACAATTTAATCCATCTCATTTTTGTATTTTCTAATTGCATCGATGATGATATTGGACTGGCAACTAAGTTATTGCAGATACCTTCGATAAGAAAACACATTCTTTCATTTTGTCAACGTGTTTAAATCACTTTACCTATAAAAAAAGAAATTATCCAAAAAATCACTTACAGTTGCTAACCCAATAATAGATTTTCCACTAGTTTTGAAATAAAAAGAAAAAAACTTAACCGAGAATGTGAGAGGAAGGTAGATGTGTTTTATCATTGATCGAACCTCGACCTTTCGAGTTTGATGGAACACGAATTTAGACTATCACCCAGTTCTAGAAACGTTGTTTCTATACGAGAGAAGTTTTCCTCGTTCTCGTTCTGCTAGATGGTGTATTAATACTTGTAAAATAAAGAAATCATAAAGGTAAATTTGGAAATCCTTGATGATGACTTATGTGACAGAATCCATGTAGAACCACGATCGTAGTTTACCACTTTAATATCTCGTTTTTTACGATTGTATTAAGATACACGAGACCGAGGATTGTTATATATCTTTTCTACGAATATATATGTATATATATATCGTATATCAACTACCCTTCAACATTTATTTTCCAAATATATATCATACCGAATCGGAATTCGTCGCGTAACAATGATATAGGAAAACAGGTAGAGTAACCCCAACGCAATCATTCAACTAAATCAAAAAAGAAAAATAATGGGAAAGAAAAAAAGAAACAAACACTTCAGTTTGTTTTTTGGACTTCATCGATTATGCGTAACGTGGGATGTTATTTCGCACGTAACCACATTCTCTATTATCCGACATCTTCCATTACCTTATCTTCGTCTTATACCACTTTCCTTCCGTCATAAAATTTTCATGGGTAGCTCTCGGATACTCGGTGTAATACTGGATCTAGTTCAACTTGCCGTTGTTGTTTTCACATCAGATTAAAAAGAAAAAGATAAAGAGAAAAACGAGAAAAAGTTAACGAATACGTGTTATATAAATCTAAGGCGAAAGATGATTCGCGTGTAAAGAAAGGAAAAAAAAAAAGAAAAAAAAGAAAATAGAGAGGAAGAAAAAAAAGAGAGTAGTAGTAGATAGTTCTACGAGTTATAACGGTGAAAATTTTTTCTGCATTTCTAGAAAGGGTCTCTGTCTCCGCTCGTACAGCCCTGCGTCTCGCACCGGCTTTTCCGCTAATATTTCATCGTTGCCGGCAGGCAGCGAGGCAGCGTCGGCCATCTTGTTTCCGGGCCCGGGTGTGCCGGAAACGGCCGGATGTGCCGCGACAAAGCGCCGTTGCGGAAAAATCACGGGACTATGAAGCGTGGATAAACAGAGAAGGAACAGTCTCGGCTATGGCAGTACTCCATTCGCACAAAATACGCTTGTCCGTTTCTACATTTCAATAGAATCGGATGCTCCAAAGAATCGGAAGACGAAGAAATATGAGCCAAATGAGCCTTTACGATGGTAATTCTTCAAAAATGTTTCTAACATAACTTCTCTACTCTCTTTCTATTTCTCTTTCTCTCTCTCTCTCTCTCTCTCATCAAAAGAATAAGAAGAATTATTTAATTACGTTTAAAACAATTGAACACCGTTCTCGCAAAGATATCTTCCTTTTTGTATTTTATATACAGAGAGCTTAAGAAATTTATTAAAAATTCCCCAACCAAGGTTACTGTGCACGAGAATGCAGTTAATTTATATGTCCCAAGTGTAAGGATTTTTGTGTACTTGCCAGAATAAGATACAACAGGGAAAAAAACGTACTATAACGATCTACTTAAGAAATGTTTCTAACTGAAATTGCCGCTTGAATGGATAAGATACGAGGAGGGGTGGCAAGACAAATTTGCAAGCATACCGTAGACGAAGGAAAATGTTTAAATTTATTTAAACGCAAGAGAAAAGAAGGATCTCTCTTCTTGCCTTTTCCACGATTTCAACTTTTACCCTATTCGCCAGAATGATAAGACTTTTAACAAGAATCTTAGATACCGTAGCCAAGTCTTATGTTCTTCAGGAGAACTAAGAACTATTTTGAAACGGTACAGATGACAAATATGTCTTTTTTTTCTACCAATAAGAGAAAATACCTTTGATGTAAAGTTATTTCATGTAAAACTGGAAATGATTCAACCTCGTTTAGATCGGTATATCTTCCAGAATTGTTTCCCTGAGTTTAATACATAAATAAATATACCTTATACAATCTTAACCGTGATATAGTTCTTAAGGTACGTAAATACAATGTAATTCTTAATGCACCAGAGCTTGATTCTACTTATACCCGGAGACTGAAGATTCGAAATGCGTCGATGGGTTCATGAGAGCTGCTAGTTTGTTTGCCGAAAGAGAGGAACTCGATCCACCAACAACTAATCTTAAGAAGATCCCGAGCTGCGGGTTACGATTACGTTCAAAGGAGAACGCTGTAATACGGGAACCGCAAAATCTACGCCAACGAAGTTGCTTCGTAGTATTCCCTACTCGAATATGTATATATCTAGTAACATTTACCGAGGTAATTACAAACGTTATATCTTAGATATCGTGATGATTATTTCTTGAAGACAGGAAAGGGGATAAACAACCTCAAAGAAAGGAACATTTCGTTGTTTTCGTCGTAGTCGTAGTCGTCTCGACAGATTAGAAATGCCCCGGTTGGTATCCTCGTGCTATTTCCACCACGATGAGAATTTCGTTTTCAACGAGGAATAAGGGGAAAGTATCGCCAAAGGGAAGAAGAATGAGAGAAAGAGAGAGAACGATTATTCGAAATAAGAGAAACACGGTAAGATCAGGCAGCTAGCTACAGTCGAGGGTCGTATTTTGGTGGCTTAAAATTGTATAAAACACGATGAGCATCAGGGTTAGTATCTCGAGGAAGAAAATCAAAATTTTGTCATCCAGTCGTAATTCGAAGGGCGCGAAACCGCGTTTTGATTTATCCCCCGAGGGTCATATAAACGGAAGGGTGTAGGGTGGAGGAGGGGGGAGGGGGACAGACTATTACATTTTGTTACTCGGTCCTCGTCATCGCATTCGATTTCGCATCATAGGAAATACTTGGAATTTTTCAACCGGATCCTATTGGAATCCAGGAATACTTACCAAGAAAAATCCTTTTCGATAACGTTAAGTACTTTCAGATAAAATACACTCGAGATTTCGGATAATATCGGCCAGCAAAAGAATATCCCACAAGAGCGTTCTTCAATCGAATTTTATTCATCGAGTTTTGAACATTTTTTACCATAAATATTTATGCAAAAAAGAGAAAAACAAAAAAAAAAAGAAAGGAATAAATTCGTTTTACGATTTTTATGGAAATATTTTCGCAAAAACTTATCCGCGGAATAAAGTAGATGGGTTTCTTTTCTCTTTATCAAGCTCATACCACCACCCATGTGATATTTCATGCGTAGATTTGGCAAAGAAATAAGAGCTTTTTAGTGGTGTGCAAGCCGTAATTTCCACTAGCTTCGGTTTAACGATATATACAAGAGGAGGAAGGGGTAGGAGTAGAAGAGGATAGAAAGAGAATCTCTTCCCCCGGTTGAAGCTTTATTCCGGAGACACAATTTTCCCTGTCATGAAACCATAAACATAGCCCGACTCCTCCCTTTTCACCGGTACCTTGGCCAACGCGATGGCGCACCCCCTAATCTGAACGCCACTCTAGCGCGACTCCTGCGTTTCTAGCGCCATTTAGATAAACTCGTAATCTAGGTACCGTTTTCTACGGTGAAATATACCCTCGAGGCGTTCGTTGCACGACCGAGCCCTGGATTCGCCTCTCCGACCTAACATAGCTACATCTCTCTCTCTCTCTCTTTCTCTCTCTCTCTCTGTGTATGTGTGTGTATGTATACGAGTTTGTTTTTGTGTTTGTTTGTTTGTGTATGCGCATATACATGGATTGTGGCTAGAAATACGCATACACGCATTCGTCCACACACTTGGGAACTAAAAGCGATCGAATGCGAGAGAACCAAAACTAAACGATTCTCGCGAGCCTGCATTGAATTTACCCACCAAATACAAAAGAGATATTTTCTTTTTTCTCTCTCTCTCTCTCTCTCTTTTCTCTCTGTGCTGGCAATGGTCAATGCAAAAAAAAAAGGTCGATTGGAATAATGCTTCTTGTGCATCATCGTGAAAATGTTCAAATATATCCTACACTCAAAGTATTTTATTTCTTTCAACCAGTTACGAAAAATAATTTGTTTTATTTATCTTGTCGGATAGAAAAAAAAATACCAGTGTTAAAATGCAATCATTTTAAGAAGAAAATTTGAGAAGATTACGAGCTTGCGAAATAACTAATCTGTAAATGAATTCCTTTAAATTAATTTAATTTGAGAAGAAAATTAAAAGTCTTTTCGATGCTAGAGTGTCAGTTTTAAAATGATTGAAGTAGGTGGGGGATGAATAAAGAGAGAGAGAGAGAGAGAGAGAGAGAAAAATAAAAAGAGGGTTGGACGATCGTCCGACGAGCGGTCAAACGTAACCAGCAGCCGCAAGTAGACGGCCGAATGGGCAATGAACGTTCAAATGCCTCATGCGGATGAACCATTATTCGCGTTCAATCGACATTGCAACATGAAACGCCGACAATTGCCCGATAAAATCATTATACGGCTCATTACTTGTCAACTGCATGCGCTCATTGTCCGCCTTTTAATTTACGGCTGCCATGTCTCGTTGCAATTGCTATTTGTTTCGATAGCATCCACCAATGTTTCTTTCACTAACAGTTATTTGTTGAAAAATATTTTCTTCCTCTCTTTATTTTTCTCGAATAAAAAGCATTTTTAAACGGTGGTACAAAATAATTGGCCAAAAATTTTTCTCTGGAACGAAAAAATTTTTAATTTCTACAACAAATATTTATTAATTATCGCATTACTTGCTTATGAATTCACGTTGAAAGAAGCAAGGAGAAAAAAAAAAGAAAGATATTTACACACAAAAAAATATATCGTCGAGGTATAGTTGGGAATAAACTTGTTTACATGACGAGTCGTGGGAATTAATTCAGGGATTGGTTATTTCGCAAGCTCGTAATCGAAATCTATTGGGTTGGTGGAAAAAACAAATTTTTGATTTTTCCCATTGAATTGTCGCTAAAAATTTGATATTTTTTTTTTCCATCAATCCAATATATACACACATTCAAAAACAACTACGAAACTCTCTCTCTCTCTCTCTCCTATCTCTTCTTGGTTTTCTTTTTCGCGTCGTTATTTAGGATAGAAGATATCGAAACTTGAAGCGGGCATTGAAAATAGTCGTCATAGTAGTCGTCATAGTCGTCGTTTCGCTTACTTCGAGCATCAATAAAATACAATCTAATTGCCAGTGGAATTTAACAGCAGTTAAATCCTCAAGCCTTGGATAATTATAAGAAGTTATAAGATGCTTCCTTTAGTTCGGCCGTTCGCCTTTCCCACCGTGTTACTACTACTTTCTCTTTCTCTCTAATAGTCTCGACTACCTTCTTCATCAGCCCACTTTACCCTCCTTCATTCCCCTGGCACCCTCCCTTCTAAAGGCACTATCCCTGGGGGCCGTTAGCTGCAATCAAAGTTAACCCGGAGTTATAGGGGAAAACTGCAGACAGGCAGTTAATGTTTAACGGGATTGTTAAATGCAGGTTCTCTCTTGCTTTCCCTTGTTCCCCTCCCCCTAACCCCACCTACCATCCTTTTCTCTCTCTCTTTCATTTTCTCTTTCTCTTATTTTTCCTCAACCCTTCGCGCAGTTTAACTCTAGAACCATTTCCGCTCGATTCGGCGGCCAACTTTTGAGTTCGATCATAGTTTAGCAAAGGTTTCGCCTTTGACGGAGAATGAATTATCATTCGTGGCCAATAAAAGGGCTTTTGCTAACCTACTTTATAGTTTCGTTAAGCGTACAATCGTTCTTTTATGCAAGAACGTTAATGTCATGAGGATGGAAAGGGTCGAGTTCTGATAAACGTCCGTTTCTAAATCAATTAACCATATGTTCAGTTTCTGTTTTACTTCCAAATTACTGCCATTAGCAGGAATGGAAATTCGAGAGAAAAGATAGCGGTATGGTTTTCATAAGCAGAAAGAGAGAGAGAGAGAGAGAGAGAGAGAGAGAGAGATAGAGGTTTTTTCGACTAAATGAAATCATAATAGGTAATAGTACTCGTAATATTACTTTCTCGAACTGTCAATGAGTTTTTGATTAACCATTTTCTGCAGTAACTTCTAATTTTGTTTGATCATACTTATTCTGCAATGTAGAATATCAGCCGGTGTTTTTTTTTTAGCAACGTTTTAAGACATCACAATAAGTTTTTAATTATACAGAAGATTTTTTGAAGAATGTAAGAAAAGAATAATAGTAGTTGATGTTGATTACATTGAAGATCCCAAGGTATTGTTTTATAATTTGTCAGTTTTTTTTTGTTCTGGAATAGATAATATGAAGATATAACATTCTTTGAGACAACCTCGCCCCTGTAAAATCAAGTTGTTCATCAAGTTATTTGTCTCACAACCGTGTAGGTATAGCTCTTTAACTACACGAGCGTAACTTTCCTGTCGCTATATTGCTAATTTATTAGCCTTCTTTATCATTCTTGTTCTCCAGCGCCTTACTACTCCTCTCTCTCTTTCTCTCTTCGGTACTCTCACGGTAATTTATTATGTCTTGAGTTTACAGTGGATCGATTCAACTGTGTTTCGCCGGAGTAACGTTGAAAAATAAAAACTAAAAGAAACGGATGCAAGGAAAAATACTAGCCCGCCATAACGGCGATGCAACTTTTTATAAACTTGTTTACCACCACGTACGTACAACAGCAAGGAGAATGGGAAAAGGGGGAAGGGACTTAGTAGGAGAGCTTGAATGTTTCATCCGATCTTCGGGTACATTGAAATAGCAACGAATTCTATTCTCCCGATCCGATCGATCGGATTCGAAGAAAGTTGTAATGCGACTATTATCCCATATTCTCTCTTTCTCTCTCTCTCTTTTTCTGTTCCTTCATTTTTGTTTTCGTTTTTTCTTTCCTAATGTTACCTGTAGAAAAAAAAGAAAACTGTAGAATGCCTAGATTTTTTTTTGTTTTTCACGTAGCATGATTACGCTTCCCTTTATTCTTCTCCTTTCTAAGAAAAAAAAAAAATAACGTATAGGCATACACATGTGGGTAGAAACGCTACTTCTGGCACTTGCTCTTCCTATATCTCCCTTGTCCTTCGTACCCTTCTCTAGCAACCCGAACGTTGCAGCATCTCCGGCATACTACTCTACCCTCTTCCTCACTACCATCATCCTTTTCTCTTCCATCTCTCTCACTCTCTTTCTCGGCATCGTTGGGTGCTCCAAAGCGTAGTGCACAGTCTGTTGGTGATTAGTGCGCTCATTACGCCTGACGCTAATGATGCTTGCATCACCAGACAAAAGCTTGCGACAAGCAAGCACGCAAGAGTGCTGCACGAGTTCTCCTCCCGTGCTTATCGACAGTCAGACGAAGAGAGAAGGAGAAAGAACAAGGGCAAAAGAAGGAGGGCGAGAGAGGAGGAAGGAGAGAGAGAGAGAGAGAGAGCCTCTAGCAAACCTCGCGAAAGGAAACCACTCGCGCCTCATTTTACACAAACATTCATTTTCAACAACTTGCATATACCTCGATCTTCGCACCCTTCCCCTTAAGTCCCCCCAAGCTGTCAATTCTCAATAAGGGATGCTGTGCTTTCTTGTCCGAGTAACATTTGATAAAGACATCGAAAGTCGTTATAGTACGCGACCGTTATCGATTTGCCCTAAGGCTCTGGGTTAAATTTTTCCCTAAGAGAAGAACTTTTCTTCAAAGGTTCGTATTAAAAAGTTCGGGTTTCTTTTTTTTTTGGAAACTCTTCATAGAACACAAATAATAGCCTCTTTTTCTATTTCTTTTTCTTTTTTATTTCTAACGAGACAAGGAGATAATATTTTCGCGTAGGAGAGGTTGCTGGTAACACGTTGTTACCCTTTAGGCCTTTACTTTCGCACCATTAAAAGGAACGACGTGACAAATAGGACCGGGGGAAAAATCCGTTCGACGATACGACGAGAAGTCGCGAAAAAATCCTCTTCTTTTTTTCTCTTTTTTTTTTTTTTTCTTTATGGAGGCACGCAGCCGGCATACGGTATTGTCTTCGACAAACGACGACGAGACTAAGGGAACGACGATGAGCCTAAGCGACTAGCATAAGACGAAAGATATATGTTGGAAAGACAAGGGGGGTCTGGTCCTCTACTGTTTGGATACGTGTTAGGGCTGACGCGTTTCTTTTCTTTTTTTCTCAAAAGATGAAAGGGAAGAGAAGAATGTGTAAAAGAAAGAGAAAGATAGGGTAGAAGGGAGAAGAGATAGAGGCATCAGCACGTCGTCCAAGCCGAAAACACGAGGAAATTAATAAATTGCTCAAACTTAAGTCGGCCGTTCTAAGTGCTGGAATAAAGGACCCTCATAAATTTCATTCCACGTGCTCGAGTATACTCGCTAAAGAAACGGTTCCCTTCGTCCTCGAATAAGAAACGCTTTTCCTTGGCTCATTCCTTTATTCTCTTGACTTTCACCCCCTCACTCCGTTTCCTCTCCTCTCTTCTTCAATCCTGGCTTTTGCAAATTTTTCCTTCTTTCTTGTTTTTTTATTTCTCTTGTTTTTTCTTTTTGTCTTCGTTTTACTTATTTTCAAGAAAACCGAAAAATCCGCCTTAAAAGTTATGTTGGTTGAACAAAAAAATAAAATAAAGAAGGTTTAAGGAAAGAGAGAGCGTAAGATAATTTAAAACGTTACCACCTGGTACAGGCAATGATGAATGCTAAGGTACTTATGGCAGGATGAATGTGTGTCGAGTAAAAGGACACGACGAGTTGTGGAAATTTTTAAAATCGTAATTATTATCCTACCTAAAGGGTTGGGTGATGGTTATCGTAATTGTTTTATTATTCTCTCGTATTTTTAACCCCTGAAATAAAGTATGAATATATCAGATCTCGTTATTACTCGCATTTTACTTTCCCATATCTCATGATCAAGAAATAAATTACATTACATTACATTACAATTCATTACATATTTTTTCAACTCGCGTTTGTCATTTGAAAATATCATAGCATTTGTTAATGACTCATTAATCGTTTTCAACTTAACTGTATTCGATCAGAAAACAAAAGAACGTTCGATGAGCATTGTGCATCGTGTTTTAGTCTTATCGGTTGCGAGAGAGAGAGAGAGAGAGGAAAAGAGAGGGGTGGGAAGAGAGAGGGAGAGAGAGAGAGAGAGAGAGAGAGACTCGATTGCATTTTTATCGGGATGAAAAGTGAAGCACGAATTCGATGCAAGCGTGGTCGCTATCGAGATCAACGATGGTACCGGTTTCGCTGGGTCGTCCGGACGATGGCGGATATAGAATAGATGGTTGGAGGAAGAGTAGAGGAGATGTCGGCTGAGGGGTGGAGAGAGGGTGGCGATGAAGGGGTGCCAGAATGAATAGCAACGTGAAACAAAAGCACCAGGTTACAAATGGCGTGTATTCGCGACGGCATTGTTTTAAATGGCTGTCAGGCGTCCGGAATTTATCCCGTTTTGCTACGTGACAAGCGCCATTAAATTTATTTATTCACCCACGCAAGCATAGCTTTACGAAAGAGAGGAATACCCTGCAAAAGAGAAAGAGAAAGAGAAGGAGAGTGAAGGAGAGAGAGAGAAAGCACTGATATCGCTCGACCTTGCATTCGACGAATCAAGAAAAAATCCGTCGAGTTTGATGGATAGGATTAAAATCATGGGATTAATTAAATCAACAAATTTGGTATTCCTTAAAGATACCGTTTGCTATTTCCTACAAAAGTGAAACCCCTCCTTCTTTAAAGGTAGAAAAAAAATAAACCAAACTGGTACGTATAAGCTTTTACATCAACGAATTTAATCGAAATTGCCTTCTCGTACCAGTTCGATCAACGGAGCTATAGGAAAATGTTTCGAGTAGGTATTCTAATTAACGCATTGGTTTGCACGAGAAATACCGTTAAATCGAAGAATCAACGTGAACTTTTTTTTACCTTCGATTTTCTCCCCCTCTCTCTTAAACGAAACGAAACTCCGTGCTGATTTTTGTGTTTTTTTTTTATTACTTTTCTTCCTATAGATTAAAATTAGTTTATCCAAAAGGGACCCGATTACCGTGAACGATTATCTCTGATAGAATTTTAATTGACTCAAGGATGAAGAGACAATATTAAAGGGGAAAAGATGGGAAGGTATAAATTATTGAGAAGAATGAATTTAGGTTACAACTAAGTTGTAAATTATTATTCATTTTTAATATCTTAATTTGAAGTCTACCGTTAAGTATCGTGTCAAAGGAGAAGGGGTGGTCTCAACGGTGTAACTACTTCCATGTTCTTACTTACGTATTTCCTATACTTTATCCAGCTATTTTCCGTTCTTCCATCGCATCGAATATCGAAGCTAAGAAGGAAGGAAGGAAGGAAGGAAGGAAGGAAGGAAGGAAGGAAGTTGGAAGTTGAAAGCAAGCGCAATTAAGCTCTCAGTCTTCAGGGATCTATTCATTTTTCAAGTAACGTCCTCGGACACTCTCATCTAAGTTTTAAATCGCGTGCAACTCTCCATCGGGGTAGTCTCGATATGCTGCGAATGAAACTCGATCGGTCTCTAGCTCAAGGAAAAGAAGGGTTGATATGTCGATTTATCGAACCTACGACAGAGTCAAAGACGATAATAATGTGTCGTTTGAGTTTTCTTAGAAACATTTGATCGAATTTACAACGATATGGATAGAAAGATAAATATAGAACACACACACACACACACACACACATATAAGGTTTTATGGAAAATACACATTTCATGTAAGTTACTATTGTATATTTCTAATGCAATAAAATTGGTAAACGATAGGTGCTACTTGAGATACAAAAATCTTAGACTACAAAGTTAACGTCAGACTAGTGGTAATAGCAGATACGAAAATAAGATTTCTTTCTTAGAATGGAACTTGACGGATCAAATAAATGTAACACACTTACTCGCAGTACCCATCTAGTTTTATTCGACTAACCAAGAGATTTCACGAGTTTACCGAAGAAAGAATCCCATGCCCTTCTCTTTTTCTCTTTCCCTTTCCTTCTTGCCTTTTGTTTTTTTCTCTTTCCTATCCATTGTCATTACTCCCAACCTTCTAGGAGTAGAAAGAAGATGAGCATTGAGAGCTCGAAAGAGATCTCCTCCATTCGGAGAGAATCCGGATTGCGATATAAGATTACGAACGGGAACAACCCCGATGATGAAATCTCTTATGTGTATATATGTGAATCCTTTGTATGTATGATAGTTACAACATATAAACCACGAGATGTTACTACGTCTGGGTTTACATCCTACTGTCGATATAAGTGGGTTAGTTGTATGTGCCGAGTGCTTCATTCGTAGGAATCGAAGCCTGAAATGGTTTTATGTGAGTATGTGTGTGTGTGTGTGCGTGAAAGGTGGTCCGATCGTATCTTCGGATATGGGTCAGCCACAGGAAGCCTGATTCGACCTACTACACAAGCCGGAAATTCTGCATTCACTACCGGACGAGACTTTTTGTACAAAACGAAAGGGTAAAGAAGGGTTCAGAAAGAGGGAGGAAGATACGAGAAAAGAAAGAAAGAAGAAAAAAAAGAAATAGAGAAAGAGTAGGGTGATTTAAGTCGGAGATAGCAACTACGTTTCGATATCTCAAATCCATTTTTGGCTCTAGCTACAATCGATGGAAGAAACATTCTACTCTTCTACCACTTTTTCTTCCCACCTTTCCCCTCTAATAATTCTCTCTCTCTCTCTTTCTGTCTCTTTCTCTTTCTATTCCATCTATACCTTCTTTCGTTCGACCCTTTTGCGAAATTGCTTCGAGTGTCACCTGAGAGCTAAAAGTAACCACGAAGAAAACCATAGAAGTCAAGTTTTTCCGATAAATTCTTTTACCGGCGTATTTCAAGCGAACAGCTACGTTTGCCTTGTCATGCAACGATAGCAGTTTCGAGTTTCGTCGTACTATTTCCACCGTGAGAACCTGGACTTCTGTCAATGATAAACGATATCCAGGCCATCGAATGATTGGTCCTGGCCAGATATGCATTTACTGTTTCAAACAATTATAACTAGAATAACAGAAAATGATTTTAGGTTGAGGGTTTCAAGTGGTTCTTGATAATGATCTCTAATATTCGATGGATATTAAATAGTTGATTAATTAATTTTTATCGTACTGTATTACTTTGGTTTAGAGAATTTCTAAAAAGACCAGAAAAATTTCGCTTCTATCGATGTTATTTAAAATAAATGTCATCAGCTTTACTTAAATGAGATTAATCATCATTAGGTTAAAAGATATTCGTACATATTATTCGTAAATGTAAAAGATTAGAATGTATTTTAAATAATACATAAAGATATAATTATAACAAAGAAGTTGATTTAGAAGATTTAAATGTTTTTGAGGTAATTAAAATTATTATTTATAAAACCTTTTGTTTTAAGTGAAAGAGAGAGACATAGTCTATTCCAAAAACTAGATAACTTCACAGAAGTATTTTAGAATCTAAACTTTCATTGCAAATTAAAGTCGTAAAATACGTAATTGCGATACAACTATTGCATATTCCACTTGTCATAGATGGAAATGAGAACCCAATGAGTTATGATTGTCTCTACTTATGGAACTACAGCAAATCTTCTGGAAAAGTATCCAAATATCGCGTAATAATCGTTTTCATAGTTTCAAGAGTTTAGAGAGTTTAATTAACAAAGATCCTTGTCCCAGGTGGCCACTTTCAACAACTCCTTATCGTTTATCTACGATAGAGTATCGTCTAGAACATTTGATTTCCAAAGGAAATTTATGATTGTCAGATTAATACTTGGTACAAGTCTCTGTGTATTTGTATGGTAAGATTTAACTACTCTAAAAGATGGAGAAACTTCAAGGTCGAATTATATAGCTTATCGATTTCACGTCAACTATACTAAATTTCCTATACCTTATTGCTAAAATGAATATTCAAAGTTTGGATAATATTTTATTTTATTTTGAGATTGCTTTAGAACTTCAACATATATTTTATCTGGAATATCTTATCGTAATCTTTAGAATAATAATGCGAATGATTCTTTTTGTGCGAAGAAGGATTACGCGTAACATAAATAAAAGAATATTGCGAAAAGTTAAATAACGAGTCTAAATCGTTTTGTTTTCTCTTATCCAAAATAAAGTACCACGAGTCAGTCTCGTGCTTATTGTTCATAGCCTAGATTCCTCACTCGTGATTGAAGGCCAATAAGTTTAGCGAATAACACAGTAAAACAAATTTCGAATATTATTCATTATTGAAATTAATCAACTATCAAAAGTTTTTATTTATCTTTCCAATATTTTGTTTTAGTTTTATCAAACACTTGTATCAAATTTAGAAACAATATTATTGATTTTATATATAAATAAGTAATTATATTTATAATAATAATAATGATTAAAATATTGATAATAAAATATTATTGAATTAAAAAAAATATTACTAAACAATAAATACAATAACTCCATTACACATATTTATTATTTCTCGCTGTATCTGAAATAAAAAGAATGAGGGTGGGAGGTGCGGAGGGAGAAAGGGTGGATGGGAAATAAATGAAATCACGAATAGAGTGACGATGAAACTGTATCGACCAAGAACATAATAAACGACGAGAAGTTCGATGAATAGTAACGACGTGTGTCGACGGGTCCGGTTATGTTCGTCGAATCCGCGACGCGTTTTGTTCGACGCTTGGAAATCGGCCGGGTGGCGGAATCAGCGCAGGAAGCCAACGGAATAACCGAAAATCGAGAAACGTTCGGCAGCCGCGGGAGTATTTGCAAGGTGGTCGCTCATATATGCAGCTCGTTTCCATGCCTTCCATCGAAAATATAAATCCAGTTCGATCGTGAATTTGGTCGAATTTCGTGACAATCGTCGTCATCCGTGTACCCAGCAGGGGTCAAAGCAAACGAGAAAGAGCGAGAGAGAGAGAGAAATAAATAGATAGTTGGAAAACGTATAGAACACGATGCAACGATGACGTCAACTAAAAGCAGTAACTTTGATAGATAAACATAACGCTTTACGTTCTACGAACTATGTCGTATCGTGATTTGGATGTAACCCGTTCCTGACGTGCTAATGGACGTGTCCACGTATAGTAGTGTAAATTTACTGAAAATCAAGCCGGTCCATCAATTCGATCGCTTATCATGATAAATACGACGTATCTATCTGGTGCGTATAAAGGTGTACGTATGTGTACACGAGGAATGGTGTAATCGCATTTGATGGACAAGGTCTACTATCTCGTTTTACTCACCGGACCGAACTGCTCGAAATAATTTTTGACGTCCTCCAGCGTCGTCGGTGCCGATAGTCCACCGACGAATATCTTCTTTGTCCTCGTCACCATCTGTAACACGGAGATATACGTTTGTTTTTGTTAACATTTCAAATTACCTTTCCTCAAATTTACTCGTTAATTTAAATTTATATATTATATAATACATGTATAAAGGCGTCCCTCGATTAACATGGTACTTATAAAACACGTTTTCGATATAACAAGGTACAAAATTTGAGATTATAACACGGTTTCGATATAGCCTGGTACGAATAAACCGTGTTAAACGAGGAACGCCGGTGTATACAGGGCTGGGGCGACCTTTTGCGGGACCTAAATACACATTCGAATACTTTAACTAAAATTTTACAACAAGGAATTATTTATTTACGAATCCTCGAATCTGGCCTCTCAAAACGCGCGGCCGGTTTCAGGTGACCACGCTGAATCCTCTCTTGTGCCACCCCTATATATATATATGTATAATAAGTACATATATATATATATATACGTAGGTATTTACGAACGATAAGAATAAAGTTGTTGTAATATAATTCGATGAACGGGGGGGATAAACAGGGAGGTAACAGTTTGAGAAATGGTTTACGTTCGTGGTAAAGAAATCAATAAGGGCCGTATGAAAGATAAGCCCTCTGTATGCAATGTAAAAAAAAACTCTACTATTTGAAAAGATCGTCTGTCGGTGTTGACATTAAAATAAAGAAAGACTGACGTCGTTTGATGCTTATCTACAACCTGTTATATACTTGGATTATAATTATTTGTTTAGATTTATTTTATCGTTTTCATAGAACGTGATCGTAAGCAATTGTAGAGGTAAAAAAAATATCGAGCATTGATTTGTATAAACAAAATCTCTGGATAATTCTTTATATCACGGAATAAACGTTCAAACAAACAAGGATGGATACTACAGAAAGAAATATACATAAATCCAAACATAGTCTTTTCGTAGTGATTGCGCGTTTTCAGTAATGTTCGTTACTGACACGTAAGCACTTTAAAATGTCGAATAAAGTTTTCATGCTAAATTTTAAATACGAATCGTTGAGCTGAATGTTACAGGAAAGTAACACCGGTAGCATTAAACAGCATGAAAATGTATATCGCGTTTGGCAAAGATTGCAACACGGTGTATAAAGTTGGAAAGAGTGTAAGGGCATGAAAGGTCACGGTCACAAAGGGAGGAAAAGTGTAAGATGTAGGTGGCCTTCGAAGTAAAAAAGCTCTTCTTTTCCTTTTTTTCTCTTTTCTTCCATCCCCACTCTCTATTCTTTTCCACTAAGAATCATAAAAGCTTTTTACTTGATAACGAGTACCTACGTGTGTGCACATCTATGTACGGTTTAATATATATATATACACATACAGGTATAAAACGTAAAACAAAAAGAAGGAAAACAAAAAGTGCGTTTCGAGATATAAACAAGAAAAAAACCCAACTGTATTCCATTAAAAGATTCCAAAGAATTAGAAATGATTATATTGAAAAATCCTATTACATAAATGGATTATAATCTTGATATTCATATTTTTCTTTTTTTCTTTCTTTTTATATTAAAGAAAACTCTCAATGTCACGATATTTTTTGATTAAATTCGGTTATCTTGTTAAGATACCGCACTCTGCATTATATCATCGAGTTCATTATTGAACGAAAGACTACTGTACGTGGGTGAAGGCAAAAAGGAAAAAAGTAAAAAGCAAGCAAGAAGGTAAAGAAAAGGTAGAGATGGAAAGAGAAAAGAAAGATTGAGATACGTAAGAAAAAGAAAGAGAAAGAGAAAGAGAGAGAGAGAGAGAGAAAGAGAAAAAGATGGTAGGAGAGAATACGTTAAGTGAATTGAATGTACGTATAGTCCGGTCGAGTGGCTGCATTATGAAATAATGAAATGAAAGCGACTCCTTGATCCTACGGAACAAGACGAACCAATCGCAAGAAAGTGAGTTAATACAAAAATCTTGGGAAGTGAACGTAGTAGATGGGGAAGATATAGAAATGCAAAGCTCTCTCTCGGGCTCTCGCTCACGAAAGCTTACAAAAGGGGGGAAAAAAAGGAAAAAAAGAAGACACAGAGAGAAATGGCAAGTTGGTACACTTAATTTCTAGGAATCTTGATAATGCGATCGTATCGCGATAGAATTAGAAAGATAAAGAGAAAAAAAAGGAAAGAAAATAAAAGGTAAAAAGGGAAACGGTGAAACATTAAAACAGTTTAAAAATTTGTACGATTAATTAGAAGAGAATTGAAGTAAGGTAAAAGGAAAAAGATAAAAAAAAAAAATAGACAGCGTGAACCTGCTGCTGACCGGTGGAAGTATTGTCTATAAACCATATTATATTTAGATGTAAAATAAACACGTAAAGTTGTAAAATATACCCGCGCATACAATGTGTTAATTTTCTATGGGGTTGGTCACTCTGTGGTGGATTTTAATTAAGAAGGAATATAGATTAGGTGGTTTGAATACGTTGACAAAACAAAAGAATGTGATTCAGAAAATCTCCAATCACTTAATTGCTAAGCCAATAGAAAATTAGTACATTCCATGCGCGGATATATTTTACAACTTTACGTGTTTATTTTACATCTAAATATAACACGCTTTATAAAATTATTAAAAAAAAAGGAAAAATGACACGAAGAAAATAAAAATCGTTGCTTAAAAGCACAAACACCATAAACGCATACAATTCTCGTAGTATTTAATACGTATTTTTACATGACTGATGGTGGTTTAATGACAGATTGGAAGAAAATGTAAAATTACGTTACCAGCATGCAATGTGTTAAGTAGAAAGAATAATGGTTAGAAAAAGAGGGGAATAAAAATGTGAGGGTGGGAGAAGAAAAAGAGGTAAAGCTAAATATTGGGAAAGAAGGTAGAAAGAAGAAGAAGAAGTAGAAGAAGAAGTAGAAGAAGAAGAAGAAGAAGAGGAGGTAAACTTGAGCAATTTCAGTGATAGCTGGGGCTTAGATCTCTCTATATACCCAGTGAGTAACGCAAATCCTCGGACGCACGTCCTTCTACCTTCTGCATTCCTGAATCCAAGTTACTTCCACTATTCTGAGCCCACTCTACTTCGTTCGAGCTATCTCTCTATCCTTTTTTCTTTTTTTTCTTTTAGCTCCCATCCCTTCGGATAGTCGTTCCTGATGCCGCTTAGTTCTCGCTTGCTTATTTCACAGGCGGAATAAAAAGAAAAAAAAAAGAAAAGAAGAGAGAGAGAGTGAGAGAGAGCTACCGAGTACTCGTGAGCTCGTCCAAGAGGGATCGGCTAATCAGCAAAATGTATAAAGTCTCGGGGATGAAAATAAAATGGTCGGATCTCGAAAATTAAATAAACGGCTTGGCCCGATTTCGTCGACGAAAAGCTCGGTTTCTATTTCGCTTTCTCCTTATGAAAGGAAGATCTCGTGGGAAGATATATATATATAAAAAGAAAAAAAGAGAGAGAGAGAGAGAGAGAGAGAGAGAGAGAGAGAGAAAAGAGGAAAGCACTTATTCGAATGAAGCTAACCACAGTCAGCTACAGTCAGCTACAGTCTTCAAACCTGCTCCTCCTTTTCCGCAACGGCCTCGAAAGTGTCGAAAGAAGAAATTCAAGTTCGTCGGTATCCCCTAATACAGCTGAACAAGTTTCAGCCTAAAGATACGGGACCCTCACCCCCACCCACCCCCCTCGCTCCTATTCCCACCACTACCACTACCACCACTGCTATAACGAAACTAACGCGCACGCTCGGGGGGTGGGAGGAGGGGGAAGGGAATAACGTTGAAATTTTATTACGCTCCATCGCTCTGAAAAAACCACCAGTGGACTCGGCTACTCTCCTAATGAGCGCATTGTCGTGCAAACGAGACGTGCTTCGAGAAAGACTACTTCTACTTCTTCTTCTTCTTCTTCTTCTTCGAAGACGAGAAAAAGAAAAAAGGATGAACGTTAGTAGAGAAAGAAGAAATAAAAGTAGAGAGAGAGAGAGAGGGAAGAAAAAGAAGGAGAAGATATAATGAGAAAGAAAGAAAGAAAGAAAGAAAGACGACAGACTCTGTTCTCGTTTCTCTCGTCCGCGAAAACTCCTTTTTTTGATTGCTCGAGGAAAGGAAAGGAAAAAAAAAAGAGGAAAAAAAGAATAACCGTGAGATTTCTTTTGCCCGTTGAAAATCTCTGATTCGTCGCTGATTTCTTTGATGATGAAAAAAAAAAAAGAAAATAGTAGAAATAGAGAAAAGGATAGTGTAGGAGGTGGCAAACTGAGTGAACACTGTCGGTGAGAATTGGGTGTGGGTGGAGAATGGTAGGAGAGGAGGAGGGAGGTACATTTTAAGTCTTAACAAAAGAACTCGTTCGAATTTCAGGCAGGAAGAGTTACATTTACTCAGTTGGTCCTACTGAAACGGCCACTGTCGAAGAGTAAGATGAAAAATATAAGTCGTGGACGACCCGTCACGGAGAGATGGGGATGGAGGAGGGGGTGAGGGAGAGTTGAAATGGTCGTTAGCAAAGATAAGAGCGGATACTGTCGGAATGGTAATGGAAACTCGGAAAGTTCCACTTATTATGCCGTAGCATTATGTAAATACCGGAAGGCTATTACGATTTTACAACTTACTGAGAGTGGCTTTATAGTTTTCATCGTTCGGCCCATCTCTTTTCGTTCTTTCTCATCTACTATAACGTAACCAGAATATATATGTACACTACTATACCCCACCTGTCCCTCTTTAACGTCCTATCTTTTGACAAAAATATGAAATAGAACTATCAGAAAATGGATATCTGAAACTTAAACAAGATTCTTTTTTTTTATAAAGAAATTTTTCTTATTTTTTCCTTTTGTGTACCCTTTAGTCGTTCTTAAAGGTTAATGGAAAGGATTTACAGAGACAATTTCAAATTTATCCATGGCAAACGCTTGAATAAACCCAACGAGAAAGATACTACACGGGAAATATAGTTAAATGATTTTGCTTTGAAAAATATCTTCTAGATTCAGTTGTGTAAGTGTGTAGGTGTTGATTCAGGTGTATTAGATCGTTTTCTGAGTGGATAGCAGCTGGATAAAGTCGTTACAAAACAGGAGTCATTAAAGCCATTGTAACATGTAAACTAATTGTCATAGTGTTATGAAATTTTGACATGTATCGTTTAAAGGTTGGTTTTATTCAGAAACCATATAGGTCTGTCAACGGTATTGCCATATATGTGTATTGGATGACTTGTTATAAAAAAATTCAGAGGATATTTTGTTGAAAATTAATAAAGTATACTCTACAATTTTGATTTTGAAAAAATCTCTTATATAAGAGCCGAAAATAGGGACATATTATTTAAATTCTACTCAAAATGAAAATTCACGATGTTAGAATAAAACAAATATCGGAATAAGCATTAGAAATGTAAAACACTTTCAAATGAAACTCATTTGTATCTATCTTTTTGTACGTAAATATAGTTACACGAAATTGCAAGGAAAATGCTTTAGCTTGTAGAAAATTATTGTGAAAGTTTAATCGTGCGCTATAATACCACCACACTGATGAGACTACAAATGTTTCAAACGAAGCATACACGTTATATAATAATAAATTATTTAATATTTTCTTACGAGACAATTTGGTATATCGCAGAAAGGAGAAAATAAAAAGAAAAGGAAAAGAAATAATGTATAAATCCGGATAGAAGGAGGCAGAACACCGGGATGTGATATCCGGTCGAAAAATTACAAACTTTTGAACAAATAAATGTTTAGGTGATTAATGACGTTTTAGACTATAACGAATTGTTTGTAAAACATTGCGGGAGGTAGAAGTGATAAAGTAGGGGAAAAAACATTAGCTGGTGGGGGAAAGTAGGGCAAAAGAGCATGAGACAGGAAAAACGAAGTAGGGGTGAGGGTTATCGGGGGTTATGTGTTTCGATGTAGATATACGTTTATATCCTAACGGAAACTTTCCTTCTTACCATAACCTACTTTTTTCTCTTTCTATATCGGCATATCTTTCGAGTAAAAAGGGCCCAATACTTATCCCTTTGACCTCCATACGCGACAATGCGAAATTATCCAATCTCTCGACGTTTTATCCTTCCTAATACCCCTATCTCCGTCCCACCCCTTATTTTCTTTCCATCTCTCTCAGTCTTTTCATCCCTTGGTTCGTTCGAGCTCCATTAGAATATCGAAGGTCGTCTCCCTTTCTAAAATGATTTCGAGCGGACACGTATTAATCTTCCGAGCTTTATAAAGCACCCTTATTTCGACGCTAGTGCCGTTAAAAGCTGCACTCAAGCGCGTATTTCGTGCCGGGGGAAAGGGACAGGACGTTCGCGAAAGAAATTACCGGAATTACTTTTATAATCCGGCAATGGCGTTTCGATTTACCTATAGTCGTCGATCATTTGCAAACAGATCGTTCGATCTTTTTAATACTACTCAGATATACTTTTTATTTCTCTCTCGATACTTTAGATTATTTGCTAAATTAATACGATGTTTTACTACCTTTTAATATTATTGTAAATATTTTATTACCAATTGCAATGAATTAAATTTCAAATATGTTTAAATAATTAATAACAATAAAAATATGGTAAGAAAATACAAAAAAAATTAGGATTCTTTCTACTGATTTCAGTCAGTAAGCACACAGACTTTGTTTCAAGCTTAGCAGAAAGATAAGAGCACGAAAAAAGTATTGGCAACAAAAAAGTATTGGATATTGGTTTAAGCTCTTCGAGGAAGTCCTGTAATCTAGGACAGATAAAAAAAAACTAAAGGTATCGTTACCGTTTAAGCTTTTTGGCCCCCAAAATTCCTACAATAAGCCTAGAAACAATACAATAGAAAATTCGATAAGGTCGAAGTATATCGACGTTTTCGAGCGTAGGTAGAAGAAATATTTGAAACGATAACAATCAGGTAAATAAAAACGTCGATGATTAATTCGATAAATAAATAATACACTGTTAAGTAACTGGGTAAAAATAGAAAAAGTGGATATTCGAAGTTATTTCTACAAAAATTCTGTGAACCCAGAGTTTATGGAATCGTGGAAAAATCGAAACGATTTGTCTTTTTGTAGAAACGTATTACAAATATATAAGTCAATGGTCATAAATAATTAAAAAAATCTTGGGAAGCAGGAGTAAATGCAAGAGAGAGAGAGAGAGGGGGTGGAATGGGGGGGGGGGGGGATGGAAGTTATCAGCAACCGAAGCGTTAAGGCGCTCAACGTTACTGGGTGGCTCAGCATTGCTATCGCACTGTCCACTCCCGATCCTGGCTCGTTCTCCTCATGGATTCAATGTTCATGTTCGATATCGCGTATGCACATACGTATCCGGGCTGCCTATGACTACCTACACATATACACTAAACAACGTACATGTAGTTGTATATAAAGAATAGCAAATTATGCACACCACGTAGCTAGGTTCTTTTTTTATCGAGGACTTCAGCAAATTTCCCTTTTCCCTTGGTCTACCGACCTTTTTCTGTCCTATTTTTTATTTCCTTTAAATATATATATTAGGAAAGTTCTGTCCGTTATTATTTAATGTCCAATTATATTATTTAATACAGTTTATTGACGGTCAGAAAAATGTGTATTTTGTTTTATTTCAAAATCGGACAGAACTTTCCGGTAGACCTAATATATTAGGTGGTTAACTTAGTTTCCGCCCAAAAAATACTAAGAAAAAGCATTTATTGTAAAGAATTTGTTCAAATTATTTCAATGAAAGTATTTTCCATTATTTTCAATAACTTTTTGCCATCTTTCTGGCAACTGGGCGATACCATCTCGATAAAACGATGTTTGTTTCGAAGCAATCCATTCGTCCACCCATTTTCGCATTTCTTCAACATTTCGGAAGCGTGTACCACTCAAGCCGTGCTGCATCGATCTGAATAAGTGGTAATCAGAAGGCGCTATGTCTGGTGAGTACGCTGGGTGAGGAAGAGTTTCCCATTCGAGCTGCGTCAGTGTTTCTTTGACGGTTTTTCCAGTATGTGGCCGAGCGTTATCGTGTAAGAGAATAACTTTGCGCCTGTTACTCGCTATTGCTGGTCTTTTTCGCAACAGCTCATCATTCAATTTGTTCAATTGACATTTGTAGACATCGGCAGTAACAGTTTCGTTTGGTTTCAGCAGTTCGTAGTACAGTACTCCTTGTTGATCCCACCAAATGCAAAGCATTACCTTATGACCGTGGATGTTCCGTTTTGGCTGCGATGTTGATGGTTGTCCTGGGTCTACCCATGATTTTTTGCGTTTGGGATTGTCGTAGTAGATCCACTTTTCATCGCCAGTCACAATACGCCACAGAAAACTCTTCTTTTTTTGCCTGGCAAGCAACGAAACCGTGATATTGAAACGGTTGTGAATGGCACTTTCAGACAATTCATGTGGTACCCATCTTCCTTCTTTTTGGATCTTTCCCATGGCGTGTAAATGTTTGGAAACAGCTGCTTTAGTAACTCCTAGCTCGTTTCCAAGTTCTTGTAACGTTCGAGCTGAGTTTTCATGCAATAATGCTAGCAATTCATCGTCTGGGAATTTTTTCGGCTGTCCTGAGCGTGGTTTGTCATTGACATCAAAATCATTACTTTTGAATCGTCTATACCACTCTTTACATGTTGTATGTGATGGAGCTCGATCACCATAAGCTTCTTCAAGTAATCGATGAACTTCTGCTACACTTTTTTTTAAATCAAAATAGTGTAAAAGCACATGTCGAAAAAACACTTTATCGCGTTCCATTTTAAACAAAGCAAAAGAGATTGTTTTTTAGGAAAATAATTGTGTATGCTGACTGAATGTTATCGAGAAATGTCGAAATTAACACAAACTACCTGTTTCGTTAGTAATGACTTCTTAGAACTGTTTACATTGCCATCTAACATTTGCGGGCGGAAACTAAATTAACCTCCTAATATATATAAAGTAAAGTTACGTCAAAGCGCCTTTTATGTTGAATAGAGCTTTCCGTGCAATGATAAGTCCGTGAAAGCTTAATGATTCAGTCGAAATGATACCGCAGTACTTTCGCATAGTCTAACGGGCTAGTGAAATAATTAACACTAAGAGTGACGTAAAACCGGTTCTCTTCCGTTTTTGGAAATCATTCTTATATATATTGTACGTTCGTACATATATAATATATATATGTATACATACATACATGTATATATGCGATTAGGTGGTGTTCAACATACGCGTTAAGGTCTATAAATGTTCGGGTAGAAAAGTAGACTGTTAATAGTAGTTGCAAGAATGGCGACAAGAAAAGAACCGATCTTATCCTCATAGTACTACCACGTATGTAGTGGTGTGGTTCAACTTTTATGCTCAACACGACCGACCATTGTCGAGTATAATTTCGCGTTCCTGAATTTCAGTCGTTTTGTCGAAGAATGTAGTTCCGCTCGTAATGACACTAAAGGACATGCGCACAGGAATAGAATGGAACGTTTGTAACGTAATAACGAATTACCACGAATGCTATACTGATTTGATTCTAAAACACCTAGCAAATGCTTACACGATTTTTCACTTATACTTAAAACAAATTGTAAACAAAATTCATTTTCTATTGTATTTTTCTTTGTATTATTTCAAAGTAGGAAGATAATAATAATTAATCATTCATTTACTTGCAGGAAAAAGCTCATTTATTTCGATTAAAGAAAAAAAATAGTAAACGATTTCGTGAATTGAATATTCACTTCTTTTCAATTAGATTCATTGTAAGAATCGGCATTAAGATTCTCGTTTGCAGCATATGTTCTTTCGAGACAGATTTTTGATTTGAATAAACTTTTCACAATGGACCACCGCCTCCTATCTTTTTTCCTTTACCGTCACATCCTTTTCTATTTCGATTCCTTTTCCTTCTTCCTTCTCTTTTTTTTTCTTTATATTTTCCTCTTCTATATCTCGCCTGTTAAATTTCGGTCAAGGAGTGACGAGGGTAAGAAAGGTAGGTTTACGACGGACCCGAACAACTTTTCCAAACTGTTTGAAGAAAATCTGAGTTTTTCAATCGATGCCTTCCTATTTCTATCTATCATGAAAACGTGACGGTACCCACACTGATGCAAACAACATTCAAACTTAGGCTCGCTCAACGATGTGAAAAGGTTGACCTCATTTTAGATGAGTTTAACTTTTATTTCGCGACATAGGCGAACGTTTAAAACGTCGAAAATTAAATTGAATAATCCTAAGAGATCCAAAGTCTTGTCTTAATTCGAACAATCCTAAATCCGAAACCTATTTTTGTTTCTAGTAAATTCGATCGATCATTCGTCGTCTCCTGTTCCGCCTTAAATTCTTTGAATTCCTACTATATTCTGGATTATGAGAAAATCTATTATAACTCCTCGTACCCAATAGTAATCTCCCTTTTCCCTCATTCTTCTCATCACTTCACCTAAATTGTCATTGATATTTGAATCTCACTAGATTATTTTGATGTCTCTATAAACGCATTCCCTTCATTTTCCCCATCACAGCACCGAAATTTCCATCACTTGTTAAGCTTCGCCATTTTCTCCCTGGGGATTCAATAGGATCGTTCATCAAAGTCCAAATTTCGTATAGAAAAAAAAAAAAAACAAGATGACTTATGGTATCGAATTTAAGCTTAAAAATAAATTTATTTAAACCTTGTTCTACATATAACTTGTTGAAATAAGTTAGACTGAAAAATAAGCAAAAAATTTAGATTTTCAATCCTCTGTTTTAATGATCCGATACTTATTCCTATGCACATTAATTAATTTCGATTTTTGCGTGATCATTCTCAATCTTCAGATATCTCTTTCGCCATTTTTTTTGAATTTCCTAACAAACGAGCCGAATTCTGTTAACTTACGTGACAATAATAACAAAATGAACAATTTCTACAAAGTTCAAAAGTAAGCGACAGTACACTCACACTGTAAAAATATATTTTACGGTGTACCACCATATTATAATAAAGTTTTCTCCCCATGCTTTATCAGAACAAGAACCGAGGAAGAACATTTTGTTGCCTCGTACGGGGAAAAAGATCATTGCTATAGTCGGTGATCACTATTCTTACGAGATTCGAATGATCCGAACTACACGACTTGATACTATTTCTACGACTTTTCTCGGCTTGCATGAACGCGATCTCTCTCTCTTGTCTACATTTATTGATCCTGCAGCATCAAACATTTACAAGAGTAAGCTCTTTGAACGAGAAGATGAAAGCATCGACGCCTGACAAGTGTGCGCGTTGCTTAAGCACGATGCGCTCTTTTCTATTTTAACTCTTTGCCTTTGATGCGCATTATCACAACCGGTTTTTATTCAGGGACGACTAAAATACTCCGTTGCGCTTTGGTTTTCAATGGCATGCCTGCACTGTCTGTCTGTCTGTCTGTCTGTCTGTCTGTCTGTCTATAAATCTGTCTGTACATCTGTGTGTCTGTCTGTCTGTTTGTTTGGCTGTATTTACCCGAACGTTGTCTCCGACACTACGATCTTTCTTTCTTGCACATTCGCACATATAAAAAACTATTTTTTGCTAATCCTTTCTTCTTTTTTTGTTCCTTTCCATCAATGTTCTCACTTTTTGGAACAAAGTCATTCTTCGTATCTGTTAGTTCGACGCATACTAAATCTCACGAAACTTTTGTCAGAGTATTTTATGAGTGCAAGAGGATAAAAGAGAAATATTTTTTTCTATGGTCGAATCTCATAAGTTTTTAGGATGCAAAAAAAGAATATAGGATTTTTCTTTAACTTGTAATTTCTGGTGTTATGAGAAAACGTTGTTAAATTGTTCAAAACATTTTTTTTATTTGCTTCTAAAATTTTTCGGATCTTGTAGAAATATGTGGCAAATAGTTTTATGACCGAACAAATTTTTCCATGGACACCTTCAATCATAAACCGCCGCTTTCTGAGGAAGTTTTTAAACCAATTTATGAGAAGTTCAGGAAAGACAAGTTGCTGAATCGTTGCTTAGAGGAGGTTACACGCAGAATAGCAACGAAAGTTCCAATTCTACTGTTTGTAATTTGGTTCCAAAAACTTATTCAAATAGCAAAACAATCTTGAATATAGCAACTGATATTAAAGTGTGCAATTTCAATGAAAAATTATTGGTAAATACTTAAATATATGATTAATTATTATCTTAAGTTTTATGATCCTATGACCTTTTCCTCCATGAAAAAAAATTATCAAAAAAACATTTGTTTGTAAGCTGTTACAGTGGTAATCCACAGTAATATCATTTTTCGTATCTAATTTATCATCGTAAAATCATTTTACTGAACAGATGACTATAATAAATTTATACGAGTTTAATTTCGTAACTAAAACAAAAAAAAAAGGAAAATAGATTGCTATTAAGGATTAATTAAACGAAATTGTGAAAGTAATAATCTAGCGGTACTCTCGATAAAATCGTAACGCAGAAGAATGAACAAAAAGAAAAAAATGAAAGAAGAAACGTATTATGTGAAAATCAGGACGTCAACCTATGAGATTACAGTTTTAAGTGTAAGCTCGGATAAAAGCTTGAATCTCGAATATATATATATTCCCACTTTTTTTTTCTCCACCTTTTTTACGAACATTATTACGACGAAAGGAAGTAGCGAGAATTCATTAATGCCGTAATATCGACTAGTTTTTATTGCGGGTCTCTCGCTTAACTCCATTAAGGAAATGCGTTTACGCGGAAATATGCTTTCATAGCGTTTCCATTCGTATCTACTGTTTCGTCGTGATAGTTCCATCGTAGAAAAAAGAAAAAAAAAAAAAAAGGTTTTTCGCAGAGCGGCGCTTCGCGTAAATAGAATTTCTTTTGAGCGGAAAAATTGCCGTTACAAGGTCGTACGTTACCAAGTACGGGTTGGGGTGGGATTGGGTGGAGGTTTGAAAAGCGTCCTCAGAAAAATTGATCGATTGTGACTTCGAATCTTTTTTACTTGTGCGTATCTGTGTTACGTTTGAGAGTGTGTGTACGCGAACCTACATCTTTTTAAATGATTGCACCCTTCTTGAGATCGCTACTTTTCTAAAGATCGTTGCTACGCTTATTTTCTTTCAAGAAAGGGAGAGAGAGAGAGAGAGAGAGAGAGAGTAAACGAAGAGAACGTTGCTGTAGGAGAATATAATCACGTGTCTAAACTGTTCGAGCACGTACAAATTCAATAGCGACCTGAACTCGATTACGGGCGACATCGTGCTAGCACATTTACAGGCACATTCGCAGACGTTTGTCCCACCGCGAAAGAGGGTGAGTAGAACGTAAAGGTACCATTGTAATACTTCCCCATTCAATCCTCAACAACAGAAACACTATTAAGACCCGCTCGCACTGCTGCCAATTAAAATGTAAACCAGCACTCGAATGGCATTGGCGGCTCACCATCGGCACGATGGTTCCAAACCTCGTATTTCTCGAGGAGAACGTTGTTACTCGAGTATTCGGAAGAAAACCGAAATTCGAATTTAGACGTTAGAAAAACTTAACAATCAAACGTCCTTGCCAAACAAGTCGTATTTAATTAATCACCGTATTTTCATTTAGGTTTCGTTCCATCGAAATCTTCGTGTGTATGTGTGTGTTTCGATATATACTGTACTATATATATATGTGTGTGTATATGTCAGGGAATAAGTAGGTATAGTTACTTGGAATAGTTGGACGGCAACCACCGTTAATTCAATTCGGTCACGCGGATTCCTATTACCGTTCGATCAAGCAGAAACGTAAATGGGGACTGCTACGTTGAAAAGTTGGATCCGATATTTGTGAGGTGTAATATATTAGACGTAAAGAATATTCAAACACGTTTCTATGTGAAAATCGTTTCAATGAAAGAGACCAAAAAGAAAAAAATAGAAATTGGACAGGAGAAAAGAGAGAAAAGATTGGATGAATTAGAAGAAAATATGAACGAGCATGAATCTTCGTTAAAGTAAAAAAACTGATGATGCTTCATATAATGCTCTTAAATATGTACATGGTAATTGTTTTTCCGATATCTTTCATGATCAATAATAAATGTTATTTCTCTTTCTCTCTGTTTTTTCTTTCGAGTCAAGCAAAAATAGTACAAGCAATGGTAACGCGGTCAGGAAATGAAAAAAATTCGTTTTCGAAATTGACGAAACGTAATCACTCGGTTAGGATATTACAATAAATCAATGGAAGCTATAATTCAAGTATTACCCCGGATACGATTCGCTCATCAACTAAGGCTAGGTCATAGAGTTTCAACTAAAATGCAGCTCGGTGGACTATTGCTTGTGCTTTACACAGTAACGAGGAATTAATTAACGAAACGTGTACTCAATGAACGTGGCGTCGATGTGTGCCGAATCATGTCCGTGTTCAGTGATGTAGAAACTTCAAACCCCTTCGTTTCTCTATCTCTCTCTCTCTCTTTCTCTTTCCTGATATTCTGGCACCCCATGCTTATTACTCGTATTCTATGATATTTATTGAAAGATCGTTTGATAAATTATTTAAAAAATACATTTATAAATATGTTTTACTTGTAAATAAATTTAGATGGAATATGTGAAAATTAATGATAACTGAAAAGTAAAAGAAAAATATTGTTTAACCCTTTGAGGACGGGACGGTACGAAGCAAACTGTAGCGCGAGGATGGGTGTCTTTTAGATCCATCGGTTGCTTTTGCCGAGCGTATATTTTAATTTATTTTTATTTTATTTTACAAGAAAAAACTCATTAATACAAAAATAGGAGATACAATTATAAAAATTCAGGACGTAATACAGATTCAAGATTGTAACAAACATTGCAGATAATTCCTAATAGCAAATATTGTTCAATATAAGTTCCTCGGTCATAGGGACACATATGTGTGTTTGGCTAAAACAATTGACAGAACCGATAAAAGCATATATTAGTTGCTCGGTTAAATTGATGGTTTACGCAGAACGCATATATGCGGTGGTAGTCCGTAAAGGATTAAACTGGTAATAAATAATATGTTTAAAGGATACGATAATAAATATAAAATTAAAAGATCTTGTAAAGTAAAAGGCACCGATGATCGGTGATATTTGAAAGAAAAAGAGGGCGTTGTTGGTCGCGCAAGTGTACCAATGAAAACGTTTGGTACCAGTCGTCGAGTCATCCCCTCAAAGGTATTCAAATCATGCTGAATGGTACTTTAGACTATAAGGGCCGACTGATCTTACGGCAGAAACGAGATCACGCTCCTAACCTAATTTCTGGAAAAGGTCTCATCGTTCTGTGAGCCTTAAGATTTCAATTCAAGGTACTCAATGTATTAAGAAATAAATATTAATCTAAATATGCTAATTCGACATTATTCATTCTCGGCTAACTTGGCGTAATCGTGTTTTATTTTTTTTTTATTCTCAAATATCTATCAGAAAATATATATTGAGTTGATGGAAAATAAAATATCGGATTTATCCCATTGAATTATGGCCAAAAATCTGACATTTTTTTTGTCAATCAGCCTAATATATATGACAATAATTCAGCCGAATAAAAAGTTCGACGCTTTGTATTCACCGAATATCTACTATTCGGTTTAACTTTCGTTATCAATCAACATTCTAGCTCGTTGCAATGGGGAAAAAAAAAAATAGTTAAACGATATTTGGGTTTAAAAACTCCAAAAACGAAATTAAATTCTTTCCTCTGGGCGAGGACAGAAAATAATTCGGCGACACTGCTAATTAAATAATATCAAGCCGAGGAATATACTTGAGCGAGTTAAATGCCGAATATTCAGGTACGCGATCTATCGGCTAAATTGCACCGGTCATGTGGAACGAAGCGTATACGCACACATGTATGCAATTGAATAGTCGTTAAAATGAGAGAACGAGAGACGAGAGACAGAACAAGAGAGAGAAAGAGAGAGAGAGAGAGAGAGACAGATGCAAACGAATACAAGTTTCTAGTTGTAGACGATGTAGATGTTTGCGTAAATTCGAGATAGAGAAGATCGGATAAAAAATACAATTTATTTCGGTCATTACACGTAACGTTTGCAGTGTAAATTATAAATGCTAAATATTGGAAATTTTTCGCTCTACCGATAAAACAGCCAGTGATCGTTAATGTTCCCTCGTTCTCTTTCTCTCATTCGCTTTCTCTCTCTCTCTCTTTCTCCTTCGTTCATTTCAACCCCCGTACACTTTCGTTCACCACCCTCAAACCCTCAACTCGTTCCATCGGAAGTTACTGCGATCGCTTCCTGGTAACATTGTTCATAATTACGTCACGATTCATACACGAACGCATGGAACGATCACCCCACTAGTTTTATCCTTCTCCTCCTACTCTTCCTCCTCCTCGTCATAGTCGTTGTAGTCGTCGTCATAGTCGTTGTAGTATGTCGTAGTAGTTGTTAACTGTCGCCGCTAATTAGCGGCCGTAACGAATTTTTCGATTCATGCGATTCTTCAACGATCGGTTGGTTCGACGCGTGTTTCCTTCAACTGGTGTTATACTCCATTCTCTCTTTCTCTCTCTCTCTCTCTCTCTTTCTTTCTTTCTCTTTCTTTCTCTTCTTTTTTCACTCTGAGATAAAAAAAGTTAGCGATAACGTGCGATACAATTAAAGGAAAATCGTATTACGCTCGTTAACCTGGCACGAGTATATTTGCTAGCACGTTGTTCTTGTCGTCGTCATCTGTGCGTCGTGTCGGGATTTTCGCGATTAGAACAGCTAAAAAAGAAAAGTAAATCCAATGGGGTAGGATAGAAGAGGGTTATAGTTTTACCACGACAGGAAAAAATAAAAAGCATTAGCGTTTCCAGACTTCCTTTCTCTATCTGTGAACACAGCGTACGCAGTAGTTACGGTCTCTTAAATATAGAAGGGTGATTCATAAATCTAACTTTAAAAACTCATTCCAGTTGCTCTGCACGACGCGTTACTGCCGCTTATAAACAGAAAAATTGATAATACTGCAAAACTCTCTCTATCTCTCTATCTCTCTCTCTCTCTCTCTCTCCCTCTTTCTCATACTGAAAGTCAGTGCTGTTGCTTGGTAATAATTCGGTTGGTTGGATAAATAATGTCAAAGTTTTGGTTACAATTTAATAAGATAATTGGACATTACTTTTTTAACCAATCCAATATTTAAAACTTCATACGAAATTTTATATATTTTGGTTTCTTTTTGGTTGAGAAAATTAAGTACTTTAACACAAATACACTCATTCTCTGTCTATCTATCTAACTATCTGTTATCGTTTTATTTTACACGTACTCGTCGTTTATTTAACAAACCTACTTACGAAGTTTTCCTATTCTCGTAGAATCTGTACGCGCGCAAGGACACACATTGTGTGGAAAAAATTAGAGCATGTTGTGTTCGAAGATAGAAAGAGAGAGATAAAGAAGAAAAGAAAAAGACGAGAACGGAAATCTGACGAAAAGTACGATGATAAAACGAGATGAAAAGAAAATTCCGAAAAGGATTGGCAGTGTTTGCACTTGAGCGCCAACAGACGAGAGAGACAGGGAAGTTTGTTTGCGATAGTAAAAGACGCGCTTGACTCTAGTTTTGCGTCGAGTCTTCGACGAATCAGTGTCATACGTCATCGTCCTTGGTATTAAGTTGAAAATTTTTCCTGTCGATAAGGAAATACAAGAAAAAAAGATTATTTTATTTTAAAAATCCAAGACAGTAACCAAATTTAAGCAAAACGTAAGATAAAACAAATGGGACAAGAATTTTTGGATAAATTCATTTATGGTTATTTTATTTTATTCAGTCATCAAAATCATTAAAATAATGTCGATAATATTTATTGATTAGGATTAAAACTTGATTTACCAAACAAGCCAATTTGACTTATTTCAAATCTGATTACTACTACTCTGATTCAAATCGGATTTTTGGCCTCAATTCAATAAAAAAATCCACTTTTATTTTTCCACCAATCCAATATAAAATTTAAATATTATTTTAAAAAAAACATATATTGGTTTTTAGTAAGCGTAATGAAATAAATGTAAATATTGGATTTTTCTCTCTAGCAGATACCTTTAATTCACATTCATAAATATGGTATACTTAATTTTGTAAAATAATTAAAATAGAAACATAATCAACATCGGTAAATTTGCTATTAAATAAAAGTATTGTAATTTAAATAAGAACAAAAAAATGTTGATAAAATTATCTAATCGAAAATCTGTCCTCTTTATTTTCACCAATCGATAAATGAAACCAGAGTCACTCCATTCGGGGGATTTGTTTGTCGAAATCTTCATTGCTATAGGCAAAGTGTGTCGCAGTTGGTTATACACAGCATTGTGCGACTTGTTTCAAGAGTATTCCAGAAAATAGAGACAGCTCGGCTTGAAGCTAGTAGTCTTCTCGCCTCGGAATTAAAAGCGTTTCAGTGTATACAGACCATGTTACCACTCCCCACCCTTCTTCCCCCCTCTACCCCTTTCGGAATCGGTTACCTAATTCGTCCTCTTCGATCGACGACACACCTTTCCTCCCTATTTCTAGTTCCAAATCTTCCTTTTCGTTCCTCCTCATCTTTTCTACAAACTTCGTTTAACCCCAAGCTTTATTTTCTGTACAATTTTTGACGGACGAGAAAATGGTATGAATTATGAAAAAAATAAAATAAGATCCTCGAATTTTCCTTATTTATAAATCCACGAATTATTAATCTTCTACTCTTTTTCATGTTTTTTAATACGTCATTGATATTTCGACTCGAACACGAAATAGTACCTTTATTCCTTTTTTCTTTCTCATACTGAAATTTTTCCTTACCAATTCTGTCTACTTTTCTTCGTTCATCGATAAATCATCCACCTCGAGCTATCTCGAAAATAAACGGAACGACGAAGAAAACTCTTTCAGACGTTTACTTTTTATTTCAACACTACCACCATCATCTCTCTCTCTCTCTCTCTCTCTCTCTCTTTCTTTCTGTCTTCATTCTTCCCCGAAGCTCGTCTTTTTACCCAAGGCTACTATCAGGAGCAACCAGAAAATCCGCTTACCCCTTTCGCTATCGTCGAGCGGTAACGCAATGAGAAACCGAGTTCTTCCTGGGTTGAAAACTAAAGCCAGGATCCTACTGGTCCTCCCTCCTTTTCCTTCTTTTCCTCTTCACAAGAAGCAGGGAAGGAGGAAGAGGAGGACGACGTTGCTACCTCGTCGCAATAGAAACTTCAACATTTTACTTTATACGGATAGAGAAGAGGGTCGAGTGAAGAAGAGAAAAAGAAGGACTTTATACATTTCCGTAAGAAAAAGGTAGGGAACAATCACCAGTTCTGTAGGATATATCGCTTCAGGGAACTTCAGGATATACGACCCTTCACCACTACCTTTTCCCAAGCAACATCACCACTATCACTTTTACTTCTAGCGTGAATAAAAAAAAAAAGGAAGTTTAGAGAAGCAGGAGGATTCTAAGACGGTCGTTTTACGTGTAACTATACACATCTATAGCATAGTTTCCTTCCTTGTCACTTAGAAGGGTCACCCCGTATGATAAGTTGCAAAAATTAAATTTATTATCGGATAAATTGATTCCTAAACATGTTTAGAATATGCTGGTCAAATGATTTTCCAATATTTTCTAATAATCCTAGTTTCATTCTATCGCCACACAAGTTTACAGATTAAAATGCCGTTTGATTTTTTGATGTCGTAGAATCCAATAAGCCGAAATCATAGAGACACTCAATCTTCTTTTCAAGATTACTTTCTTCGATGTTGTACAACTCATGTTTTTACAGAGATTTATGCCTAACAATTATTTTACACACTACTGAAATGTTAATAAATATATCACAAAATATTCAAAGAGTTCTATTTTTTAATTGGTCGTGAAAAAAATTCTTGAAAAATGTTTAAAAGACCGGTTGTACGGGGTGTGACCCCCTAAATGGTAAACTAATCCTCGATATTTTCGTAGAACAGTGTCTCTCTCGTTTATTTCTCGTTTTAAAATAAAAATAAAAATAAAAAGAGAAGATGATAGAGAGAGGGAGAGAAAGAAGAAGAATAGAAATAGTTGGAAGAAAATGTACATATACAGTGATACTACCACACTACATCTTTTTCCCGCCGTTAGAAAAATACGATCCTTGATATTCGATCGAGCGATATCCTCTCGCGGTAAAAGAATTCGTGCAACGAATCCGATAAGAGTCTCTACTCCGGTTCGAAGTAGTTCTTCGTTTCGAAGCAATTCCACGGAGAGCGAGATGAGAAGGTAACGAAAGTACTACCACTACTACTACTACTACTACTACTACTACTACTACTACTACTACTACCACTACTACTACGACTACTAAGATCCTACGACGACTGCCAGCTAAAATACCCGATAGAGCTTTTCCGCTCGAATAACTTCGTCGATCTTTCGTTTAAAAAAGGATAGTAGGAAGTGAGAAAAGGATAAGAAAAGGAATAGAGGAAGATAAAGAGGTAAAGGGAGAAGCGATACGCAAGGTAGAACGGTTAGATGAGAAACTATTTTAGCAGTTAGAGTGACATGTAACAAATTACTAATCGACACTTAAAAGTTACCTTGGCGACCGATAATCAAATCACATTTTACTTATCTGAAAATCGTTACGGTGTTTAAAATCAAGTTGAAAAAAAGAAATAAACTTAAACGAAGAAGATATTCTGTCGTAAAGCTTTTAAAAAGTATTATTGTTCGTAAAGGAGATATATCAACTTAAAAATCTACTTAAATTGAAATAAGATTAAAATGTCCATTTTAGGATGTTATTATATGCGGTTAAGGAAACAAGCCAAATTATCGTTTAAACCAATGATGTAATAAATTAGGAGAATATAATCCTAGGAGTAGTCGTTTTGGTTTCTTGTACCCAACACGTGGCTTTGGCAACATTCTACGAAATAATCATTCGCGCTTGATCTACTTGGCCTGCAACTAACTTCTACAAGGACGACTTTAATGGCGATCGAAATTTCAAAACTATATTCTCCTATTAAAGTATCCAGAGATTTAAATAATACGAATACTTTTACGATATCAATTACGTTCTATCTATCTTGAAATAAATATGAAATAAATATTACAAATGCAACCTCACAAATAACTAAATTTTCGTTTAAGGAAACATAAAATCTGTGCGAATATTTTGACAGATCTGAGTTGACAAAAAAGAAAGCTTTATAAGTCATGTTATAAAAATAAGTAAACGTTATCCACAGATATTTAAATAATACGAATACTTTTACGATATCAATAACGTTCTATCTATCTTGAAATAAATTTGAAATAAATATTACAAATGTAAATTACAAGTAAATAAGTAGTTTTCGTTTAAGAAGATATAAAAGTGTGTGCAAATATCTCGACAGATCTGAATTGACGAAAGCAAATCTTTATAAGTCGTGTTATAAAAATAGTAAACGAGATTGCCCGAGGGTGATGGGTTTGTCAGGAAAAAAAAAGAGGAAAAAAATCTTGAAATCGAAAGACGCAACCCTGAAGTGATAGAACCCGAGATATGGAAGACGAAAAGACTATACATGTATATGCTAGGGCTTTCGGTCAGTAAGCACTATTGTGAAAAATAAACGGTACAGAGAGATAAAAGCGAACTATATACGAAATAGGCAAGAAGAATAAAAGGAGGTATTGGGAATAGGCTATGGTAACAGAGACAGGCAGAAAGAGAAAGAGAGAGACAGAGAGAAGAGAGGAATGAGTGGTAAAAGAAAAGAAAGGAAAAGAAAGAAGAAGAAGGGAAGAGAGAGAGAGAATGAGAGAGAGAATGAGAGAGAGAAAGTATACACAGACATATTCGCGTACGAGAAACTCGTACGTGTGCGTGCATTTCCGCGCGACGTTCACCACCCCTGTTTGATCCGCCCCCGTCCGACGGATGACGTTCAGGATCACGTTCCACCCACACACATGCCTCGAGCCAACTCACACTTGAACACACATACATACACACACACACACGCACACACACACACAAACATGCACTTGCATAACCACGCACGCGTATATCCAAAGACAAGTTGAAGCAAACCACCCACACATATACGATCGCAATGACGCGCATAAAGAAAAAAAACAGATGGATAGAAAGTGTGAGAAATGAGATAGATACAAAAAGATAGTGATATATATATCCTTGTTAAAAAAAAAAAAGAGTAATTTGGAGTTGAAGATAGAAGTTAGCGTACC
>JACGTP010000015.1:1930841-1945302 GCA_023678845.1 Mischocyttarus mexicanus | reverse complement strand
CACACATGCACTTGCATAACCACGCACGCGTATATCCAAAGACAAGTTGAAGCAAACCACCCACACATATACGATCGCAATGACGCGCATAAAGAAAAAAAACAGATGGATAGAAAGTGTGAGAAATGAGATAGATACAAAAAGATAGTGATATATATATCCTTGTTAAAAAAAAAAAAGAGTAATTTGGAGTTGAAGATAGAAGTTAGCGTACCTTCTCAGGGGTGATGAGCGGTGTGATGTACGTGGTGACCGCCGTTGTTAAACCTTTTGATAACTTTTAGTTGACAATGTGCAGGTCACTCAGTACTTGCTTGCGTACCGAGTGCCGTGCGATCGGCTCGATGTTCTATTATTTCTCCGAAAAAGATGAAAGATTTTCAGGCAATGAGTAAACACTGGTAGTAATCAAGCACGTTTACGGCGCTTTAAAGGACTCTTGGACACGTAGTTTAAAATACTTGTCTCGACTTACGTCAAAACCGATTAATAGCAGCAAATCGAGTTATTAAAACAAGAATGTCAAGAGTTTAAATCCCACGTAAAAGAATATTGTCAAAGTTGACCGATATTCGATATCTTCTTCAAATTTAGTCGATTATCTTCAGCGACGGTGGTGTAGGATTTGACGATGACGACAACGAAAACCGACCAAACTTAGATCAATACGATCTTCGATTTTCTCGTAGATGATGTGTCTATGTATACAATAAATAATAGCACTGTGTTTTAGAACTGCCGATTGACTAACAATGATAACCAATAATTAATCCCGTAACCAACACTTGACGATTATCACAAAATCCGCTCTCTTTCTTCGCGCGCGTTTGGTACTTCTTAGCTTTAATCCTCTGTGTGTGTGTGTGGGTATCACTGTTCTCGATGTAAAAATCTTGGTTCCTGTGCTGCGTTCTTCTTTATCGTTAATGATCTCCTCTCCGAAGATAAAGGAGCCAAAGGTTGATGTAGTAATCAAGGGTGCGCGACGAGATGTTGAGCAAGTTGAGAGAAAGAGAGGGAGAAAATAGATCGAATGTGAGAGACCAGAGTATAGCTGTATGTGTATATATATATGTATATATATGTATATATATATATATATATATGTACGTATACGTGTATATATATATGAGAAATATAAGGATCAGCACACGCAAAGCAACGTCAACGTCAACGTCAACGGTAACGGTAACGGTAACGGGAACGGTAACAGTAACAGGGAGGCAGGTGGTCGTAGTCGCGCTGTTCCCCTTCGTTTCCCCTTGCTACGATTCCACTGCCCGGGCCTCCACGGTCGCCCCATTCCGTTCTTAGCATCACAGCGCGCAGCTCGACTGGTAGGGAGCGTGCTACACTTTGCGCTCGAGAGGAGCACGAAAACGAGGTGGTAGGAGACCGAGTAACCTTCCCTCTCTCTCTATTTGCCCTTCCTCGACGGTTCTGTTACCCCTCCAGGCTGAGAGGTAACACGGTGCTACCCCTCCGAGACGCGCAGGCGCCCCCGGGGCGTTGTCGTTGTTCGACGGAGATAGTTGAGCGCGTTTCCTACCCTCTCACATTTACACAGGAGAAAGATGGATGTTCAGAGACCGAGAGGGAGAGAAAGAGAAAGAGGGAGAGAGAGAGACAGAGACAGAGAGAGAGAGAGAGAGGGAAAGGGAGCGAGAGAGGAAAGAAGGGTAGATCGAAGGGAGAGAGGGATTCTCCTTCTCGCATACTTCCTTCCTTTGGCACATCGGCGGCACCCCGGCATCGACCGACGCATTCTCCTCCTCGCCGCGCCGACCCAACGGGAATGCTTAATGCCAGGAGAGAGAGAACCTGACTGCCTGACTGCCTACGCCACGCCACGCTCGCTTGACGGCGGAATAGTAACGCCGCAGGGAGAGAGAAACTCACAGAGAGAGAGAGAGAGAGAGAGAGAGAGAGAGAGAGTGAGAAAGAGAACTCTGGATCTCCTAACCGTGGGAGGTGGGGCTTCTGCTGCCGTTCCTGCTGCTGCTGCTGCTTCTACTGCTGCTGCTTTTGCTGCTGCTTCTACTGCTGCTGCTGCTGCTGTTGCTGTTGCTGTTGCTGTTGCTGCGTTACTACTCGCGAGTCCCATCCCCATTTTCCTCATTCTTCTCTTCCTTCTTCTCATCCTCTCTCCTCTTACTTCGACGACGACGAGGAAAACTCTCTGGATTTTCGGAGCATGGCTACTTGTTACACCTTCACGACTTAACTTTCTGCCAATACGTCAAAAGAAGCCTTACTTCTACTTGGATTCAACGATTCATCGATTGACAAATGGACGAAGCTGCCTGTTTTTTCTTTCTTTATTCAGATTCAGGTTTAGTTTATAGTTTAAAAGTAATCTTTGGCGTCAGAGTTTATCCAAATTTCTTAGAATTAAATATTGATTATCCCATTTGTGTTCTTTAACAAGATCAATTTAATTTATATTTATCTCATCTTGATAAAATATAAAGTACCGTTCGTATTGGTTTGGTTATTTCAAAGACGCGTTACTGTCAGAACAGTTTAGCGGTTGAACGTTATCTTCGAAGTAGTATAAGTTCGCGTTTAAGAACCGCTCCGGTCCGACCAATGTTGACTATTACCACTCCCGGCGGATCGTAAAGCCAGCTGCTTCATCAAGTTCCCTCCATGGCTGAAGGCCAGCTATACTTCCCTCTCCCTCATTCATTCTCTCTCTCTCTCTTTCTCTCTTTCTATTTCTTTCTCTCTTTCTCTTTCTATCCTATCTATTTATCTATCTATCTATCCATTTATCTCTATCTACCTATCCATTTATCTATCTACCTATCCGTCTATTTCACTCACTCTTACCCTCCACTTCTCGTCTAGGAAGTTGGTGTGAATGTATCCTATGCTTAAAGTTGAAGGAAGAGGATAAGCTAACATAGAAAGATTTCATTGAGCTATAACGTGACTTGGCTTTCGTCCAACACTATGAACTTCACGCACACCCTCGCAATAATCATTACTCGGTTCTAAAAGAGAGATATGCATAGACTTTTGAAACAGGAAAGAAATGGGTAAACGAAAGATAGAGAACTGTGGGATGCATAGAAATCGTTCTTTTAAATTTCGAATATATCCTGGAATTATTAACAAGAACGAGGAAAAATTCTTCGCGAATGATAGAAACGTAATAATATGTTGTCGTTGGTTTTAATATACATTGCATTATTCTAAAAACTATATAGTAAAAGACTATATCTAAGCAAATAAATGACCATCTTTGGTGTTACCCTAAGGTACATAATTTTTTCTTAAATCCATCGTGCCTATAATTTAGTTTGCCGAGACATTTAATTCACAGCGGTAAAGAACATCTCTCCAGTAGATAATTCTTGGAGGATTTGTCTTGTCACATTTACGCCCGACTATGTCACATAATTTCTTACCGTGACCCAGTCTTATTAGAAGGCACCTTGCTTTTATAATGCGACACTAACAATAAGAGTGATCCCAATGATGGCAGTAGCATTGAATCGCAATCGTAGATACATGGATGGTGGGGTTTGAGGGGAGAGGATGAAATGGCGGAGGTAAAAATGAGAACGCAATACTACTCTACCGACGTATTCGGTATTTGGCTTAGATCCAAAACAAGACGCTGAATGAACTTGGCGGGAAAACTCTACTGGCGCGTGTTTCCTTCCATCGTACGACAGGCGAGACTTTGCAACGACCGAATAGTTTACGACAAGGTTGTAAATTTCCATTACATTGCCCACTAACGAATGTTTCCCCCAATGATACAATATGTAATATTACGCGTTATATCACTCGCATAATTTCAAGAATAACAAAAGTTTATCGAATTATTTATATATTTTTTTCTAATACTTAGAAAAATTATTACACATTCATCTGTGGAAAAGAAAAATATTCGTGTTATTAAATATAATTGTATTGCATATATTTTGTTAAAAAGTTCATGTATGAATAGGAAAAAAGTAGGTTACATTGAGAAAACCGCAGAGGTTTCTACTTGACCCTATAGTAGTTACAATCTCGTGAATGCATGAGTGCACGAAGGTTTTCGGTGGTAAAATGGTCGAGCCGACGATGCGGAGGAGATGGGTGTGTGTACTGTTTGTCCAACGAAGTCTAACTTCTTCCATAACGATGTATTATCTCTCTTTGTACCCAGATGCTCGCTTCGTGGATATTACCAAAGTGGTTCTAGAGAGCGGTCGCCACTTTTAAGCAAAACGATATGAAACATGAAAATTACTTGGAAAATCGTTCACGTTTAATTAAGAGTTTAACAATAATGGTGGTTTATTCCCGTTTTCAGATAGGAGTAGAAGTTTCGAGGAATTTCTATTACAACGTTTAAAGATTTTTCTTAAGATGTATTAAATGTTATATGTATTAAACTGTAAATTGAAAATTAATAACACGATTTTGTGACCATATTATTCATTAAGTCGGAGAAATTCGGATGGTTGATATACCTAATCGAATTTCGTCAATCCTATCGTAGCTGTTACACCATCGACTGTTGGATGGGCCACGGATGACACGTAATCATGATATTGGCACGTAATTGAGTTATCGTTCTAAGAGAAAGAGAGAGAGAGAGAGAGAGAGAGAACATGAACAACTGTCTTTCGTCATAGGGTCTCCAAATTTCGGGATATACGTGTTATACGAATAACACATTAACTAAATTCAATCATTAATTTGACTCGTGTAAGATTACACTTTACGTCAATGTAAATAAGATAGTAATATAAATAATCTGGTTAATTGAAATAAAATCTTTATCAGAAGGAGAGAAACAATAGTTTTCGTTAATTATTGAAACTTTGACTTGAACTGTCAATAATCACTGAAAAAAAATATATATATATGAAATAAACATAATTTTTTTCTTATTCGAGGTATTGAATAAAGAAGATTCAATAGGAATAAAAGTTTGATATTGGTTAGATATTTTCTTTTAGACAAAATCGATTTTTCTTTAAATAAAACTACCAATAGAAGCATGTTTTTGTGAGCTCATAAGACTAAAACGTTAGAATTTCGATTTTCCTGTTGGATGAAGAAAGTAAAGAAAGAAGAAGAAGAAGAAAAGAAGATAAGAAAGAAAGAATTCGATTGGTTGAACCACTCGGGAACAAAACTGCTTTCAACGTTGACCCAGTTTTATCATCCTAAGCTCGCAACTCTGACACTGTCGCCTCGGACAAGACAATTTCGTTCAGAGATTTTCAAATTCTATATTCGTCTACTTTCGATATAGTTTAACCCAAACGCACCCACATAAAACTCCTACGCAATATACAACAGACTTATTTCACCTGTCTATCTTTCACAAAATATTCTTCGATATTTTTTAGTATTATTTGTATTTCCTTTTCTTATCCTCCTGACACTATTTTTATTACACGGCATAGAAAACAGGAATCAGAATTTATCTACGATATTAGACTCACCTGTTTGGCATATTTCGTGGAAAAGAAGAATTTCGTCTGTACACCTACCACCTCGTTCCTATTCACTTTGGGTTTTGGTTCCCTCGCCTTGTTTGAAATCCCTTTCGTGGTTAGAGAAAAGAGTGAGTGAAAATAGGCAAGTAGAGAACGGAAAAATAAGGAGAACAGAATGAAAGAGAATAAAGAAAGAAATAAAGAAAGAAAGAGAGAGAGTGAGAAATAAAAAGAAATGGGAAAAAATGAAAGGGATAAGCAAAGACGTGTAGTAGAACGCGAATACGAATAAGAACAAGGAAGACGAAGAAAATGAAGGTGGTTCAGGCCAATAGTTCAAATCACGCGAACCGTTGCTTCGTAATTAATAGAGCGCACGGAAAGAAACCTCTTTCAAGATTCTACACGTGGCTACGTCACGAAAGAGCTTTCCACGATAAACAGTCACAATACTTAACGTTCTGCTGAAGATATAAACATTAATCGGGGTCGACCGATGGTTTGTGTAAACGAACTTGCTGAGCTATTCCATCTTACTGATGTGTAAAAATGATCCAAGCTGAATTATTAAATCGTTTAATCCATCCATAGAGAGTTTAATTATGATTTGTAAGAAAATATATGAGGATTAACAATTGCAACAACATAAAACGTGAATTTTTATTATTAATTATCTCCTTTTTCTTTTTCTTACGTTAGACCTGAGGCCTGTGTTTTATTGGGTTAGGTCATGTTATCATTTTGGGGGTCTTTCTGGTGGTCAAGATCTTTATGGTTTATTGTCGCATATTGTTTTGATCATTCTATCAAAATCTATTCTAGATATTTGTTCGTCCTAGTTTCTTCTTCTGATTCGTCCCCATTTGAATATCGCATTGTTCTTTGATGTTTACATTTCTTATGCGATCTTTTCTCGTAATGACTTTCGTTAACGTTTATACTTAAATCAGGAATCAGAAGAAAAAGAAGTTTGTATTTTCCTACTTCTTTTCTCGGGAAAGAAAAGTAATATTAAGGAAAAGAGAAAAATGTAAGAAATAAAATGGTAGTTGGAAGGAAGGTGAAAACGATAGTTTGCTGTATATGTTCGAAGTAAATCAAAAGGAAAGAAATGAAATTTTATCGAAGAAATAAAGGATCTGACTTCTTGGAAATCGGGGCTAGGTCTTATGCAACTCAAGGATAAATAAAGCAAAATCTACGGAAAGTCGGCGTGAGAAACAATACGGTGGCATAGGTCGTTGGTCTTCCATTTTCTCTTTTTCCTCTTTTCCATTTTCTCCTAGCACTGGTGGTAGGTACCCTGAAGTTATCCCTGGAGGTTAAAACGGTCTGTTGAATTTCTTAAATTTCTTACTACGCCGTTGTTCTCGTTCAGTGTTCCTTGTTTTTTTTTCATTTTCGGGATCTATGTTCACAATTTATAATGCGATTAATGTGGTATTATTAAAAAAGGAAAAAGATATCCTTCAGTTTTACTTTTTTACGAAGTTACCAAGTAGAACGTAATGGTTTTCTGGTGAACTCACGGTACGTCATTTGTGATCAAAACAAAACTAATCAGAACTCGTTGTTCAACTGTTTTCGATATTCTCTTACTTCAGTTAAGCGTAATCCTTGAAACATTAGAACAACGTATTTAATTTATTCATTTTTCATAAACACTTGTTGAAAGTTTTCAGTAACTCGCGTTTATCATTTTGTTTCTCTGAATTTTTCTGTTTCTCAGTTATAAGATAGAACCATTCCTTATTTGATTGAAGTTTACATTTTCGAATACAAGATTAATGAAACGTGCCATAGGAACTGTCATAGTCGAAAGCATTGTAACTATAGTTGTACCATCTCTATTTGTTCAACAAGGGAAGAGAAAACGGCAGTAACTCAACGGGAACGTGCAACGCAAGTATGTATATATAACCGTATACTCACAGTTATCCCCTTCCCACAATCCTCCCCCAGCTCGCTCTCTTGTTTCACGAAACTCCGTAACGACTGCCGCTCGTTATAGTAGTTTATACATAATGCGCTTCGCGATGCAATCGAATACGACCGATTAATACGCGATAAGTCGATTATTCGCGTAAATGCACTGGTAAAATTTTGCTGCTCTTCTTCCGATTAAAAAGAAAAAAAAACAACGATATTCGAAACCTTTCACAAAAAAAAAAAAGCTTATGGATTAATGAATGAAACGAATACGATATCGATATTAGATTATCTTTATATATATATATACATATATTCTCTAGCGTATACCAATTTTTTTTTAAGCTTCAATCTAAAAGAACAAAAATGTGCGTTTTTCTTTCTGCGTGATTAAGTTAAACAAATTTATTATATTATTTATAAAAACTACTTCCTGAAAACAAAGAAACGACAATTAAAAGTTTATCTTAAAATTGTCGATTTTAAACTTTTCTATTTATTAGGATGCAAATAAACTTTATTCACCCATTTATTGAACTTTTCTAATCAGTTTAACATATGGCTCTTTTTTCTCTACCGCTTCTATCGTACGTGTTGGAAACTACTTAACCTCTCAAGCGCGTTGAAATTCAAAATGAAGAAATACATTTTTCTTAGATAAATTTTCTGTAGTTTGCTGTTGCTATCACCAACAGTGTGTGGTAAGAAGGAATCCTATCGTAAAGAGTTGTCCCATTGCTAGCAATTTCTATGAGCATTGTTTGCATTTGTATATTCCATGGCATTGTACTATCCGCCATATATTATTTTCTTCAACCATTTTATTATCATTTTTATACTATCCTTGTCTTTGAACATAAGACAGTTTTCATATAAAAAAAAGAAATCTTCTCGAAAAAGAAAGATCGTCAATCCTTTGTATCCTTTTTCTTCAGTTTTTCTTTATTTTTTTTTCGTATTGCATTTTCAAGAACCAACTTAAACTTCGTTTTGACAAAAGCCGCTAACCGACTATCGCTTACTAAACTCCCCCCAGCCCTCTCTTGCCACCCAACCACCCGTTTAAGTTTATCATTGAGAACCGCGGGAAAATTACGAAATTACTCGCATAAGCGGATTTTCCTAAAGCGTTACGTCGACGATAAAATTAGTAGTAACTTCATAATAAGCGTAGCGTGACCTTAGTTTCAAAGTAGAGGTTTTGCTCTCAACATTCGAGGTATCATATAATAATGCTCATAGCCGTCGCACGTAAGAGGATCACACACTCCGGTTTATGATATCTTTAAGAGAATGACCTAGCCACGGGGAAATCGTCTTGATACGTTTGCGAGTAAAGTGAAACCCCAGGTTGTACGAAACACAATGAGGCTAATGTTACGATCTTCTCGACGTTCTTTGATAATCAGGTTCACGCTTTGGCATTATTTTATTTTATTTTACGGAATTAAATCCATTAATACAAAAATAAGAAATACAATTATAAGAAAACACGTAATACAGATTAAAGATTATAATATAATTTCATACATAAAATATTGATTGAAAGATGACATGTAAAACAATTGGTTTGAATGCATCATCCTGTTTTTCATGGTTAAAAGAGCAAATAAATATTTATTAAAAGATTTTTAAAAACATAATGAAACAAAAATATATCTTTCTAAAGTATAAAATATATACAGCCTAGTATGCAAATATAAGAAACATATTTGTATATTTCATAGTCGTGCTACCTCGTACTTGATCTTAAAAGTTTTCATGCAAATATTCACTTTTTAAATAGAATTGACGAGAAAAACTGAAAGATATTTTTCGTGTTTTCTAGATTCATGGGACAATAATTAAACAATTTTGTTAGATATGGAAAACAGATTTGTAGTATAAAGTTTAAGAAGAAGAAGAAGAAGAAGCAAAGATAAAAAGATATCCTAAAAGGAGAGAAAGAAAGAAATAATGAAAAAAAGATAAGGTGGTACCGAGTGTAGAAACGAGGAACCTTTACGAGAGCATAATGAAACTGCATAGTAATCTTAGAAGCCGTGTACACTACGTCTTTCCTTCGTCGTAGCAGTCAGTCGGGTTAAATATCTTGAAATGGATATTTCTGGTGGTATAGTAGGCGGTAGATTCGTGTGCTCACCGCCGACGTAGGGAAGTTATTGCTTCGGATATTATCACGCTGGCTGCCTAAAGGCTCCAAGTGAATTTCGTGTCTCATCTGAACTCGACCGCGTACTGCGAACTTACGACGTGCTATTTTACACGGCAAACATTAGCCAAATAAAGAAAATATGCTATAGGGATTCTTAAAATAAATAAATACAAATAAATGAGATCTATTCAGTTTCCAAAATTTCCAAACAAAATTCGTAACCACCCAAAGAGATCGTTTAGATCATTTTCAGTTAACTAAAAGAAAAATGTTGAAATAACATTTGTAATAATAGTTAAAGAGAGAAAGAGAGAAACAAAGAAAGAGAAAGAAAGTACGCACTTGTCGAAGAAGAGATTACAAGACACTCTCTTCGTTTAGAATCTTTTTGTTAGACAAGAAATAGAGTGGTAGTTAAATAAAGTGGTGACGCAATGTAAGGAAGACATAAACGACGTCCTCTCACGTACTTACCACTTACGTCATCGCAAATAAGCTCTACTATTTCAAGGATTAAGGATTTGACTGACGCTGTATTTTCGTCCTGGCATCCTTGGTTATCTTTGAGCAACGTCGAGCCAGGTTTATTGCTGGGTAAGAGTAAAAAAAAAAAGATAAAGAAAGAAAGAAAGAGAGAGGAAAATATCACGCGAGAATAAGACCGTAGAACTATGGCGGAAGAGAAAAAGGAGAACGGGAAAGAGGAAGGGCGTAAACGGAGAAAGTAGGAAGGGTAGGGTTGTTCTGAGGAGGAAGGGAGGAGGGAGAAAGAGGGAGTAGAGGTAGCGAAGAGAAAAAGGAAAAGGAAAAGTACAAAACGGAAAGGAACGGAAAGGAACGCGCGTCATCCTCGAGAAAACTCACGAAACATTATTTTCAGCATCGAGAGAGAGAGAGAGAGAGAGAGAGAGAAAGAGAGAAAGCTCACGGTCCAGCTGGCAGATAGATCGATAGATGGAGAGAAACGTCTCTCGTACCTTCCGTTTCTCTACGTCGAGCGAACAACCGTCATGCGAAAGTCGAATTCAAATATAGAAATGTCTGGCCCAGTGACATTTGGCAGTTTGTATCAATCCCTATAGAGTATAAGGGGTCGTGCGGATGAAAAGCCAACGCCGCACGTCGTTGTGTCCCCGATGATATCGGCCGATCTACCGTTAAAGCGTTTCCCTTTTCACCACCCTTCCTCCTGCTTGTAACCCCTCCACCCTCAACTCCCTCTCCCTCTTTCCGTGCCCAGTACCATTACCTCCATCGGTATCCCTGTTCTATCATCCCGGGTTCTCTCACTCTATCAACGCTTCAACGGTCGTTCCCTTTTTCCGAATGATTTTTAGGTCAAAGTGCGATATTCGTGAACTGCCGATGTAATCTCGGTGACATCTTCCTCGTCGAGAAATCCGTAATTAAGAAGCTGTCGGTGAAATAAGAAGAAGTAGAAGAAGCAGGAGAAGAAGAAGAAGAAGAAGAGAGATGCGCTAGAGATCAAAAAGCGAGACGCGTGATAAGAAGGGAGATAGACTTCCTTTTAATTTAGATTTTCCTTCGTAGAAGCCACCACCGCCGCCGCCATTGCCACCACCGTCGCCATTGCCGCTGCCGACACCGCCGCCGTCGGTCTCGACGAGAACGAAACTGATAAGAATCGTAAGAGAAACGAAGCTCAGGCCTATACTACTCCTCCTTCCTCCTTCGATGCTTACTTGCAGTAGAGAAAATGCAGCGGGCATTTTAATCGAGCTGTCGTCGTCGAGTTCAAGATAACGGACCGACAGCTTTCACTTTGCTATCTGAACGACAAGAAAGTTCGCTTTTATCTGGACGTCCGCTCCGACTATCATTAAACTACGACGACGGAAACATGTAATTTGAACGTTTAATGATCGTTATTTACGTTAAATTATTTTCAACTATATCGTTTTATAATTAAACTAACAATGCGTTAACACGTTTGACGTTGTCATTGAAATTAAGCGCTAGTTTATATTATCGTTCATTAAATACGTACACGGAATATAAATGATATTATATCATATTATATTATATATAAGTAATAATATTATGTATAAGTTACATATTATATTGAATTGGTGGAACAAAAATGTCGGATTTTTAACCACAATTCAATAGAATAATTTGATATTCTTATTCCACCAATCCAATATTATATCATTAAAAAATTATTTGAAATTAAACTAAAGGATTTATAAACACATAAATTATTGAATAATTGTAATCTATTAAAATCGAATACTTTAAAACATATTACTTTATCATTTCATTTTCAAAAGATAGTATTCTTTGCAATGTGGTAATTTTACGTAGCTGCGAAAGGAACGAGAAGATCGGCAAGTGTACCATCAGCATTACCTCGACTGCACATTTATATTCAGTCACTACGACGACTACTACGACGATGGTTACATGTTTATCGGAGCGAAGCGAGCTTCGCCAAAGTGCCCTGTACCCAATCAATCCGCTAAACGCACGTATTTATCCGTGTACGTCGTGTCGACCGCGCGCACGACCTCCACCTAGCCTAACCTCCTATAGAGATAAATTTGGAGATGCTAGCCGGAATTGACCTAGCGTCGTATCCCAGCTAGGTAGAAGAGACTTTAGAAAATAATTGCACGGGAGTTCGGTGATTTAGACAATCTACGTTAACGTCGTTTCGTTACCGATAGGAAAAATAATTCTCAATAGAATTATGCAAAATATAACCTATAAAATATCAACAATTGTATATCAAATTATTTTATATTTTTAAAGACAAAACGAGAAAAATGTTATTACCTAAATATTTCAGAAAAAATCCTCTTTAAACCAATGATTAAATTCATTTTACAAACTTTAAGATATTTGTTTTTTATATTTATTTATATAATAATATTAGATTGGTGAAAAAATAATATAAAATTTTTTGATTAGCCAATTGAATTGTGACCAAAAATCTGATATATTTTTTCCATCAACTCAATATTAAATCATAAAATTATTCATTATTTAATCGACACGAGGTTCAATGAGATATCATTTGAAAAATCCAAATTATTAAAATGTCGATTTAATTCAAATATTATATATAATCTTTTAATGCATTGAAATATTTCAATGTAACGATTGTCTAGCGTTATACGTTTTAGCAATGACAAGCGGATATAGGAAATGTCGAAGCATATAAGTGATACCTCTATGGGGTTTCGATCAAATGATCAACTAATAACGATCCAGGGATCAATCCGCCTCAGGTGTTCCCCAGTCGCACAGCGTTAGAGCCTAGCTCGATTGCAGGATAATCCCAGCTGCATTATCTTGATGAGCTCTGGACTCCACCTCCTTCGAGTTCAACCTTCGCGTACCTTCACAACGAGACCGTGACTTGGCTAGAGATCACGAGACTACCTACTATACTGGTATAGTACTTATGTTATATACATTACATGCATATACTTGTGGGTCTCTCTCTCTCTCTCTCTATTTATCTTCCTCTTTTTGTGTGCAAGTACTTATGTATATATGTACGTTTCTATATAAAGAAAAGAGGCGGTGAGGAGTTCATGAGAGAAAGGAAGAAAAAGAGAGAGAGAGAGAGAGAAAGAAGAGGGAAATGGAGGAACTGAAAGTAACAATGTATCGTGCGGGAAGTACGAGGAAGATCCCAAGAGACACTACCACTTGGATGAAGAGAGCGATCAGTAAGGCGAATCTTCATGCTCTAACAGAGCTAATTCATTCATATCGCTACTTAGCAAACCTGCCCGGATATATCTCTACTATGGTTCTTCTTGAAACAAAGTCTACTGATTCTCGGTCAGGTAACCTTCGGGAATTATCCATGAAAATCGAACTTTGACAAAATCATAAAAACTGGATATCAGTTTTTAAACTTTTTAACTTTTCTTATATCAAATTAGAGTGTTTTTGTTTTATATATTTAGACAATTATTGATGGTTGAATCAGTAATTCACTATTAATACGAGCTATTTTAGAAATATTAAATATGATAATTTGTTAAATAAATGGATACAAATAATCTTTTTTAAACTTTTTATCTTATTTTATATCAAATGAATATTTTAGGTTTAGATATTTAATCAATTATTGATATGTGAATCGATAATATTCAGGATTAGTATAAACTGTTTTAAAACTATAAAATATGAAAGTTAGTTAAATAAATGATTTGAATGGGCAAATAGAATGCAGGTGACATTGTGGTACAGTTTCATAGAGAAACGATAAAGTGAGGTGGAGAAATGTTAGACTGAGAGAGCTCATCTTAGTTGTTCGAGTAAATCTCTCTCTAAGCGGGCTAAGCAAGCTCCAGTAGCAATTCGTAATAACTATTAGCGAACCGACATTCATCTCGTTTAACTCGAGTTAGCGCGCTCAGGCCGCGTAAACCAGGCCCATGGATTGTGTTAGCAAGCTGGCTTATTTAATGCGCACGTTGCCAACCGGAATCGTCCCACTAATTTATACGAAACGATACGGTCTATTCACTATGGTCTTGGCATAGTTCGCCGTTAATCAATATCGTTCATTAAATCGGCATAACGGTGTTCTCTCTCGTCTCGACAGTTAGGAGAATAAACCAGGTTACTTATCAATTTGTATTATTTTAGTAAGAATTATAAAAGTTTGAAACAAATAATATAATTTTATATTTCTTATTAATTTATTCTCACCTTTAAACTATTATACTTATTAACTTATATTTTCCCTTTCTAATAATTTCTTTTTTAAAATATCATAAGAGAGTTTTATCTAACTCGAAGTGAAGTGAAACAAGGAAGGAAGCGTTAAAAGAGAATGGTGGTATGCGAAGGGTGGCTAATTCGACTCAAAACCCTTTGCGTTAGTAGACGAGATATCAAAGGGTACTAATATATAGATATATCAGAATGATTCATAAATGAATGT
>JACGTP010000015.1:1697985-1928168 GCA_023678845.1 Mischocyttarus mexicanus | reverse complement strand
TCACCTTTAAACTATTATACTTATTAACTTATATTTTCCCTTTCTAATAATTTCTTTTTTAAAATATCATAAGAGAGTTTTGTCTAACTCGAAGTGAAGTGAAACAAGGAAGGAAGCGTTAAAAGAGAATGGTGGTATGCGAAGGGTGGCTAATTCGACTCAAAACCCTTTGCGTTAGTAGACGAGATATCAAAGGGTACTAATATATAGATATATCAGAATGATTCTAAAATGAATGTTATTAATTTAGAATCTATTGGGTTGGAAACTAAGTGATTCTGGATTTTCATCAACACATTCTTTTGTTTTGTCAATGTGTTTAAAGCATCTAAGCAATATTCCTTTTTATTTAAAATTAGCAATCACTTAGTTTCCAACCCAATATAAAGTAATGTAGATAAATAAATAATATATGTCATATTTTTCAATTTATTGTTAGGTTTAGAGATGTCAATGATTACAGAAAATATACCAAGTACCTGTCTTTTGGCTTAACCCTTAAGTATATATATAAAATACCTAGAGAAAATTTTAGAAGTACAGGTACATAAAGCATACCTACATACGTAACTACACCGAACATGTCTGTTCCATATTATGTCGTTATCCAAGTCAACGAGCGTAAAACGATCAAAAGCAGTCAGGGAGTATCTGAAGAAGAGCTGTCTTTGGAATCCTAGCCACTACTGTAAGGTGTAAGCCTAAAGGCTTGTTAGCAAATAAGTGGAATACGGTATATCTCAAACAAAGTAGATAAAAATAAAACAAATAAATGTCGTCAAAGAATTTTTGTTTAAACGTTTGTAGAAAAATTATAAGCGTTATTCCGTGCAAATCTAAATCCATTAAATATTAAATAATTGTTCAGTAATATATACATTAAATGCGTTTTCTATTTATCTATTTTTTCATTTTCGATTCTTTCATAATTCTATTATTCTCAACTGTTCTTGGCTAGGAGAAAGTTGCTGCAGACGTAGCAGCAGCAGGAAAGAGAGATCCTAATCCATGCTAGGCTTTTGTTGTCACTTCTCCACCTGTTCGTTTTCCTTCTTGTCTTTCCTTGCTAATTCTTGTTCCTTCTCCTCTCTTTGCACCATCTTTCTCCTCCTCCTACTCCCAAACCCCTTAAAACCCAACCATTGCACCTGTCTGTGTCTCTTTCTCTCTCTTTCGTTCTCTCATGTTCCAAAGTTTGTCGAGTTCTCCAGCTACCTCGCTTTTCTGGTAGCATCGTCTTAGGCAATCCCCGGAGAAGGAAGTAATGACAAGATTATGTAAACGTGTCACTCTAGTGAGACGCGCATCTGTTCAGCCGCGTTCGGATTGATCGCGTTGACGCGCGTACCGAAACCCAACCGATTTAGTCGTTCTCTCCGTTTTCCTCGTAACCGCATATTATGAATATGCAAAGGATGTAGAGAGCGTTGTTCCGCCGTCATCGGGGTGTGTGAGGGGAAGGGGTGGGGGTGGAGGTTGAAGGAAATCCAAAGCAATGATTAGTATAGTGTGTTTGAATACGGCCCCGTATGATTAATTTGGCACACTTTTATTGAAAGAAAATAAATTCAATTAAAATCCTTAACGAAGATGATACAATTAGGATTGATAACTAAACCATGTTAACGTTACGACGATAGTCTATTTTTTTCTATTACATAACTGATTAGGAATCTAACACGAGTGCGATAAGAAGCCCGCGTTAATTGGCAGCATTGTTTTTTTTGTTTCGTTACGAGCTCGCAAATAGAGCATAAACTTGTCTAGTGGGTTGTTCAGATGACACTTTTGGATATCGCCAAGAAGCAGGAGCAATATAACCATAGTTCAAGCATTATATACGTCCAAATAGCACGACCTTCGACATCCCACTATCCTGAAATTCACGGACGAGAAAGCCGGTCGATCCTTATCCCCTAGCAAAGTCGACCTATCTCTTCTTCCTCTTTAGCTTAACTTCGATCCGTTCTTCCAAGAGATTTCCACCCAAAGTCTAGACGACCGTCCGGTTCTCGTTCAGTAATTGGTCGGCATCTTATGTTCATTCCTCCTCTGTCCTCTTCCTCCACAGCTTTTCCTCGAAATCTGCCAAGATTCGACATACGCTCATCTCTCTCTATCTCTCTCTCTCTCTCTCTTTGGCTTGATTTAATATAACTTATGCATATTCAATAGTTCTCTCTAGTCTCCGTGTCGTAGAACTACCACCGTCCTTGAGATCGAAGAAGCGCATGCACGCGCGTCATAAGGAAGAATAGACAAGGACAAAAGCTATATATCTCATCATCATCTCTCTCTTCCTCTCTCTCTCTCTCTCTCTTCCTTCGTTCAACCATTTCCTACTTTAAGTTCGCTCGTAGAGTTTCCAGTGACGCGGAGAAGTCGCCACAGAAGGCGACGATCGCGTCTTGCAATCTGCTTCTCAACCGGTGATTCCTGACAACTAACTTACGCGGTTTCCCGATTCCGTTTCCTCGTCTATTCGCGCTTCATGTCGCATGACCCCCGCCTAAACCAGATCCCCAAAGTCACTCGGTTGAGTTCTCTCGAAAATTAGACGAGACTAGAGGGTTAAGAAATACAGAGAGAGAAAGAGATAGAGAAAGTGAGAGAGAGAGAGAGAGAGAGAAGATGATCGTCGTTCAAACGTGACTTTGCTTGAGAAAGAAAGAAAACGAGGGATAGAAGAGCTCTTAATAATTGTATCGACTTTCAGAGAAGGAAGGAAACCGAGGAAAGGAATAATATTCCGCGAAACGCACGAACTTAAAGAACGGTATGAGGGTAGGATGATAGCGTGAGCGTAAGAGAAGGACAGATGGATGAATAGATAGATGGAGAGAGAATCAGAGAAATAGTGGAACAGAGAGAGAAAGAAAGGGAGAGAGAGAGAGAGAGAGAGAGAGAGAGATACAGACGGAGAAAGCCGGCTCAGTAACTTTTCCCTTTATCCGTTCATCCCTGACGTCGTCTACCGGGACCCGACAATGAATGGATGTCAAAAACGCAGCAATTAATTCACCCCCGTAGGGAACAAAGGCGTAAGAATACCGGCGGCCTTGCCAGTACTTGAGAGAGAGAGAGAGGGAGAAACGAGAGAACGCGAAAGAGGATAGAAAAAAGAGAGAGAAAGAGCAGACACTCTGTGTGTGTATGTGTGTGTGTGTGTGTGAGAAAGAGAGAGTGAGGGAGAAATTGCACAGCTACGAACGCTACAGTCGACGTAAGAGAAACGAAACGAGTTGGATGGACGAGAGAACCAAGATGAGGTTGAGATGGAACTGAAGCAAACTGGCAGTGAGGTAGCAACGAGGAGCGAGAAAGCACAATGCTCGGATCATCCAACTTTACTTTGCGTATTGTAATTCAATTTCACGTCTGAGCGTCTATCTGCCTGCTTCTTCCTAGCCGGCTTTTCCGTCTTCGTGCGTCTTTCCTTTCCGTCCGACTTCTCCTCCTTCAGGCATCATCTCTCTCTTTCTCTCTCACTCTCTCACTTTTTGTGTTTGCCTTTCTTTATCACTCCTCCAACTTGGAATCCATCAGCATAGCGAGAAACGCGTTCCGCGGCTCTAATAACGAAACGGGGATAAGCCTAACTAGCGATTGCTTTTGAAAATGTATATCTCAAGGTTAAGATTTCTTACTTCTCGAAATAAATCATCGTTTTTTAATCGATATCATTTTCTATTTGAAATTTTTAATAACACAATTTCTATCGAGGTAACTCGAACGTCAATGGAAGGAGGGGACTGAGAGGGATTTGCTTTGCCGCGACGGCGGTGATTCGTTCTTCGATTAAGATAGCAGAGATTGAAATAGACGCGAGGAGGAAAGGAGGAGGAGGAGGAGGATATTTTGAAAGGTATCATCGATAACTGACGTGGGTGCGAAGAGGGAGGAGGGTACATTCCCGAGCAATATCTTGCGCCAAATTGTGTGCGGCAGGACGTATTTCCCTCCACCCTATCCTCTACGTCTCCCAGCCTCTCTCTCTCTCTCTCTCTCCCTCTCTCTTTCTATTATTCCGTCTCTCTCTAGCTTGATTCTCTAACTAGGCTTAACCTGGATGGCTTCATAGCGATGCCACGGCAAATACATGAATGTTGACACAGCCAGCTATCAGAGTCACTACCCACCGCGCCTTATCCGAGCCAACTAAACATGGTAACTGAGATTACCCTAACAGCGCATGACACGTGGATGATGGAAACTTCCCTATTTCTCGTAGGTAAAGTATTAAAACTTTAACAATTAGTAGACAACCTATTCATTTTTTTTTATCAATTCTACTAACATTTTCAAATTGATATTTTATTTTAATTTTTATTGGGCTGTTTATACATTTGAAAATTTTTAAGTTATCAGCACATGAAGAAGAATTAAAAAACGAGGACCAAGATGAGAACATTGTGTGGAATTTCAGAAGTTACATTAATTTCTTTAGAAGCAAATGAAAGTTATTAAGTAATACAGAGTGACCAATAGAATCGAAAGCTTAAATCAGCATATACGGTGTCAACTTGCAATCACCCAAATGAAAAGAAGGAAGGAGAGGAGAGGATAGTAATCAAATGAGATTTCTCTATCTCTGAGTTTTTCTTTATCAGTCTCTTGTTCTCTTTCGACGATCCTAATCTCGCGACAACCGTTAACGTATCGTCGATCGTTCTAGCGTATCTTCTCGGAACGGCGGAACGCCGCGTTGGAATGAACCATGACTGATGTTCCACCGAAGCGTGATCCTTTTTGAGTCGACCACAAACTCCATTACGTCCTTTGCTAATCTCTCTGTCCGTGCAAGTGCATTCTGCGCTCCGCTGGCCATGGCTCGAGTTATCTCCATTACACTTCAATCAACATCGAGGACCAATCTGTGCATTTCACTATGGGAGCCCTTCCCATACCGAGATATATCAGCGATAATGTCCCTACACTCTACGCGTTTCCTTTCGAAAAGCATCGAATCGCAACGATGCTCTATTCGAGATTCATCCTCGACGTTAAATGAAGACAAATATTCTCTACCTCCTATATACCTAGATCTAACCACTAACCCACGCACTCCCCACCGCCTTCCTCACCACCATTCCTTCCCTCAAATACCCTCTTCCCCACCCGTCTGTGTTTTTATGAATATGACATAACTTATTTATCCCTTTCTAACGATAAGATACGAAAGCCACGCGATCCTGAAATCGATGTAATAAATGTATGACATCCTATCAAAAGCACAGAAATCTGCTCGTGTCCTATTTATGAGCTATTTCTATTAAAATTACAAAAAGCCTATCTTGTGTAATACGGCAAGCATGTTATTCGATTATATATATATTTTTTTGTGTCTTTCTTTAATAAAACATTATATGCCTAGAAAGGGGTTTATCGTACAGGTATCTCGTCTTAATACTTCATAATAAAAATCTCATAACAGGAATCATTCTGCATCGAAGAATTGTCCAGTTTACGATTTCTCACAACCGTGGTTGTCATGACAATTTAATACCGTGAAAATTGTATTCGTTTGTTCCGACTATTCTCTGTGTGACGACAGTGTCCTATGATCGAGTAAAACTAGGACGGAAAAAGATATATATATATATATATATATATATATATCGTGTCGTCTAGGTACGCGACTTGTGATCATCATCTCCACAGCTTTCATCTTTCATCTTGTTCTCCCTTTCTCTTTCATCTCTCATATTCTCAGTAGGGGATGACTGTAAGTAAGTACGTGATATAAGATGTCATGCGGTTGACGATAAAACTGGCAAACATAAGGTGACATTTTCTCACCTTATTATCCGTTTTATTACCTTTAATATAATAAAACTCAGTACAGTGTAGTAACATAACTGACCTACCGATCCTGTTTCCAAGATATACCAAAACTTTATCGTAGAGATATCGAAATTCAAAAGCGTCCGCTTGGAAAATCCTTTCCTAACACTCCTCCCAGTTCGAAGATATTGGAATATTGTCCAATTTATAGATACCTAGACGTTTTGATTTTACCCAGTATCCTTCAATATTCTCTCTCCTTACTACGACACTCTAACTCTGCTATTGAATCTAACACGGTCCAGATATCCTGGAATAAGATAAGACGCGCACGATGGATACGAGTAGAGATTTCGAACGAACCCAATCTCCAATTCCTAGTTATAACATTGAAATCGAGCTACGGTGATCTCGTATCTCTTGAATTTTGACTTTGACGTAAGAGTGAGAGAGATAGGAAGAAAAGAAGGGAGAGAGAGAGACAGAGAGAGAGAGAGTGAAACAGAGCTCTCTGTATTCAGAAATGACGACGCACACATGGCGTTTCACACCGGACACCCTTGTCGTGCGAGTTCGTGCAAGATCTCGGACGACTAATGGAGGTCTCCCTCAGACAAAACGCAATTCAGCTTCTCTGTGGCCAACAATTTCATGCGTGTTTGGCTACAATAAATGACTACTATCAAGTAAAATATTTTGTTTTTTTTTTCTAAAATATATCTATCAATATATTGGGTTGATTGAAAAGAAATTTAGGATTTTCTTATTGAATTCTGGTAAAAAATCTGACATTTTATTTGTTTTTTTAACATGTATAGGTTTAAAATTTAATGAACAATTGTAAACACAAATACAGGAACAATATTACGTTTTGTTGTACTGTTTTAGATGAGTTTGTATCTTGTCTTATGTACATATTAACCAAATGAAAGGACCGATCAACAGAAGACAATTATCAAACAAAATATATTTTATAGGTGAATCTAAATTGTCTACGCGTGCTATGAGACAATTTCGTATAATAATTAGTCGAAATGTTTACAGTTCAAACCAGTTGATTTTATGTTGCATAACATTCCTACGACCGTGTTGGAAAATTATTATTATTTGTGTTTATACAAGAGATATATTAATTTCAACATTGCTGAGAAACCGTACAAACATTTACTATTAAACTCCGGTTAACATTTGTTTTTCAAAAATTATGCGAATCGATGAAGATTTCTTACAAGAACTTTCCACTCGCCATGAGAAAAAGCAAAAAGAGAAACGACGCGAGTGTTTTGTTTCTTTGCTTTTCTTTCAACTTCTTTTTCTATATTTTTCTTGTTTCCATTTCTTGTTTCCATTTCTTGTTACGAATCTATTTTATTCAATATAAAGTTTATAGAATGTATTGTATTTTCTTTTTGTTATTACATGTACATTCTATTATCCTACATTTGTTTTCCACTTTTATAATCTTATAAATATTATACATTTATTTTATATTTTATATTTTATTATATACTACATAACAAATGGAAATTTCACTTCTCTTATCAAGAAAACTATTACTTTATTTATTTATTTTGTTTCTTTAGTTTGCAGTACATTTTTGCAAGACTAAACCTAAAACTTGCTGAGATTGGTTAGTGGAAGGTACCTCCGTCTACCAGCTCCACAGGGAAATACACAGTGTGCCGTTCAATTAATGTCCTAGAATCGGAATCTTATTTCGTGCATTTGTGCACCAAGCTACCACCTAATGGACCTCCTTTCCCCCCTGTTCCTATTTGGTATAGCAAAGAAAATCACAAATGAATACGTAATACCTCCCACGTCTTGCCATCGGGACAACGAACACAACCAGGACGTGAATACGATTTCTTTAACCTGAAACAAATTACTAAGAAATAGTAACACAGCAAACCGAAATGGAAAATGTCCATCTTCTATTACTTGCATTTTGTCAATTATACTTAACAACCAATAGGGAATTAAATTTTTCCAGGATTTATTTTGTAAAGCTTCGAAAACTCTAGAAAACAAACATTTCGTCGAATATCTTTTATTTAAAAATGTTTAACAGATAGATGATAATCTGATACATAGAAAGTCAGAAAATGAAAAAAAGAGCAATGAAGTTGTAAACTCGGCTCAACAAAGTTCCTACAATATGTAACGAAGAGAAGAAAGAAAGAGGGATGATGTCAAAGTTACCAAACTGTTCAGAAAATTTGCACACGGACACGCAGATAGTGCCGAAAGTGTTTTGGCATAGAGAATAAGTAAGACAGAGAAAAAGAGGAGGAAGAGGAAGGAAGGGATGGATGGATGGATGGATGGATGAGTGGGGGAAAGGAAATAGAAGAAGAAAAGTACTTCATTTTCCACAGCCTACCTTCAACATAGTAGGCATCGTATCTGTTCGTGCATAAGTAAAGAATAACCCTAACCTACCAGTCCTCTTTCACTATCAGCATTTGCGAAAGCAAGCAAGCAAGCAAGCAAGCATGCCCTTTTCGCGATTCTTTCGTTTCGACTTTCTGCCCTCTTTTCTTAAACTCTTTCGCCTGTATCTCTCCTTTTTCCCCATCTACTTCTCTCTCTTTCTCTGTATCTTTTTCCCTCTTACCCCCTACCCTCCTCCCATCCCCCATCGTTGTCTCTTTCCTCGCTCTTAGAAACAATGAAGCTCCCAATCGCATTTGCTATTCCCCAGTCCCAGCCAGCCTCGCCTTCAGCAAGCCGTTTTCCATCCTCTAGCCGCCTACCAAGTTGAAAACGGCTCGCTCTTGAATCCTTTTACATTTTTATAAAGAAGCTTAATTCGCTGCCAGCCGAGATGCTGCGCAAGCCAACATGGAAGAAGAAGGAAACTTCCCGTCGCGCGTCTACCAAATGGAAAAAGGAGAGATGAACGTTTGATTTACAAGCCTCGGGGAACGTATAACGTTCTAAATATATTCCCTTTTTTTTTGTAAGATCTTCGATCAGGAATATAAAAGAAATACGAATTTACTTACTCATACTTTAATCCAACAAAATATAGTAAATCTTCATTCTAAACATTTCTTTATTCTTATATAACCTTTAACGTCAAGCTATGTGATAAAAAGACTATTTCCCATAGAAATCATTTTTTTTTTAAGATGAGTATTTTTGGATTGATACAACTTATGTTCTCAAGAAGACTTATTCCTGAAATTTTTTTTACACATTACTGAAATGTTATTAAATATATCATAAAAAGTTCAAAGTTTTATCTTTTAATCGTCACACGGGGTAAACCTCTTAAAACAGTTGACTCGGTAAATAAAAAAAAAAGAGTAATTATTTTAGATACAATAATTGTTCAAGTAAGAATAAGAAGAAGAAGGTGAAGAAAAGAGAAAAAAATAATGGAAGGTCAGAGGTGACAAGTATAATGGGATGGTATTCGGCAAACGGCCGAGTGGAGAATGTGAAACGTGGGCTATGATAAATCGTGGACCAGTTAAGTACGTTAGCTACATCCGGTGGCGAAAGGAGGCTGTACATTTGCGAGAAAGAGAGAGAGAGTAGAAGAGAATTATTATTGGAGAATTTATTTCTTGGGTGAGAAATTATAGCCGCCATTATGCCGGCTAGCGAACACGTGTTTTAACTGGCTACGTTGGTTAGGTACTCGTTCGTGCGATGTGGAGCCGCGCTTCTCAGACATAATGGTCATTCCTTGAAAGCCTGCCGGACGTGAAACAGAGCCAGCTTTTGTCGAACCCGTACATTTTCCCCGAGAGTAGGAACATAGAACATTTATATACATAAGTAACCAACGAGATCAACGTTCTTGATGGCCACGTAAATTCCATGAGCGGTCTTATACTGCGTTCACCTTGGCTCGGTGTTAACGAGTTAACAGTAAGAAATTCATTTACTTGCTTACAATGAGATGTTGCTTGTTGGTTTCAAGTTTATGCGAATCTCTCGTCTTCTATTAACTTTCATGCAGGGCCGGCTCAACCTTTTGCGGGANATTCTGGTAAAAAATCTGACATTTTATTTGTTTTTTTAACATGTATAGGTTTAAAATTTAATGAACAATTGTAAACACAAATACAGGAACAATATTACGTTTTGTTGTACTGTTTTAGATGAGTTTGTATCTTGTCTTATGTACATATTAACCAAATGAAAGGACCGATCAACAGAAGACAATTATCAAACAAAATATATTTTATAGGTGAATCTAAATTGTCTACGCGTGCTATGAGACAATTTCGTATAATAATTAGTCGAAATGTTTACAGTTCAAACCAGTTGATTTTATGTTGCATAACATTCCTACGACCGTGTTGGAAAATTATTATTATTTGTGTTTATACAAGAGATATATTAATTTCAACATTGCTGAGAAACCGTACAAACATTTACTATTAAACTCCGGTTAACATTTGTTTTTCAAAAATTATGCGAATCGATGAAGATTTCTTACAAGAACTTTCCACTCGCCATGAGAAAAAGCAAAAAGAGAAACGACGCGAGTGTTTTGTTTCTTTGCTTTTCTTTCAACTTCTTTTTCTATATTTTTCTTGTTTCCATTTCTTGTTTCCATTTCTTGTTACGAATCTATTTTATTCAATATAAAGTTTATAGAATGTATTGTATTTTCTTTTTGTTATTACATGTACATTCTATTATCCTACATTTGTTTTCCACTTTTATAATCTTATAAATATTATACATTTATTTTATATTTTATATTTTATTATATACTACATAACAAATGGAAATTTCACTTCTCTTATCAAGAAAACTATTACTTTATTTATTTATTTTGTTTCTTTAGTTTGCAGTACATTTTTGCAAGACTAAACCTAAAACTTGCTGAGATTGGTTAGTGGAAGGTACCTCCGTCTACCAGCTCCACAGGGAAATACACAGTGTGCCGTTCAATTAATGTCCTAGAATCGGAATCTTATTTCGTGCATTTGTGCACCAAGCTACCACCTAATGGACCTCCTTTCCCCCCTGTTCCTATTTGGTATAGCAAAGAAAATCACAAATGAATACGTAATACCTCCCACGTCTTGCCATCGGGACAACGAACACAACCAGGACGTGAATACGATTTCTTTAACCTGAAACAAATTACTAAGAAATAGTAACACAGCAAACCGAAATGGAAAATGTCCATCTTCTATTACTTGCATTTTGTCAATTATACTTAACAACCAATAGGGAATTAAATTTTTCCAGGATTTATTTTGTAAAGCTTCGAAAACTCTAGAAAACAAACATTTCGTCGAATATCTTTTATTTAAAAATGTTTAACAGATAGATGATAATCTGATACATAGAAAGTCAGAAAATGAAAAAAAGAGCAATGAAGTTGTAAACTCGGCTCAACAAAGTTCCTACAATATGTAACGAAGAGAAGGAAGAAAGAGGGATGATGTCAAAGTTACCAAACTGTTCAGAAAATTTGCACACGGACACGCAGATAGTGCCGAAAGTGTTTTGGCATAGAGAATAAGTAAGACAGAGAAAAAGAGGAGGAAGAGGAAGGAAGGGATGGATGGATGGATGGATGGATGAGTGGGGGAAAGGAAATAGAAGAAGAAAAGTACTTCATTTTCCACAGCCTACCTTCAACATAGTAGGCATCGTATCTGTTCGTGCATAAGTAAAGAATAACCCTAACCTACCAGTCTTCTTTCACTATCAGCATTTGCGAAAGCAAGCAAGCATGCCCTTTTCGCGATTCTTTCGTTTCAACTTTCTGCCCTCTTTTCTTAAACTCTTTCGCCTGTATCTCTTCTTTTTCCCCATCTACTTCTCTCTCTTTCTCTGTATCTTTTTCCCTCTTACCCCCTACCCTCCTCCCATCCCCCATCGTTGTCTCTTTCCTCGCTCTTAGAAACAATGAAGCTCCCAATCGCATTTGCTATTCCCCAGTCCCAGCCAGCCTCGCCTTCAGCAAGCCGTTTTCCATCCTCTAGCCGCCTACCAAGTTGAAAACGGCTCGCTCTTGAATCCTTTTACATTTTTATAAAGAAGCTTAATTCGCTGCCAGCCGAGATGCTGCGCAAGCCAACATGGAAGAAGAAGGAAACTTCCCGTCGCGCGTCTACCAAATGGAAAAAGGAGAGATGAACGTTTGATTTACAAGCCTCGGGGAACGTATAACGTTCTAAATATATTCCCTTTTTTTTTGTAAGATCTTCGATCAGGAATATAAAAGAAATACGAATTTACTTACTCATACTTTAATCCAACAAAATATAGTAAATCTTCATTCTAAACATTTCTTTATTCTTATATAACCTTTAACGTCAAGCTATGTGATAAAAAGACTATTTCCCATAGAAATCATTTTTTTTTTAAGATGAGTATTTTTGGATTGATACAACTTATGTTCTCAAGAAGACTTATTCCTGAAATTTTTTTTACACATTACTGAAATGTTATTAAATATATCATAAAAAGTTCAAAGTTCTATCTTTTAATCGTCACACGGGGTAAACCCCTTAAAACAGTTGACTCGGTAAATAAAAAAAAAAGAGTAATTATTTTAGATACAATAATTGTTCAAGTAAGAATAAGAAGAAGAAGGTGAAGAAAAGAGAAAAAAATAATGGAAGGTCAGAGGTGACAAGTATAATGGGATGGTATTCGGCAAACGGCCGAGTGGAGAATGTGAAACGTGGGCTATGATAAATCGTGGACCAGTTAAGTACGTTAGCTACATCCGGTGGCGAAAGGAGGCTGTACATTTGCGAGAAAGAGAGAGAGAGTAGAAGAGAATTATTATTGGAGAATTTATTTCTTGGGTGAGAAATTATAGCCGCCATTATGCCGGCTAGCGAACACGTGTTTTAACTGGCTACGTTGGTTAGGTACTCGTTCGTGCGATGTGGAGCCGCGCTTCTCAGACATAATGGTCATTCCTTGAAAGCCTGCCGGACGTGAAACAGAGCCAGCTTTTGTCGAACCCGTACATTTTCCCCGAGAGTAGGAACATAGAACATTTATATACATAAGTAACCAACGAGATCAACGTTCTTGATGGCCACGTAAATTCCATGAGCGGTCTTATACTGCGTTCACCTTGGCTCGGTGTTAACGAGTTAACAGTAAGAAATTCATTTACTTGCTTACAATGAGATGTTGCTTGTTGGTTTCAAGTTTATGCGAATCTCTCGTCTTCTATTAACTTTCATGCAGGGCCGGCTCAACCTTTTGCGGGACTAGGTTCAATAAATTTTGCGGAGCCTAAACACACATTCAAAAAAAAAAACAAATACAACTAAAATTTTACAACAAGGAATTATTTATTTACAAACAGTGGAACCCAGCTTTTCAAAACGTGAGGTCAGGTTCCAGTAAACATTGTGACCCCGCCTTACGCCAGCCCTGCTTTCATGTAACAATCGTGTTAACGATAGTTTAAGAAATAAATAAGAAACACTTAAAGTTAAATACAATTGTGATAATAATATAAAGAATAATATTTCTTAATAATGAAGTATTGTATAATACATAAAGCAACTTGCGTAACGATTAACGTACGAATACCAATCGCGGCATTACATAATCGCGGTTTAATCACTCGCTTAGATAACATCGATCGACACGTCACATTAGTCGCAGCAGCGAGAATAACGCGTTTAATATTAATCAGTAGCCCGAAGGAGGTTTCTCTATTGGGAGGAGGAATGTAAATTGCATGGAAGATGACCCTGATACGTAGGGATAGGCACGTGTATCCTGCGATCCTAATTACTGATTGGAGCATACTACCGATGAAAGGAGATGGTTGCTAACGATGCTTCGTCTATGATCATATCTACAATTCAATAATGAAAATTATCCGATTACTTTGTACAGAATTATCCAAATAACATATAGCATAACATTTATAACATTATTTAAAAACAAAAACTATGATACTATATGAGAAAATTCTAACCAAATACAACCCCAATGCTCATTTTTTAACAAAGTTTTCTAGGCTTCTGAAAGAAGAAGTTAACCAAATTCGTTTAAACGTCAAAGAACATTCGGCAGAGGTTTTCGGCCTCCGGAACGTTGGACGCAGTAGCTCCTACGAGAGTAGAACCGAGGGCGCGGGAATGAAAAAGGGGAAGGAGTTAGTTTGGTTCGGCAGTCGTGGTTTTTGAAAACCCTCGGCACAAAACAGACGCGAGGTTGCACATGAGGCTGGGATATCCGCAACCGACAGCGCAGTAGAGACTGCGGTTACTAAACCGCAAGCTACTACTACCTATGCGAGATATCTGCGAGAGGGGGAGAAGGATAGGAAGAGAAAGCGAGAGGGGGAGAGTGGAGGAGGCCAGAGAGGAAATAGGAAGAGGGTAGAAGAGGTAGAGGGGTTACGAGAGAGGAGGTAGAGAAGAGGAACAAGAAGAAGGGCAGAGGCACACACCGGTGATGTTCTAAACCCTTTAAAGAGCTTACTTCTCTGTAATATCTCGGCGTTTTAGTTTAACCCTGAGCGTCGGGGATAAATTCGTTTGCGATTAATTTGCTCGTCCCACACGATGCAAGAAGAAATTTTGGCTTTCTGGGCAAGCCCAACGATTTCCTCCAGGGTTGCGTCAGATAGGAAACGAAAAATTTCCTCCCACTTTCTATCATAGTTTACCCACCATATACCTTTTTATCTCGATTTCTATGGAATTCAATTAAGTTGAATACAATATTCATTTAATTTTGTTCAAAATTAGGTTATTTTATCTAAGAATATCCTAGGTCGTTATCTTTTTATAATTACATAAATGAAAATGTGAAAATATGTTGCTATGCTTCTTCTTCGAATACTTTTTATTCTTTTAAATTAACGTCAATATTTTTATCATTTAAATGAATATTTTTTTATATTGAAAAAAGATAGGAATTAAATTAAAATAACTTTTTTTAGAAAGAGGTTGTGTAGACAAAAAATGAGAAGTCATTTTTCATTTGAATATTCATTACAACGACTATCATACGTAGCAGGATAAAGTGGCTTTTTTGAAATATAAACTGAATGCAATAATTGAGTTAATGTTTATATTTCAACGAATATCGTTATATTTCTTTCTGTTGTTTCTCGTTGAATGAAAACATATCGACTGTGACGTAAAGTCATTTATGAGTCCTTTTTATAATCATTTAAATAAAATAATTTAACGGAACGAAATGAACAAAGCTATCTCTCACGGTAACAACATTTTATTTCATACTAATAATAATAATAATAATAATAATAATAATAAATTCCGTTAAAAATAAAAAAGTAAAGTAAAATACGGTCTAATAATGCATTTCATTGGATACGCGTATACGACGTGAACAAATTTATTCGCGAAAAACCGTGAGATGATATTTTTCGACCTATCTCCAGGACAGAAATTTTATTTTGGTCCAGCTATTATCGCGTGGTTTCGATCGATAATCAACCGTAACGGAAAATACACACGTTTCTAGAGGACTGTCGTGTAGATAGCCAGTAACTACAGGGAGATGTCAAAATGGAGGAAAAAGAGAAGAGATTCTGAGGTGTATAGTACTTGTGATGGTAGTGATGGTGGTAGTGGTGGTGGTGGTGGTAGTGGTGGTGGTGGTGGTAGTGGTGGAGGGTTAAATTTGCCGGCTAAGGAACGCAATCGAGCGGGATTAAACCTTCTCGATTGCTTCCAACTTCACGCGGGGTCTTCTCTCCCCTTTCTTCATCCTCCGCTACTCCCCTTTTCTATCATCTCCTCTCTCTCTCTCTTTCTCTTTCCTTCTTACCCTCTCTAGTCCTCTCTTTCTCGTCCCATTCGTTTCAAACTGCGGTGAAAGGACGGGCAAGGAATCGAGGAGGTGGTGTTCGGAAGAAGAAGAAGAAGAAGAAGGAGGAGGAGGTTGAGGGGTAGGAGGATGCGGGATCGAGTCGATTCCAGTCGATTCTACCCGCTGCTTGGTAAAGTCTTCTCCAAGGTTAATTGGACATTTTTTATTGTCAATTTGTGATTGAGATCACCAGGGATCCCTTTGTTGCTCTCAGATCGGCCAAGTAAGGATAGAAGGAGCTCCGAAATGGCGCTTTGTCGAGGGACTCGCATTAGAGCACCTTTTGTCCCTTATCGGGAAAACCCGAAGTGCAGTTCGACCCCACCCCCCACCTACTCCTCCTCCTCCTCCTATTTCGGAAAAGCAGTTTTCCTTCGATCGACCAGAGCAGGAGGATGCAAGGAGTTTCTTGCAAGCTCGCGAACTTGCGACCGGCAACCAACCAGAGGCCCCCGTTAGTGGCTCCTTTGAGATAAGCCGTGCACGCCGATGGAATCCGGCCGATTCTATTCTACTTTAGATGAACGTAACCTAACGTCAGGCACGACGGTATTTTTTTTCTTCTTCTTTTTTACCAGCGAACAGAGAAAACGTTCAAGAGCGTGCTTTCGTCGACGCCTTTTGCTAACTTGGTCCGATCTTTCCACCGATACGACGGTGAATCGAAAGATTAGGTTTGTGTGAGTAAAAGAGGACCGTCGATGTCTTAGAATAAACTGACGTATCTAAAGATGAAGACAGGGGGGAAAGAGGAAAGGAATGAAACAGTATTCAGTGAATTTCATCTGCCGAGTAAGAAAATTATTTTCGTGTACTTACGCATTAAATTGAGCCCCTTGCTGTCTCTCCCCCTTTCATTCTTTTTTTTCCCTCTTTTTCTTTTAACACTTGGCGTAATCCGCGTGTAGAATATTCCAGGCATTCAAAGAAAAGGTAAAGGAGAAAGATAGAAAGAGAGGAGCTGAGTGCCAGAAACAACGGACTGGGAAATTGAGTCGGAGGAAAATACAAAAAAAAAAGAGACTAAGAGCCAGCAACAGGACAAGGCCGGGTAGAAACGAATGGAAGAAGTTCTTACTTTGGTACTTTCGTCAGTGCACCAGTATTGCGCGCACCGACATGAGAGAGAGAGAGAGAGAGAGAGAGAGAGAGAGAGAGAGAGACGAGGAGGAGAAGGAAAAGAACCGGGGGAGGTAGGAAGGAATAAGAGAGCTTCCCTGCTGCTTCACAAGGCTAAATCGCAGACTTTTTACATGCTTGCACACAGAAATAGCTCTGAAATATTAAACGTGCAATTACCAGTCCCATTCACCGTGATGCACCGCTAACACACGCGTTGGCGACGCACGAAGTAGAAAGAAGAAGGAGAGAGGGGCTTCGAAGAGACGTGGGGGAACGGGGTGAATCGGTCGGTGGTGAGAAGGGAAATTGGGAGGAAAGACGAGACACGGGGCAAAGGGGGAGAAGGTGGGCGAAAGGGAGAAGAAGAAGGGAGACGAAGTAATACACGGTGAGAAGGTGCAGTCGCACGCATCCGAGAAGCGCGCATTCTTCTCCTTTCACTCTATACGTCTATCTCTCTTTCTCTCTCTCTCTCTCTCTATCTCTCTTTGCGCGTCGATTCAATGCGACGATAAAAAGCATGCTAGGCGGAAAATGAAAAGCTTTCGAGTAGTCGGCCATGCATACGGGCAAAGAGGAGAAAGAGCGAAACGAAACGCGGCCTGTGTGCCATTCCATTATTGCTTCCGACTTGAGAATCCACGATGCAACTCCGTGTTTCCGTCGTCCATTGCAACGTTGTCGTTGCCGTCGTCGTCGGCGTCATCGTCGTCATAGTTGACGAGACGAGAGGAAGAATCATCCTTTAAAACCGACTCTCGCATAAGTGCATTAAATAAAAACCACCTCCCAACCACCTCGCTAAAAAAAAAAAGAAAGAAAATCTATACACCGCATGTTTGTCTATCTTTTGTTTTCTCTTTTTATTCTTTTTTTTGGTCTTTGCAAATTTATGTACTGAAAAGTAAATAAAATGTTATCGAGTAGAAAAGAAAAAACTTTAGATAGGAAACTAGTAAATCTGATGTTACTGGTAAAGAATACGAATAAGTAAAATATTGTTGCAGAAAGAGGCAAGAAAAAGTTAGGTGTTTACTCGAATTGTTTTTCTATGTTGAATGTAAAGAATAAGAGAGAGAGGGGGAGAGAGAGAGAGAGAGAGAGAGGAAATAAAACCAACAAGTCGATATGTAATACACACCTAAAGCCCATAAGCATACCCACCCCCTTGTATATAGGTCTATACATTATCTAGTAGCTATTTCAGTAACATCATGACGTTTCTCTCAGAGTTTACGGACTGTTCCATCATTCGAGAGTTTAGGTTATCTCAATGCGACACAACATATCTCAAGCTTCAGTTTCTCACCAACGTAGAAACTATTGTCGTTCTTGACAGATGATAAAGTACCTAACTAATTCACGGTCAAACGATCAACCATGATTAAGGATTCTGTTTAAAATAAAACATTTTTTTCAAAGATTAAAACCTGTCGAATTATTGTATAATACTACTTCAACAGTATAACTGTTCGGTAAATGAAAACAAAACGTGAAATTACTATCAGAATAACTATTAAGTGGTCGGTAATTTGTGAGTCACTAATTTGTAACCACTTTACGTGAAACGAAATTTGGATTGGAAAATCAAAACAGTAAAGTAATAATCCTAAGGATTGCTAACAACGAAAAAAGAAATAAATTCATTGTCACGAAAAACTGACGTCTTTTCTGATCAGCAAAGGTAACACTTAAATCGGATATCATCAGATAAGATCAGAAATTTAGAAGTCCAAACAATGACGTACTTTTGGATTTCTCGTTAAGGACAAAACGACAATAGGCTGTTTCGAGTTATCGGGTCATCTGGGTACTTTCGAAAATCGATCATTTTCAGCGAAGTGGATTGAATCGAAATACCGGTCGAGTAGGAGTACGATGGTGGGAGCTAGGGTTGGGGGCAATAAAGTGATCGTGATTTGAAAAGTCCGCGAGATAAGAGAGAAATATTGACATAAGAGAAAAGGGGAAGAGAGAGAGAGAGAGAGAGAGAGAGAGAGAGAGAAAGGGGAAGAGAGAGTGAAGAGGCGAAAGCATATTAAAACGTTTTACGTTTTTTACGAGACTATGAATTTCAATCTGAGACGAACGTTTCGCGGTTGAATTAGGGTGGTACGTATAAGCGTAGGAGATAGTATATACAGGACTAGAAGATTATTGATCCTAAACCTTTGGAGAGTCAAACTATTGGATAATTTGGAGTCTACGAATATCAAAGAAAATGAAACCAAGGAGTTTCATAAAAAGGCAATGCAGGGGTAAATAAAATATCATCTTACGGGCAATATAAATGACAACAATCTTAAAGATACATTTTGAAGTTAGTAATGTTTTTTAATTATCCCAAGTGAAATGAAATTCCAAAAAGAAAATATCTACCAATGCACTTCGCGAAGAGTAGTTGAAATTTTCTAAGAACAATACCCTTTATCCCGTTCTCATGGTACGTTAATTTTATCGACAATCTTCGCAGCAAACACGCAAACAACTAAGAAAAATCAGTCCCTTTAACCATCCAACGACGAAACCCTCCTCTCATAGGAAGTAATCCTGTAAATCCGGAGATCGGATAACTTCCGGCGGGTCTCTAGAGGCACCACTCACTGTGTGTAACGATAAGGGACACTGCCTTTACTGCCGTAGAGTGAGCCACCTTTACCATCCCTACTCTGAAACCCTTACACTCTACTATCCTTTCGTGAAATGCAGTATTTTTCCAACGGACGATAACATTACACTTCCGGCTTTTCTTCCTCCGGGCCATATCCGCGCGTCCATGAGATCGGCTGGTGTGTACCACCATCTCCACAAATGCACTTTGGGGATCTTGCCAGATCCACTAGAGAATGGCGCGTGTGATCCTTGACTCTAACCCCGTACGGAAAACCGCAAGAGAAGTTTGGTAAGGAACGAGGAGCGATGCTGTACAGACACTGGACGGCACTTACGCCAAGCAAACATTCTCTTCTCTTCAGCCATTCGACTACACTGGAAGAGTTTCTTCTCTTCGTTCATAGAGAAAGAAAAAGAGATGCTGGGAAAAGCTCGGAAAGAACCAAGAGAACACGTTACTGCATGCAATGTTCCTTCTCGGTTTGGTAGGTGAAAACGATGGAAAGAACGACGAAGGAACCTCGATGGAACCTATATGGAAGAGGAAGAAGGTTGCGGGGTTCCTTGGGGTTAGGTCTATGTCCACAAGGGTGCTAGTTGCACGGGGATCGTAATGTGAACTCGACGAGGAGAAGCCTGAGGATGGGAAGATGATGCAAGGGGAAAGGTCGTGGCAGTGTACACACTCGCTATAGTTAACGTGTCGTCGTCCTGAATGACGCGAACGCGTATAAAATGCATGGGATTTCGGTTTAATGTCGAGGACAAGGAGTATACCCGGGAGCATATTTAGCTCCCGAAAGATAAATGTAACAAGTCTCTTTTGAGTTTGAAACCCGCGAGAGGAAATAGGACTTGTAGTTAACCAAAGTACGGAAGGAGTAAGACTATTTCTTTTTTTCTTTTTTTACCTTAATTCAAAGTCCATTCGAAATATACCAGATTGACCTTTTGGGACAAGGTAGTCCAGCTGCTCTGCTCTTCTCTGCTCTCCTAGAGTCTTGGGATCGTTAATGACTTTTGCGAACCATAGGTTTCCGACCTTGAGATTCGAACAGAACTGGAGCAAAAAAAGAGCTGGATATATCTCTCAGTAGGAAAGAAAAAAAAGAAGAAAAATCGAACGATCGAAAGATTAGAACAGAAAAGGCGGAATGATTACTATGGTCAAGATTAATCCGATTGGGTATTTGGATTATAAGGTGGAATCGAAGACGGGTATAAATAGGGTCGTATGGTTTCTCGATTAGTTCAATGAACAGAAATCAAATCTTAGCGAATTACTCAAAATAACGTTAATTCTTCGTAATGCAAGATGTAAAGAAAAAGAGAGAGAGAAAAAGAAAGAAGATATAAGGTTTATACAACTATTCGGATGTTACATCAACGTAAATCTCAATTGGTATGCGAGAAGAAGAAAACGAATCGTGACACGTTTACGGCTCAATGACAAATCCTCTCATCGGAATAACGTCGAAAATAGGAAGGTCCATGGCTGTTGGGTTGACGGAACACACACATTGCGTATACCTCGGTGGATCCTCGTTGTAAAATAAAAAGAGAAAACAAAACAACTCGATGAAAAGGTATCCGCAATACTACGGGGCTACGAGAATGCAAACAGAGAAAAAGAGATGGGGAGATACTACACGCCGATATGTACAAGAGAACAAGAAAGAAAAAGGTATGGAAGGATGGGAGGGGAAAGGGGGAAGGAATGGGAGAGGAGGGAACGAAGAGCAGAAGCTGAACACCCTGGGGAGCCGGCAGCTCGTTACGCGAGACGTGCTGCAATTCTACCGGTCTCTTCCTCTTCCTCTATCTCTTCTCTTCCTTCTCTTCTCACTCTTCCCCCCCCCCAACCCAACACCCTTCCCCTCACCAAGCTACCAACTCACTATATTTCGGTCTCCCTTCCATTTCCCTTCTCTTTCCTCTTCTCCCATGTGCTGCTGCTGCTGCTGCTGCTGCTGCTCCTCTCGTACTCCAAAGCTTGCAGTGGTTTGAATAATGTCTCACGTATCCGTGTGTATATATGTATATGTATATATATATGCGTATCCCTGGTACCGTAACAAGTGGGTATTACACCGACGCTTCTGATATCATCGCTATCCATCCTAAATCTATGCCGCTCTTGGCTAAGGGAATGTGCCCGCAATAGATGACGATTATGCTTTATGTATCGTGTTTATTAACGATCTACGTCTATCTCGTTTGCTATCTCATCTAACATTTTCCCTGATTACGTTCCATTGTCTTCCCACAATACTATCTTTATGAAGATCTTGGTTAATCGATTGGTAGAGAGGGGGAAGTAGACCTTCTTATCATAGAAATTGATCCTTTCGAAAAACCAAGAAAATTCTTATTCACTTGTTTTATGTGAATATCTATTTATTTATAGAATACCACAGAACACCTCTAACGGATATATTTGGTATCATAAATACGAGTAATCCTCTCTCGTTAACTATATATTTCTACGAGGGATAAGCATGTGCGTCGTATTTGATAATTAATATTATTCAAACAACCCTTGTCATATATTGTATGTGCAGTCGAGGATAGTTTAGGAGACGCTATGTCATAAGGTCTAAGCACGTTATAGATAATCCTATATTAATGCGTTACTATGTTCTAAAATGTTCGACGTTATGATCATGTTAGGTCTACCGGAAAATTCTGTCCGTTTCTATGATGACAACAATTTTCGACACTTAATTAAATGTTTATTTGACATTAAGAACAATTTGCATTTTGTTTTATTTCAAAATCGAATAGAACTTTCCGGTAGACTTAATATTCTGTATGTGTGTGTGTATACATTATATATTAATTTAAAATTACATTATGTGACATTACATAATGTCGAGTTAAAGTTATAAATTAACCATTTGTGCGAATGTGTTTAAACATCTTGCAATTATCTCACGAAAGGAAGTATNCTAAGCACGTTATAGATAATCCTATATTAATGCGTTACTATGTTCTAAAATGTTCGACGTTATGATCATGTTAGGTCTACCGGAAAATTCTGTCCGTTTCTATGATGACAACAATTTTCGACACTTAATTAAATGTTTATTTGACATTAAGAACAATTTGCATTTTGTTTTATTTCAAAATCGAATAGAACTTTCCGGTAGACTTAATATTCTGTATGTGTGTGTGTATACATTATATATTAATTTAAAATTACATTATGTGACATTACATAATGTGGAGTTAAAATTATAAATTAACCATTTGTGCGAATGTGTTTAAACATCTTGCAATTATCTCACGAAAGGAAGTATTAGTTTTCGTGGTTTGTTTATGACGCTTGTATAACGGAGAATAGCAAAAAAAAAAAGAAGAACAAGAAGAAGGAAACAAAAAAGAAAAAGAGGACACGAGAAACGAAGCGTTTGGGAGAAAGAGAACTCGGTAATGACTGTCACTACTTTTCCGTCATGTCGGAAGCGCATTGCGCCGTTTCCGCCAGACCGGAAGTACTGTAACAAAGCAGTTCTTGTATGCGGTGGTCTCGAGGAGGTTGTTGCGATGGTTCGTAGCACAGAAACATCCAGTGACATTTCAATGAACTTTCCGACGTAGCCATTTTCTTCTTGAAGTTCATCACGTACCCTACACACGTATTTACTGGATTTTAGGATTCCTCGACGTATTAATCATTGTCATGAATTTGTAATAAAAATAAAATTTAGGAAAAAGAAAAAATACTTCGATTATCCAAGATTTAACCTTTTGCCAATTTCGTTAAAATTATCTAACAACTTTTGTTGTAATAATAATAATAATAATAATAAAAACGGAAACAATTCGTGTATTTTTCTGCTCTTTTATCAAAATGATAAAGAATTATGCAATGAAATGTTATAAAATACTTTTTTCTTTTTTTTTTGTTTTATTTCTTTACGCCGTTAAGCTTGAAAATACCTTCGTAATGTCCTCGTTCGTTCTCTATTCACGATTGATACACCAACCAACTTTAGTATTCGTTTATCGTGTTGGTGTTCTCGCGAACACTCCCACTGTCGCGAAATACGCTCTATAAAATTCGTACCGTAAAATACATTTATAATTGCACCAGAAAGAGGTGTAATCTGGAATAAAATTCATAAACGAATTAAAATGCACTTTTCGCTTAAATAATCCGTAAATAATTGAATGAGTATGATTATAATAGACAATTATGTATTTAATAATAATTACTGATAGTTACACCAAGCGAAAATCGAAAATTCGATTTTCCTATTCAGTGATTGCGATTTCGATATATCATAGAGGAATTAAAAAAATAAAATTATATTTTTAAAGCTCTAAAAGAGAGAGAATAAATAAATAAATTATGAACAAAATATAACAATTCGAATAAAACTGCATATAACTGTCTGATAGTAAAAAAAGAAGAAAAAAAAATCGACAAATACATCTAAATCTTTTCGTGATTCTTTGCGAACGATTACCAAAGGAATTTCAAATAAAGAGAACCAAAAAAGGAATAAGAATTCATCGGGTAGGAAAGATGTACCGGAAGAGAAACAACCCGCAAGGACATCCGATTTCGAAATAAGCAACGTAACGTGGCATGGGAGTTATCACATCGTGGATTACACTAAGCGTGCCAACCGTATCATAGACGCGTTCGAAATAAAAAAAAAACTTCCTGGCAAGGATCCCGAGCATGCGTTTGTGTTACTTTTTCAAACGAGGGAAAACCGTCCGAAATCCTAGACTATCAGGAAATTTACGTTGATTTGTAAACAACTGTGTGTGTGTGTTTGTGTGTAAATCCGTATAAAGATTCGCGAGACACACACCGTGAAAGGAAAAAAAAATGGAAAAAAGCTCGAAGGGAGAAAAGGGAAAAAGGGGAAGTTGGGTTGTGGTGATTCCAAGGGGTAGTGGGTGGTGATGGTGGTGGTGGTAGTGGATGCCGCAACCATCTCCATTTTATGAAAATTGCACCGGCCGTTCAAGTTGGCCCCGAAGCTCTTTCACCTGAAATATGTTGCCCCCATCTCGCGATTAATGGCTGTTATTTTATTTCGAATACATCGCTACCACGTAGAAACTCACGTTTCGAATCACGAATAGAGCTTTCCGTAATCCATATCTCTCTATCCTGTGTGCAGACACGCCACTCTTATCACGAATTCTCTTCCTACAATTTATAACTATCATTTTCTTTATCATACTATATATATTGGGTTAGTGGAAAAAAAATGTCAGATTTTCCCATTGAATTATGGCCAAAAGTCTGACAGTATTTTTTCCATCAACTCGTTATATATTATTTCCTTTTTTGTCTTGTAACAATCAGCTTTTTGGAAATACTTTTGAGAATCCAAATACATTTAACAATTCAACACTCGTAACTCTTTTTCTTAGATTGTTGATTCATCTTATAGACGAGTTGTGTAACAGCTTTCATTTTCTTTTCGTTTATTCTTTTTTTATCGCCATTATCTGATTTTCCTAGAACGAGTTGATGATTGAACGAGGAAATCCTAAATAAAAATTAGGCGAGTATTATTCTATTACTGAAAACGAAACGAAAAAAAAACCGATTCCGAGAACTGAATAGTATATTATTACATTTTGTAAACAATATATTCATGTACGAATTATTGATTCCCCATCGATATTATAAATGGTCAATGACCGATAAGAAAATTTCTCGTCGATTTTTCGAGTATCCTACTACTACAACACTCTCGAAATGATATATATATACATATATGGTATAATCCTAAAGTAGAAAATTTCCGATCTCGATTTTGAATTTTTAATTCGATTGAAATGCTAAAAGCTCGCTTTCCAATTCGGATTCAAAACTAAACGGCTTTGCAATTCGAACGTGCAATCCTCGAAATCCCCCGGCGTGCGATTACATGCAGCAACATTGAATCGCGATTTCGCGCGCTCACATCATAAATTATGCGCTTCCGGTCCTCTCTCACCATGGGGAAAGAATGAAATAAATGGGGTGAGATGGTGGTGCCGACGACGACGGAACCCAAGCGGAGGTGACGGCGCACGCGCTCTAAAAATGTGGAAATGTCCCTGGTACAACGAAATGAGAAAAAAAAAGAATAGGAACAGAGAGAGAGAGAGAGAGAGAAAGAGTCGTTGAATAGCAAACGGGGGTGGGAAGAAGTGTGGTGGGTGAAAAAGGGGGTACGAAGTGCGCGAACGTAAAAGACAGAGAAAGAGGATAGAAGAGAAAGGGTACAATTAAAATTAGCGCAATTCAGTCACTTGCCGGTAATTCGCGTGCCTAGCATTTATATTATTAAACCGCGCGAATTTCTCTCGCCTCTTCTCCACATCCTTCCCCACTTTTAGAGTAACGGACGTGTAGACACATTTTGCACGTGAATGTATCAGAAGTTTTTTAAGTGTGTGGATGTACATGAACGTTACCCTTCCTCTCCCTTTCTCTCTTTCTCCCCCACACACTCTCTCTCTCTCTTTCTCTCTGTCTGTCTGTCTCTCTTTCTATCATTCTGTCTTTCTCATTCCACCAAGCGACCATTTACATCGTATTCGTTCTCGTACTCGTTCAACTTCCAGCTTCGTGAACCGCGTGTGTGAGAGAGGGAATGCGCCTTCAGCTATGACTACTATCCGCCGGGACAAGGAAATAATTCCCGGTTTTGAAGTAAATTATATCTAATTGCTCTTATTACGAGGACGAGAGAGAGAGAGAGCGAGAGAGAGAGAGTGAAAGAGAGGGCTTTATTATTCTCTCTTCAATCTCCTGCGGCACCTTGACATCTCCCCCGTCGTGTTCCTACCGTTCATCGTTCGACTTTTTAACCTCACCGCTCTCCACACGTGCTTTTATATTACTATATATATGTAGCATACGTTTAAACAACTTCAGGGTGAATCTAACTTAAGCATACGTTTATTTTTCAGTGCTTACAATCAACTGACTGACTAACTGACGAACCTAACTGCTTTTTAATGAAATATACGCTCCTTAAGAACAAAAGCTTATCGCGTGTTCGCACCAATCACGCATAACACTTAGCGACCTAGCAAATCTTAAATACTTTTTTCGGTTATCAATTGTTCGATTAAACATACACACATATGCACATAATTAACTAACTCTCTAACCGTCACAAACTGTTCCTTCAACTGTTTTATCTCACAACCAACTTACGCACGCTATAACTCTGAGTGAGGTTTGGTTTAACTCCCATACTAATGCACGCACTATACGCGCAAAAATCCTAATTATTCTATAGCAAAAAGAATGCTTAACAAACGATTGTCGAGAATTAGATATATTACATCCATATGCGTTTACTATACTTATTGTCTTCCATCTTGCTCGCGAGTAAAACTTAACGCGTATATGAAATATTGTACATTTTATATTTGTGAATTTTTAATCAATGATACGTTAACTTTCAATGATTCGCGATAACCTATAACTTTTCTTTAAAACGAAATCACTCTCATATAATATTCGAGTTTTATTCAACATTCCAATCATCGATTAAACATTCAGCGTCAATTAGTATTCTCCGTCAAATGTGTGAACAAGAAAATACTATTTGATTTGTTTTCAATTATTTTGTTTCTTACCTTTGGATGTGTTCTCCTAGGAAACGCTACTTTCGGGTCGATCTGAAACAGATAAAAAACAAAACATAAATGCGATTGAATAATGCATCTCAAGGTAGCTTAAAATACGCGGATTCTTTTTAGCTAAAAAAGGAATAACTGGATTTTAGTTAGGTCATAGGGGTATTTATTGTTAAGAGGATTAGATGAAAAGAACAACACATAGCGGAAGGGTAGTATCATAGTCTAAGCTCGGTAAAGCACAATCGTTTTTCTTATACGTATTTTCGAAAATACATCAGTGAAGAAAACGACGACGAGAAGAGGATGCTTGAAGCTCGAGGCAAATCTCGGTCGACCACAAAATCACATTGGTACGAGCTGGAGTAGTGGAATGTGAGAAGGGGTGTATAGAAAACTGAACGTGGATGAAAGATACACATTCGTTCGCGTATGAGGAAGATGACTGAGTAACGGGCGCGCGAAAGTAAAAGCTGGGAGGAGAAAAACGATCCGCTGCGAGTCGTCGGGTGATGCTTTTTCATCGAGCAAGCAAGCGAGCTTCTCGCATCTCGATCCCACTTCCAAGTAATATGCGAAAGTAGTTGAACGTTTTAGAAATGTTAGGTGGGGATAAAGTCGGAGCTACTTTAAAAGTAAAAATTTATACAGAACGACGAGTAACGAGATATTTTCATATCTTCAAATTTGATGATATAGGACAAATAATACAAACTCAAATATAAATTGCATCGTTATGAAAAATGATGATGAGAAAAAAAAAATAAATTAATGTCAAGGTAAGCTCGATATATATTATAATATCATTAGAATGATGTTTAACTATATTTCTTAAACTAAACTATAACGAAATTTTCTTGTATCCTCTAACAAATGTTTTATAAATTTCAAATTGAATCTGTATGAATATGTGGGATCTTGCAATCAATATTTCAAGTAACGTTTTTTTTTCTTAACTCTTGGACCGTTTTATAAAAGACAAAGATACAAATTTACAGATTCAAGCTTAAGTAGTGTAAAACTTATTACGCAAAAATAATAAACGTCGATCTAGTTTAACATCGATCAACCATAACTAGTAGTTCAGCAACAAGGAATAGGAAGAAGACGGTGGACACGAGAAGAACGATGACGACAATGACGTCAATGGTGGTGACGCTTAAAGCGGTTTAAACCCTCCTACTTCCTACGTGACGAAACTCTAGAACGTGATCCTTCGGGAGTGCCCTAATTCTTGCTATACTACCTCCTCCTACCCCCTTTTCAGCCTTCGTTCTCTCGCTCCACGCTTTGACCAAACGGCGTAATCCAAAATTTATTCAGCTGGCGGTGCAGCAACCGCGTTGCCCTATCGGATAGGGACGAGCCATTTATGCTGATTAGTGTTGCTTTTGCGTGGTCGGTTTGTTTATCAGCGAGACTACCACCGTCCTATCGACATCGTCGTTATCTGAAGCCACGTTCTAATACACTCGACGCATTCCACTATCTCGATTCAACGCGCGTTCTCTCTCTCTCGCTCTCTCTTACCTTCCCCCATCACTGCTGATCCCTCTCATTCTCTCTCTCTCTCTCTCTTTCTTATGACAGATCCAAGCTATCTTTGTCCTTTGCTTTCTACGCTTTACCTCATCAATACGATAGTTCAGCAAATACATTGGGAACTCTGACAGCTATCTGACAAGTTCAATTGTTACCTGTTTCTAATACTTTAATCTATTATTATCGTTCGTATTATATACAATAAACGATCATTCAGAATCATTCTTTTTTAATTGTAATGTATTTTTCTGTATTTATTTTTAATTGAAAAATAACAATTAACGACACCACGGTTTCGAGGGCCTTTAACCGTTCAGCTATCGGTGAATTGTAATAAATGATCCAATGAATAGGAATATATGTGTGTTCTATTATTTATTAAAATTCTATTAACCGATATCTTGGAAAGGGTTGAACGTCTACGCATAATCATCTGTCGAAATAAATAAAATACTAATCAACATTTACAAGTGTGTAAAGTTTCAAGAAAAATCTTGATTCGAATTACGTGGGTTGCCGTTGTTAGCCTAGCATATTACCAAGTCAATTATCACCTAATCTGCAAATTTGTTTTTTCAGTAAAATCTTTCTTATCGATAATTAAAATAATAATATCGTCAAAGTATATATACTTGACATTACACTTGACAAGAGAACGCGTAGAATCGAGATAGTATAAACACTTTGACAATTATATAAATACAATTATCTTTTTTCTTGACAAATTTATTATTCTTATAAAAGAAAAGGATGATAGTAAATTTTAAAGTAATATTTAAGCAAATCTTCAACCCTGATTCTGACCACGTTTTTTTTATCTTTTTTACCATGAGTTACGATTCTTCTTGATACGAGGGAGAATAAACGCATAGCCGGAAGGTTACGTGGAAAGTTGTAATGACAAGCGAGAAAAGTCAATGAGTAAGAGAGAAATAGAGAGAAAAAGAAATGCCCTACTATGTCCATGGCAACTGCGTATTACTGGCATGGTTCCCCCTCCCCCATAACTCGTTTGGTTCTTTCGTTCGTTCAGCCACTCTTTCTGAACCTTTACTAGTTTGCATAATCCCTTACGGCAAAGTTCACACCGGTTGTCGCTTCGTACTCACCCCAAAATGAAAAAAGAAAACCTAGTCCATCAAGCGTCTCATACTCGACTGAAAAGAAGAAAAAAATGTGGGCGAGAAAGAAGGAAAAGAAGTTGCCATCTTTTTCCATCCTAACTCTTCCCATTTTTTCGTTTGTCTTTTTCAGATATACTTTCTACGCTTTCTGATTTTCTACGCGGACAAAAAAAGAAGAGGGTTGTTGAAGAAGAAGAAGAAGAAGAAGAAGAAAAAGTAGAAGTAACATCCCATGGGAAGTTGCTTACTACCCCCATAGGAACAAGTTACAACGGATTCCAGGCAACGCAACTTGTGCTCGCGACCCCTCCAGTCCTGAGAAATAGGATTATCAACTCTCCAACGTGTTTTACATAATGAATTTATCTCTATAAAATTCCTTGAACACAAAACGTTGGAATTTTCCTCAAAGGTTTGACCTTTGAGCATAAATTAGAAATACATGTGGATATCCATACTGGAATTTTTTGAAAATATTTCATAAATAACTTAACCAATTATATTTTTATTCTTGTTGATATTTTATGAAAAATATGATCACTTTTTATATAAACTATATCGATTTAAATATACTGTTTTTATAACTAATCAGTAACTTGACTACTTTTCTTTCAGGTGCAAAAAATTAAAAATTATTGAATCATATTTTTCTTTTTAAAACATACGTTTTTGTATTTAAGAAATATTTCATTGCCAAGAAATTATAAGCAGAATAAATTACTTAAATGCAGATTAAAGGAAATAATGCAGTAGTAAAAGAAGTGCGAATAAGAATGAAAAAGAATGTGAAAGAGGAGAAAAATCGGTAAAGCACGAAGTTGTTTTCCACAAATCCCGTTACCAAATATCTCGTGAAATGATCGGCCACCAAGTATAGACGAAGAAGATAACGACGATCACGATAGAAATTCAATCTGGTTGGCACGCCTGGAAATTGGAAGAGCCATCTATATCTTTCCTCTACCCTTTTCGTTTCTCGTCTCCCATCTAGGCGATTCTGGAAGGAAACCCTTGAACTAGGGTGGGGTGCATTTGGAAAAGTAATTCACGATGCTATTCTTCGAGTTTCGATCCTCTAACCCAGTATCTCTCAACCCTCGGATCGATCGGCATCAATTAAATTTGCTCCACGAAAAAGTTAAACTAAAATTCGTCTTTATTATTTTCCAAATAAAATACAAGTACTCTTTTTTTCTTTTTTTATTATGATAATATAAATGCAACGAGTCGCGTTTCATTTATTAAAGACGATTAAGAAGAAACCTAACTGCTTCGTAAGGTTTTAGGAAGAAGAGTACAAAAGTCGTTAAAAATGTAGTTTAAAAGTAGAAAGTTAGTTGAGTTGAAAAAATATTACGAGTAATTATGTTGAGATTAAGGGAAAGAAAGAATTTATAGGTCGAAAATTTTGCAAAGGTTGAGAAGCACTGTTCTTGACGTCCTCTCGAATGGCGGAAGCTTCGTCTTAAAACCACCTTCAGTGGTACATCTGGGAATAACAAAATGAGAAATTTCACACGCGAGTACGTGCTAATTCCTTCGAAATTCAAATTCTATCGACTAGCCTAAGTTAAAGTGTAGCTACCCCGATTTTCGAGAGAAAAATATCAACTTAGATGATATTTAAGTAAGAATACTATATGTAAAAAAAAAAAGAAAAAATTAAAAAAAGAACAATTTTATTAAACATAAGTTGTATTTCGCTGTTTCTAATATTAGTCGAGTAATTCAAACCTTCGATGCTTAGGAAACTCGATGGATTCCAGAAATGGTAATGTCGGCGAGTGGTCGAACCCATTAATTCTCAAATAATTTACGTATTTTAATAGAGAACCACAAAATTCTATAAACTGGATTTCCAATTCACAAATTAAATCGACCGATGTTATTTGCTAATGCATAAATAAAATAAATGAGTGAAATCACTGTTACTAGAAATTCTAAAATGATTATACCTTAATATATTTCATATTTTATATTCATATTTTATCCACAAAATCCTTTTTTCTTTTAAGTACAACAAAAATCACACGTATCATTCTTCCTTAACATGGTCCCCCAACGGAGTCTTCCATCAGTGTCTTGAAACTTTTAAATTAAAAACTTAACGAAGAAGTCGAATTAAATGAATCAACTATTTTGTGAATATAAAAATGCATCGTTTGGATAACAGAAAAAACAATTGTTCGAATAAATTCTCTGTCAATGATTTATATTAGAATTATGTTTTTGTATACAAAGAGTAGCAACACGTCTATGAGAAATTTCACATCTCTCAAAATCTCACATTAAAGAAACTTTTTCGGGTCAGATTCGATATCAAGTTTCTTTCAACACTTCATGTTAAAAGTTAGGCGTGGGCTTAAACTGGTGGATAGAAAGAAGAGGATGAAGGGAGGTGTGGTGGTCTAAGCATTGCTCAAGGTTTAACTCCAGTCTCGGTAAGATCGGAGTAAATATCAGCGAGCTACAAGTGGGAGATTTTCTTACTCTCGAGGAACCCTAACCCTTCTTCTCCTGACGGACCTCTTTCCATCCATCGTGCTTTCCTCTTCCTTCAACCTTTCTCTTTCTATCTCTAATTCTGTCTGTCCTGAGCGCACGGTTTCCCGGTTCAGGAAGTATCGAATAGCTTAGCTGGTTACATAATGGAAGCTGAAAGGTTTTCAACGGTAAAGAAACTTTTGATTGACGCACCTCTTACAACGTTTCCTATCTCTACCATATTTTTTTTTATTCATTTCCTTCATTTGAATCCTGCAAACTTGTTTCGTATTTTTAAGACACTGTAAATAACCTTATTCTTAAGTTGTATTTTCCAAAATTTCAAAATGTTGCGTCAAATTGTTCACTAAAATAAACTAAAAGATAATTTATCTTAATTTTTCGACATAGAATAAAACAAACGCTATCGCAAAACTTAGATTTTATCGCATCCTATTCAGAAAGCGCTATTGCGCTGTTCGACTTTTCTCGATCGTGTTTTTTTAAAGACCTCTGGTACTCGTAAACGGTTAAAGAACTAAAACAACTTTTCAGCAAAGATTTCTCACGTATAACTTAAATCTGAGTTATTTTCGTTGTTTCACGTACTTTCAGCAGTTTACGTCGGTGACTCGCATATCTCAGTTCTTGCAACTTACTTAACTACGTTTACCATCCACGCAGTCTGAATTTTAATCGAATCAGAGAAGACTTTCTTGTATCAGGAAGAATGTCAAAGTAATGAGAGTTCCTCACGATATGACATATCCGTTGTAAAATGTTGGATACTATGTTGCAGGGTAGTAAAAATTTTTATCATCTCGACGTAGTTCATAAAGTGGATAGTATATTGCAATAAGAAAAGTCTACCTTCTTTCATCTAATTCATCGTGGAATATTTTAAGCGAAGTTTACTATCAAAACCATCACACTACCCGTTCATTTTATCACCTCCTCTCTCTGCTTACTTTTCAATATCTTTATCTTGTGTTTCAATAAAAAAAAAAAGAAATAAACAAGGTTTTCAATTAAAAAATAAATCGAATATATTACAAACAAAATAGTTAACGTAACGTCGTGTAACCTAATGCTGTTTGAGAATAAAATTTTCCTAATTAGAAATGTTTGTCACAAGTAGTGAAAACCGCAAAACGAAAATTTCCCTATAAACTAAATTACAAGTTTCCTTCTCTCACCCTCCCTTTACCTGTCTACCGTTCAATCGAATATATCGAATGATCCTGAATGTATAAATGGGATGAACGAGAGTAAATTGACGTGAATTTTTAAGTCCACTTTGAAAAGGGCAAAATCGGTCAATCATGGTGCGATTATTTCGACATCGAAAGGCAAATACCTTCCAAAATTTGTATTCAGGAGAAATAAAACTGATTTAGTATTTGAAGGATACATACTCTCCTACACAATACCAAATTTCCCCATTTGTTTATACTATCGTTTATTGTTCATGCTCTCTTTACCGTTTTACCGGGACTGGGGATAAACAGATATAAACATAAAAATAAAGAAAGGGTAGAAAAAAAAGAGAGAAGAAATCAGGAAGGAAAAACAGATAAGAATAAACAAAATACAAATAGCGTGGATACAAAAAGACAGAGAAAGAGAGAAATACAAAAGAGAATACTGCATCGTTGATGTCGTATTTGAAAATTTCGACAGTATGCAACACAACGAGAATTATTATTAAATTTTAGAGACCACTGATTCGTTACCAACCCTCGATCCCACGCGGAAGGACGGTGCCGTGGTCGCAGTGGTGGCGTTTGCCCGCCTCAAATACCCGGTTAATTCGTCTGGCAAATTAAAAGCAAATACGCGACGGTGATTTTGCAACTGATGATTTCCTCTTTGATACCACGTATGTACGTTTCCCTACCATCACCATTACCATCACCACCACTACCACCAACCACCACCACCACTACTCGTCGCACTGTTTCCGTCGACGCATGCAACCACCTTTCGTGTTTCTCTCAGTTCTCGGTTCTTCCTAGTTTTCTCTCTCTCTTTTTTATTTCCTTCCTTTTTTTCTATTATTATTATTATTATTATTATTATTATTATTATTATTATTATTGTTATTATTATTATTATTATTTCGCTTTCGCGGCAACGGCAAGGTACAAACACGAGCCGACTAACACTCGTCTCTTTTGTACGTTGACTCCTTTTGTCGTTCATTTTTCCTTTTTTTTTTCTCGAGATTTCGCAATGACGAGACGGTGACGCCTCCGCCACGTTTTGTCTCTCATCTCTCTCTCTCTCTCTTTCTCTTCCTTTTTAGCATCATATCTTCAGAGCTTTAGCCATTCCTTCTCTTTCCCTCCTTTCCCCTCCCAGCGTTCCACCTCTCGTTTATGTCCGCCGTGCTGCTTTTCAGCGTCACGCTGCTGACGTCTCGCAAGCTTTCCGACTACTAGACGCATGCACGATTCTGCGTTGAAATCTCGAAAAAAGAAAAAAACAAAATACAAAAACAGAAAAAAAGATATGAAAAAGAAGAGAAAACAATACGCGACACTCGGCTATCCGAGGAGATTTTATGCGAGGCGAGAGAGTGAGGAGTTGGGGAAACGAGAAGTACGAAAAAGGAAGCATTTCGGACATCGAAATCCACCACAACAAAAGGGAAATTCTTCAAACATCGTCGTTGACGATTTGCAAAGAGAAAAGAGAGAGAAAGAAAGAAAGTACAGAAAAAATAGGAAAATATGAGGATCGTTCTCTAAACGATGATCTTTCAGATAAAAATAAAGACCAAAGATTCTTTTTCTTATCTCATCTCATTTTATCTTATCTTATTGATCTTTTTCTAAAACCGATAAAATCCTACTAGCCATTAGGAAGAGAAGCAAGAAAAGTTCAGAGTTAGGTGCCAGTGTGACAGGACTGAGTACAAAGACGATATGTAATGGGTGATTGAAATGGATTACAAAATCCATCGGGTAGAACTTTGATCGGGAGTATCGAAAACGTACCGTGCAGTAGGAGTTAAAGGGAAACTGCGAAATCGTACGAGATACTGCGCTGCTAGAGGATAGAAAGTTCGGCTTTTCTTCCTTCTAGACGAGAAACTTCCTAGCCTCGAAAATGTCCGTAATGGTCGTCGCAACTGTCATCCGTGGATACTTTCGGATGTCAGCTGGATACACGGAAACTAAAGTAATGTAGGACATTTGCTAAAGTAGATTGCAACGCAGGAGGAGGAAAGTAAAGAGATACGTGAAAGTTCTACGGCTGTTCCAACTTTTACAAAAAAAAAAAAGAGAAAGAAAGAAAGATAGAAAAAAAGATTATGGGGAACGAATCAAGATACACGGGGTAGAATCTTCGTACGTGTATATGTTTTCCTACCTCTGAAAGGCAGAACAAATTTTTCACTTCTAACTCTACCGATCCTAGAACTATCGATGAGGTATCATCAACCTCGATGGTTACCGCTTCACCTAATGGTCGTAGTATATTTTACTTTGTGAAAGAAAAGAGAGAAAGAATAATCCTATAGGTCTGTGTATAGATACCTTACAGACATGTATATATTAAGAAGGTCATTATTTGGCCTCCAGAGAATTTTTAATACGAGCATGCCTTTCAAGCTCAGCTTGAAATAATTATAAGAAAAAATTGATATTAAAAGAGTACAAAAGAACACATATTATACTTTTTAAATAATCTTAAAGATTTTTAATACCTTTAATCCTTTCGGTACGAGCATCGTATATATTTGACATCTACCTGATGACCTGTGTGCACGTTTGCCGAATATTTCCAGTATCCATAAACCACAACTCATGTATATAATTCTATATATAACCTTATAGAAATATTACTTATATATTTATTACAATTTTATATAAATTTCTTTAAGTATTAAAAAAAAAAAGTAAAATCTTTGAATAAGAAGTTGTAAACAACACAGTTTCTTTTACATAAAAATGTTCATAATAAATAAGTTAGCAACTGATATCAAGGTTTTGCTTAATGTGATAATACACCTGTTACTTGATACCTACCGCAAATAACGTAGTAGATTATACTAAAGCACTACAAACACATACACATACACACACCACTTTCTCCGAGTATAGATTTATTATATCTACAGGCAGATATCCGTAGCGGTCAGTTATTACGCAGAGGAACTGAGCGATTGCTTTTAATATTCGCCGCCAGCTGCGTACAAATTCTCAACCTTCGTTCTACCAACGTTATCCCATCGACGCCCAACCCTCTCCCACCCCCTTTCCAGCCACGGTACCTATCACCCTACTCCAACTCCAAGATGTATAGACCCATAAAAATGGACTTTGACTTCGATCCGCTGTATATTATTTTCTTCATTCGACAAACGCGCAGTTATTATATTATTGAAGGTCGTTTAACAAAAACAAAAAAATATTTCCAACCCTCCTGCTTCCCTCTCTCTCATTTTCTCTCTCTCTCTATTTATCTCTTTCCTTCTATTTATCTCTCTTTGTATTCTTCTTTGTAAGAAAAATAGGAATTTATTCGTTATCACGAATTTAGAGACTTTGAGTCACAACATAATCGACAAGAATCGGAAAACAAACGTGTTTTCATTTAGTCTCATATATCCAACATAAAAATGTGTTTTAACGAAATAAAGATAACGAAATGCTTTGGAATATCAAGGAAATTATTTAGTTTGAATATTTGAAAACAATATCATGGGAAAAAATCGATATATCGATATATCGACTAGGCCAATATGATCGAAATAGATTAGGACGATGAATGTAGGATTAAACTTTCGTTAGTTTCGATTCACTGGTATTCTACTTCTTTCATAGAATAAAAAGAGTTAGAGAAAAAAAAATTATTTTTGCTTATACCAACGAAAAAATTCCCAAATGTCTAACTAAACTTTTTATCCTTCTCCTAGCTTAATCGTTTCGACGAGAACAAAAAGAAAAATCGACTTTCACTGGTCAATTACTTTTTACCGTCATTTGTTACCGACCGTTTCGGGAATGATTTGATTGGTGTAAACGTAACGGTACGTTTTGTTTTTGTTTTCGTTTTTTTTCCTGACAACACACGTCGAAATTTTATTTCACGTTGAAACGTCATTGACATTTGGCGCCAACGATAATATCGAGCATCTTTCCATAAGCAAAAAGGGAACAGACAGTTGGCATGTGCCAAAGCGTTGCTAAATATTTTTCTAAAGGAAATGCAAGACCTTTCTTTTTATCGGCGGTAAATCTTGAAAAAAATAAATCCAAAATAAAAATAAAAATAAAAAATAACAGGAAATGATTTCAATTGCTTGTTTAAATCTTCTGTTTCATCTCTGATCCAATTAGAATATAAAAATACAATTTACCATAAATAAAACGATAAAACGATAAAAATGCATCGCATGCGAGTTTATTGCAATACCTCGTGTGTTCCACCCAGTCCTCGGTCACAAAAAGTCAATTTTACTCATTCCCGTCATCTCATTCTTTTAATTCGCTTACCCCTCCTCCTTGTCCCTTTTTGTTCGCTCGGTTCTTTACTCGAATCTGCAATTGGTTATCCTGATTCTTCATCGTTGGATATAATTTAACTTGAAAATTCTACTCGAAAGAAATGTTTTGTGGAATGCTACCAACGCGTAATTTTAATTAACCGTCCTGGACTAAATTTATATCGTGGATCTTTACATAAATGGTGCACTATTGCATTTAATTTAATCCTTATTATAGGATTTTCTGGAAATACGTGTATAACTAATATCAAATCCCTTTGCTTTACTATACACATATATGTTCTTCTCTTTATCTTCTCAATAACTGTTTCTGCGAATTTCCAATTTAATTTTCAATATATATTAACAATTCGATAATTAATTTAAAATCAACCAAGAAGTTTATAAAATCTCGAATTAATACAATCAGGGAAAAATATTATCGAATAATATTATCTTTCCTTAGAATTAAGTTTTCATATTATTATTCTTTAAATAAACTTTATATAAATTCTACTTATTATTACTATTATTAATTAATTATGTTTATTTCTTATACATAAGTATTTAGTCCTTTGAAGCATTTGTTGTGGCAAATCTAAGACAAAGAGACCTTGTGAGACATACATAAATTGTTACTGTTACTATTATGTTGTTTTGTACTCAAGTCTGATCCTAGACTTCACTCAGGTCTACGAGGCGTATACCAAGTAGACTATAGTCTGTGTTATATTGTTGAAATTTCTATACAATATTAAATCAGCTAGTATATCATAGTAATTCATACTAATTCTTTTTACAATTTAATTGAATTTTTGTTTCATTGCTTTACCGATTTGGATTTTACGATTATTCAATATCTGTATTGTTTACGCTACTTTATATATTATACCATTCTATTTAATTATAATAATATGATTATAATAATATAAAATGCAGTAATCATTATGGTTGTTGAATAATAAAATATAGTTTTTTAGGAACATTATTATTTCTAATATTTATCTATTTTATCGAAATATCTCAATCTTTTTATTGCATTACTATACATATAGTATATTTACTTTGTTTCTCTTTTATGTAACTTTCTTCTCGCATGAATGAGTTTGTTTCTTGTATTTAAGTGCTATTATCATATTATTGTATCTCAAATAGACCCAAGGGCCTGCCTATTGTTGCTTTTCAATGGCCACGCCCTTTTCGGATTTTCCCCTTCACGAATGATATTTGTTCCATTTTTCCGAAAACCCTTTAGCAAACACATTTCAAATTTTCGATCAAATAATCTTAAAGTACAATAATTTGAAGAACTATTTCTCTTATAAGGTGTATTTAATTATTTTCTAAACTTCATTTAAATTACAAAATTTGTTACATTTGGAAATTGATCTGCCCATTCGTAATACTGAAATCTTAGATTGTACTGTTCAGTATACTCTGTCTAACTCTCACTATTATCCTCTTCCAGGACTTAATGAAACTCTTGATATTCCTATCCTTCGCTTCATCCAGACTTCACCAACACCTTTCCATCGGCTACTCGACACAGCTCAAACCGAGCATTTAAGCGACCACTTCAGATTACTAATTAATGTTACGCTTATTTTGTTCTAGAAACGTTCATTTTCCCTTTAAAACCTTTTTCCTATTTTTCTACTGGTTCTTCTTCTTCTTCTTCTTCTTCTTCTTGTTATAAGAACCTGAGATAAGGTAGAAAAATAATGACAAACGTGATGAGACTCTCTACACCTAACAGATATTGAACAATCTAAAGAATATTTTCTTTTCCTTGTTGAATTAATAAATTAAAGGTAAACAAAACGAAGTAACATAAAATGAGATAACTGTAACCTTCAATTGAGAAGAATAAATGGAAAATCATTTCTGAAGAATGAACTTTAATCATATTTGGAATATACGATAAGTATGATGCGTATTATGAAATGTAACTGAAGTAACTTATTTTCATAGATCATTCCAAATGTTTCCTCAACAACTGCNGAGTTGCGTCAAAGTGTCACGGACAACAAGGTCCACCAGACCGAACTGAAATTGCAACTCGTGTGTCTCTGTGTTGTATCGGGCATAATTTCCTTTCCTAAGCTTTCAATGTTGCTGCTATCGAACGAGAAATATATTTCACACAATTGGGACTATTAAATATGATTTAACCCCTTATCCTATAACCCCGGGTCTCACTCGTGGTAAAAAATTTGTGTTATAAACGTACACCACAAGTCTGACTCGTGATAAAGAACATACAGTACACATAATTGAACAGCTAAATGGCACAGCACTCGACCGACTTTCTTGTTTACTATGACACGCGCGATTGGCAGATGTCATGTAGGATAAGGGATTAAGCCACGCATATCTCATCCTCTCGCACCTTTCGTGTTCAATCATTTGTGATATTGATCCATTAATATTTACTTTGTTAAAACAAAAATTCAGAAGTATAATAATGTAACAGAAAATATATTTACAAAACAGATCACTCTTGTCAGTCATTTACCGATTTGTGTATTTTTCCACACAACGGAAAGTTATTCTTTTGTGTTTTAACGAGTTATTTTATTATTTATTATTAAATGCACATGGCCATTTAACAATGTTTCGAGAGATCAACATTTTTTGAATGGTAAACAAATAGTATATAAAATTGTTATATTTTATTAGACCAATTAATTGATAATGATCAAACAAGTTTACACACACGCTCGTACACGCATACAAATATTTGGAAAACGTTATAATTCGTGCAGAGAACTTTTTAAACGGAATTGGATAAACTTCTATCAAAGATTTTCACATGGAAGGATACATTTTTCACAATGGTGATTGTATAAGAAATTCCCTGAGGTCGTATCGAAAAATCTGCCTTTTTAAAATGCTCTTTGTTTGCAAACTTTATGACATTTAGTTCCGAAGATATCTTCATGCAAATAAAAGTAAGTTGAAGAAGGGGTGGATGCATTGACGCAATGACCTACATAAATTTCTCGAATTTCTTATTCAGCCGGTTGAGACGTAGATAGTTTTCTTATTTTTTTTTCTCCCTACTATATCACAAACAGGTGTCTATGTAAGAACTATGAATGACCATATTTCAAAGACGATATCTCAGGAACGAAAACATAAAGATTTGAATAAAGAAAAAATTACTGGAAAATAATTTTCATCTTTATTTGATTTTATTTAATCTTATCTTTCATTATTAACCAATGATTTAAATATCTGTCATTTAATAATTCAATAAAAATGCTGAATCCTTTAACTCAATGACTATCTGATTCTTCTACAAATCGAAAATTCACTTTCAATGTATTTTCAACGAATTTTACTCATCCTAGAAGATATTTGCCTAGTGAAATATTTTCTTCGAAACAACCATTCTTTGTGAATCAACTCCACATACATACCTATTCCGATTTGAGAATAGTAAATCGTATCTCTTTAGGTATGTTCAGAGAAAGACGGAGAGAAAGAAAGAGGAAAAAAGAAATAGAATGAAAAACGATGGAAATAGCGAGTAGTAGAAACATATTTGAGAAATATAAATAAACGACCTCTATCGATTCTGAATAGTTGAAAAATATCTTAGGAGAAAAATTTTGCCCCGCACGGGATCAGAATGAACGAAGAGGTAAGATAGTACCAAATCGAGAAATGAATAAAAAGAAAAGGAAATAAAAAAAAGAAAAAAAGTTAAAAAAGATACGGCAAGGGAGTTCTCGAGAAATTACCAAAAGCGTTTCACGCTCTCTTTCTCTTCTCTTCCTTTCGCGTACCACGGTATTCCGCTTGGCACGTGAATGCTTTCAGACGATAAATTGCTTTTCTTTACGAAGCCACCATCCGTCGCACAAGCGTGGCCAATCAGGCGACAATGGATCGTAAATTCAAGCCAATCAGAAAGGAAGCCAAGACGTGACCGTGACCACGGTACGATATTGCTTATGAATTATTTAAGCTCCTGGAACAACAAAGTCTCTATCTCTTTCTCTCTTTCTCTTTTTCTTACTCCCTTCCTCCTCCTCCTTCTCTTCCTCCTTCACTTCCCTAACTCTTCTTCATCACCGTTATGATTTCAACCTGTCGATTTATTCGAATACATATGAAATCTCAAACGCACCTGCAATCAAAACTCACCAATCTATCGCGTTTACTTTTCCCATATACAAAGTCACGATTCTACTAGTTGAAAATTGAATCTAACAAAGCAGTGAATTGGATTAGAAGTTGATAACTTTTGGATAAACTCTTTGGACCCTATTGGATAGTCATTGGAAAGTACCTCGATGTCGAGGAAAACGCTACGAAATGGCTTTTGAGGCAGGAGTCTGCGTATTTAACTCTCATCGATAGTGTTTCCAATAATTCGAACATTTATGGGTAAAGCCGACGAACTACGCAATTAACTGGAAAGCTTCAACTTCGATTATCGACAACACCCTTTTAGGGATTCCTAGTGTAGTAGTCATAGATGTCCTGGTTTATTCTAAAGTCTTTAACCAATTTCTATTCCATGGGAAGAAGGACACGTGCAATTGGATTCTATCTTCAATTATTTTAGCTTGATTATGATAAGAGTTCTTAGGAAGATGTGATATCAATTTTTATTTGAAAATAAATAATAGTTTCTTTTATAAAAAACACATTCTTCGTTTTGTCAATGTATTTAAAGCACCTAACTTATATTTCTTCTTATTTAAAATCCACAATGATTTAGTTGCCAATATTATTTCATTTGCATGGAAATTTCATAAGTTACTTCCTTTTTGAAAAAACATAAGGTTTCATCATCTTTTCAAAAAAATTCTAAGGTTCGTTCCTTTGATCGAAATCTTTCAGTCACCCTCGAACTAACCATTATACTGATTGGTATACATTGCTCTAGAAGTTGTTAAGTCTCGCATTATTAAGTTTTATTTCTCCTTTACTGAATATTATTCGTTTTTCTGTGTTACTTTCTCTTTCATTTCTCTCTCTCTCTCTGTGCTATTCTCTTTACTTCTCTTTTACTAAAGAATTATTCTGCGATAACAAGAGAAGGTAGAGAAACGGTAACTCCGAGAAAAGTTAGTTGTTATTAAGCAAATTACACTTAATTCGTGAACCGTAGAAAATGATCGTGTTTGCAATTAAGATCCAAGTAATATACGCATTTTCTTTCATATCCTATAGAGTATATGTACCTTTTCAATAGATCCCTACTAAATCACCCTTTTTACACCATCCACTAGTAAACAGACCCCCGAAGGAGAAACTTTACTCTCAACCTCTCAGACCCTTTAACCAACTTTCATTTCTTTTTCTCTCTTTCGCTTTCAACGTTACACTATTACCGATGAGTTTTCAGTACTTTTAATTCCTCCACGCACGTTTTCTTTCATCCTCACGCTATCCCCACTCTCTTCTATTCCGACTTACATTCACACGAGCAGTTTACTTTTGTATGCATGTAAATATACCTCTCTATACGTATATATATATACTTTCATTTAAACGAAACGTGCTCTGTTTACAGATACGAAAATACACACACTGAAGGTCTCTCATTAAGCTTTACGATCAATGTTACTCTCGACCTTGGCCTTACAAATAGAACGACTTTTTGACGTCTCTATGTCTCATCGTTAAAAAAGATAATTACCCCATTTTATAAGAAAGTTTTTTATTTAAAATAACAAACACAAGGATAACTATCGAATATATATAAATATTTTTTTTTGAACGAGAAGCTTATTAAAATTACAAATTAAAATTTTATATAAAATTGAGTAATATATGAGTATTGTAATACATGAGTAACTATGATGTAATATAAAATAGAAAATAAAATTGTCTTCTAACGGGAAACATGAAATTTTTCTAGTTAGCATTATTGTTCCCTAGGAAAATCTAACCACATATACATATTTTTATATCAGACAACATTCTACAGGAAGAAATCTTAAGAGTTATTTTACGGACCAACGGATTTGTCCCGACGAGTTCTTTTAAAAAAAAAAAAATAAAAAATAAAAACCTATAGAATATTTTCCGCGTGTAGGTTGTTTCTTTTTCGAATGTCGTACACGTCATTGTCTACATTTATACACAAAACGGAATAGGAATGACTATACGCGTCTAGAAGAAAATAGAAAGGTACGAGGGAATAAGCGAACAAGACTAAGGTGCCAACAGAAAAGATAAAAAAGGAAGGAGGAAGAGGTTCAGAACAGTCAAGTCAGAGGGATCAAGTGAACGAGGAAGAGAGATAGAGAAGAAGAGAAAAAGGGAGAAGATGAGAGAGAAAGAAAGAGAGAGAGAGAGAAAAAGAGGAGGCACTTTTTGTATGCGCAGTCCTTCGTACGAGAGTGGAGTTTTACGCATGTTTAATCTAGAAATGGATCGTCCGAGCATGTGGCTCTATGAGCCGAGCTCAAGAGAGCAAAAGAGGTAAATAAAGAGGGAAATCCAAAGAAAGGGATGCTAGGGCTAATATGCAATGTATATAGGAATTTCTCTCTCTCTCTCTTTCTCTCTCTTTCTCTCTCTATCTCTCTATTTATTCCATTTTTTGTTTCCTAAAAAACTGGACACTGCTGCAAACCTTCTCACCTCTGCATCAACATGTTTGATTGATTCTTTTTATAATTCCTTTTTCTTTTTAATATTTCAGCAAAATATTAGAAGAAAACGAAAACTATGTTGTGTACTCTGCATACATAAACAAAACTATACGTATATGTATTCTTTTTTCATATTTATTTTGTTTTTTAAGATTTTACTCAGGTTTCATATGATATTTTCTCTCATTTATTTCGTTTTTTCTCTTGCTCTTATTCTCTCTCTGTTTTACTTTCGTAGCTTAAAACAATAGCTCGAGAAACGATCCAGGCAGGTCCTTAATTTTACTCTTCAGCCCGGAAATTTAGTTGATCTTTGTTTTCATTCACCGATGACATCGTTTCTTTTTTCTACTTTGACCAACGGTATAGAATTTTATTTAAAAAAACAGCCGTTAAGTAGGATTTTTGTTTTTGTGTTTTTCTAACTTTAAAAATATATGATATAACGATCTCGCACGAAGGAGAAAAATTTGTTGTATTTTTATTTTCTCTAAAAATTGAAGGATACAAATTGGCCACATGGGATGGTTAATTAAGCGTGTACAATCTAGGGATTTTTAGTTGAAAATAAAGGCACAACCCTAGCCGGATAGATATATGGTTTTCGAAACAACTGGCCGCAGCACGCTTATACATCATACTAATTATTTATATTTTACAAACCGCTACAGATGGTACCTGCTGCGCGTAACTTGTTCGCGGTATTTCACACTCTCAATGAAGAGTGGCGTGCAATGTGCGTACCTTAATAATACACGTTTACTATTATCCCTTTCTCCGGGTTGGTAAAATTTTCTCAACGATATTTTCTTAAATTTCTACTAAAATAGAAACAATGAACGTGATAGTAGAGAAAAATAGAGAAACAATGAAACAAACATATATATATATATATATATATATATATTTAATTTTAACTTGAAATATAATAACTCATCTGCGATGAATTTATGACGTTAAAGGAATAAATAATTATATACCTTCTCCCCTTCACCACCAACCCCCACATTTTACGTTTCCTCGTTCATGCAGGACCAGAAAGAGAAAGAGAGAGAGAGAAAGAGAGAGAGAGAAAGAGTGAGAGAGAAATTTCTCTGTCGTGTTACCAGCAGCGATTGAAATATCTACCGCAGGCCGCTTTAAAATTTAATTCACACTGCATAAATCAGGTGATTCGCGTGTTAGGATTTCCCGACGCTTCATTTTCATGTCACTTTATACGTTGGATACGACTGATTTATATGGACAAACTTACTATGAAAATACGTGCGCACACTGGCTGCCGAGAGTGAACGTTATTTGCAGAATTGCGTGAACGCAAATGTAAATCGTTTATTTTTCAACCGTTACCAACAATCGTCATATTACGAATACATATATATATAGGTGCCCTTACACATTGGAAAAGTTATACCTCGTCGTTCTAAAATCCACTATTGGGAATATCTATCTTTCTCGTGGCTACAGATCCGGGATTTTCAATTTTGATCTAGAGATATTGTCTGTCTCGTCGTATTTCTCACTCCGATTCGTGCTATATACTTTTTATCCACTTCATCGAAGAGCCAGATAAAAAGAGAGGAAGACAAAGTTTATATTTGTCTCTCCATCTCTCTTTTTCTGTTTAAAACGCACATTCGAAATGAAACTCTAGAGTTAAATATAATCCTTTCGAAATACATTTTCATTTAAATGTGTTTTATACCGCTAAAAAACAAAGCTTTACAAATGACAAACTCATAGAAATGTAATTTTTTGTTCCTTTTTTTTTCAGTAATTTATGAATATAAAATTCGAAATATAATATGGAAAGAATATATTACAATCAGAATATATTTAATTATAATAGTATACAAACAATAATTAATATAATGCTTTCTATATTTTTAATAGTATACAAATAAAGTTATATTTGCTGTTGGAATTAATTCGTAGCGTTTTTCGAGAGATAACGTGGAGTATTACAGTATTCTGTTTTTGCTTTCAGATACAAATTGATCGTAAATCAGCTGTTATTAGGTGCTATTTTTACAACAAATCTTATTTTTTAATTTTATTGAATAATTTTGTAATGGTGGAATAAGTTTTTCTCGGAGAGTCTCCAAGGAGTTCGGGGAGAGGTGAACGAAGATCCAGAAAAGTTGAATTGTTTTATTTTTATTAAAAATAAATCGTTATTTGTCTGTCAAAAATGCTACGAATTAAATTCAACGCCTATTAAGATTATAAAATAAAATATTTGTGTACTACTCTCTTCGATCAGTATTATATTTTTTTTATATTATCATCTCTCTCTTTGATTGTAAAGACTGTTATTTTCTTTGATGCTTTTTCATTCTGCACGTGGATAGCTAAATAAACATGGACGGTTTATTCCTTGACAAGAAAAGAGGTTACGCGAAAAAGTTGGCGTTGATGTTACGAGCCATTAACGGGTATCGTGTTTCCTCGAAGCCGGAAATCAAAGGGCGAGGCATTAAAGGCAACGAAGGAGGGTTCCGAGGTTCTTATTATCTCTACGTGTGAGTGAGTGAGTGACGAGAAACCTTCGAAAAATCATTCTTAAGTTTATTGAGCGACGTGCCTTTTACCTATGACTAATGTTTGATCGAAACGATGTTTCCTGATAAAAATGATCACACCCCTTAGAAAATGTATAATACAATTCGTAGTCTTTATTTACATAAAAATGATTATACTTGCTAACTCAAATTGCAAATATAAAATACGAGTTGATTATTCGACGATAATTGTAATGAATTACGTTCCAAATAATATTCCAACTATTTCGTTCTTTAGTTTCAAAAAAAATACTTTTTGTAATTAAAAGAAGTAACCTTTTTTTAATACTCTTTAAAGTTTTTGATTATTGTTCGTTCTTTATTGTAAAATACGCGATTTGAAGTTAACAGAAAGAGTTAAATTGCGGTGAACAGATGCTGCAGCAAAATTCTATCTGCTTAATTTCGCGGTCACGATTAACCGGAAAAATTTCTCGGCAAACCGATGAAATACGTCTTCATAAACCGTAAACGCTAAACTTTTCCTAAATCAAGATTTAAAAGTGAGTAATTTTTTCCTATGCCCTTTTTTTTTTTTATTTCTTCACATCCTTTCTTTTTCTTCTTTAGATCCTCTCTCGTACTCTGCGAAGAAGACTTTTTCCTTGTGTTCCTTGAAAAAGGTTACGAACTTTCTTAATGAATGCCTTTAAATTGAACCGAACATAAATTCCTTTGGAAATATTAATACGACCCTACGATTATTTTTTTTCTTTTCTACAGAATAGACGCAAAGATTTAAAGAGTAATGAAAAATTAAATAGAGAACTATTACTTATTTAAAGTGTGTCTACTGAATTATTTGTAAAACTTATTTTCAGTAGGAAATAATAATTATTTTGAAAAACAATTTTGTACGATATCAAAAAAGAATGTAAGACTTAACAATTAATTTTCTACGTTATTTTTTTTAAATATAAAAATTGTGCCTTTTCAACTCTTAGCTGAAAAAACTGAAGTTGCGAGATAATTGAAAAATCTGGTTATTAATTCGGCAAAAAGGGTGTGAGAAAATCGCGCGTGTCGGTGTTGAAAAGACGGGTGTGTATAGATAAAAGGGAAATGCGAATGAAAAATCTTTTTAGAAGTAACAGGAGTGAAGGGGAAGTAGGGGGAAGGGAACGGGACTACGCGTATGCCGCTATGATGTTGCTACTGCTACTGCTGCTGGTAGGATGAGAAGGTAAAAGAGGAAGTGGAGAAGCGACGGATAAGGCAGACGGTTTGTATTTCAAATTTAAAAGCATTCGACAATGGACGCTTCTCGTATTGTTGATTCACTCGACGAAGGAAAGAAAGAGAGAAAGAGAAAGAAAGAAAGAGAGAGAGAGAGAAAGAGAGAGAGAAAGAGAGAGAGGGGAAAGAAGAAAGAAATGCACGGAGTTCGGAGGATCTGGTATGCGGGTTCACCAACTAGGAGGGTTGGGGAAAAGGGAAAAGAGTGGTGACGAGTAGAGGGAGGAAGAGAAAAACCAAGGGTAACCGAAGTTTTATATGGGAGTGTAGACAATTTCCACAGGACTTAGTGGCTTCGGACTATTCAAATAAATTATTCCACGGATGAGAGAGATGTTACTTATTTTTCAAGGTTTTCGAGCGTTACTCTCTGCAATTGTCGTAGTTGAAAATAAATATTAAAAGTGTTATTAATGAATGAAAATTGAAAATGATTATAACGCGATTGAATTTTTGAACAATTAAATTAATACGGTTAAGTATTAATTCGTTACTCTAATCTTTAAATCACGTTGACTGATCTTCGAAGAATATTCCTTTAAAGAAAAGGGTCGACTGTTTTAAAGATTATAATGCTTTTTTTTTTTTTCTTTGCTATTATGCATTTCATAAGAAAACTCCATTTTATTAACAAAGAGTAGCGGTGGTAGCGGTTGGTATACGTGTACGAATTTAGAGATGCAATTTGTTACCGCGAAAGCATCGATTTCGTTGCTCATAAATCGAAAATGTTAATGAGGCTCAGATGCTTCCATTATCGTTCGCGCAAAATCCCACAGGGCGTTAGATCCATTCTGCGATCAGATAACACCATCGTTTCGTTCAAGCGTTCTAACCATCGATGATATCATAATTTCAAATTAAAAAAAAGAAAACAGAAAGAAAGAAAAAAAAATGTAGTTAAAATTTAGCCATCGGACCGCTTCCGCCGAAGTTGGGTATAATTTCAAAACGCTTAATCGCCTCTTCGTTTATAATTAATAAATAATAAATATCTTAAATTAATAATCAAAAAATTGTATATCGTTTGATGTGAATTTTGAGACAGTAATTGTTCCCACGTTGAAAACTTTTAAACATTAAACGAAAACAGATCTACGATGATGTTATTTTTTCTTCATTTTAAACGAGTATGATGAAATAAAAATAAATTAATTATTGAGATGAAATTTGTAATTATAAAGAAATATTTACACAGAGACATATTGTGGATACGTGGTAAACATCATCTAACTGGGTAAAAGACACAGGTTTCGTATCGAAAAACGATTCTTTTAGGTAGAGAGAATACGGTCGGGTTTCGGGCGATTTAACCACTTCCAGTACCATCACCGAGATTAAACGGAACGTAAATGAGGATGCGCGGCGGGCTACGAGCCGTGCGATTCGTGCATTTTTTAATCAGGACTCAGCCCGATTAAGCGCAATCTGACGGCCATTCTGATCGCCCATCAGCATTGTTCCGCCGTAGGCGCTTACGCAGCACGTTGCGAAATCATTGTCCCGACCAAATAGAGAGAAGCGCTACCACATCGATTCGCAAAATCGCTCTTCTGTGAACTACCCTTGATTTTTCGAAATATACTACTAGCTTTTCTTGTTGCCTAGATAATATACGATCATTCGTTCGTTCATTCGTTCGTTCATTCATTCATTCGTTCATTCGTTTGTTCGTTAAGAGGCTCACACCACGTATGATGGCCAGTTTTTTAAACCATTTTTTAGGATTTTTTTTTGATGACCAATCAAAAGATAGAACTTTCAACTCTTTATGATATATTTATTAATATTTTAATAGTGTATATAAAAATTTTTAAGCATAAATCTTTACGAGAACACGAAGTGTACCACTCAGAAGACAACTATCTTAAAAAAAAGAATGTTGGCTTATCAAAAAATCAAACGGCATTTTAACTTGTTAAAAAGAAACCTGTGGTGTTGAAAGATTAATTTTAAAAAATTTAATTTTGTTTTTTTTAATTTTATATTTCGAAAAGAAATAGAACCGCTCGGAATTTCAAGAATCAATAAACATTTAACAAGAAGAAATTTTTAGGGATCAATTTATGCGGAAATAAAGTTCGATTTTTTCAACCCATCACTCAGTGTGACGCCCTTAACAGTTAATCCCGTTACTACTATCATATATTTTTTTGTTTTATCTGATTTTAGATTAATTTTTGATGATATGATTACAATCCCGATTCACCGTACTCGAATTTAATTTACTTTCGGTAATTTAGAACTTTACGAGGAGAGAAATACGTAACCCCAATATATATTCGAGATTGTTCTACTCATTTTCCTTACTCTATCTCACTCTCTCTTTTTCTCGTGGTGCTTTATAAAACATGAGATTACTTCACAGCTCTATTCGAGATGGTGTAACAGGCAAGGTAACCAGGTAGCTTCTTTCGATCCTTTGTTATACTTTTCTTTCTCACGCGCAACACGAGACGAGAGGTCTCTTTCGAGAATCGCATGAGAGTGTTCATTATCGCGTGCAAGACTAGCGATTCGCTAATTAATATTACGAAACTCACCCAATGGACAAGAGACAACGATAACAACCTAAAACCACTTATGACTGTCTTTCTTTTATCAACACGATGTCTCATCTCTCCTCTTAATCATCCTTCACCTTCCCTTTCTTCTCCACCCTTACTATTCCAAACAAAAAGAGAAAGAGAGAGAGAGAGAGAGAGAGAGGAAGAAAAAAGAAGAGAGAAAGAGAGAAACCAAAATAATAGAAATTTTTTTTATTCGATACAATGTATTTAAATTATTTTCTTATAAATAGTACTATAATATATTCCTACCTTCTATCTAAAAAGATTTAGTATCTCTGTCTATCTATTCGGTTTCTCTCTCCCTCTTTCTCTTCTATTCTAGCAATTTGTATTATCCGAGGAAATTACACAAAATTTATGTTGAATACAGAATGAAACCCATTGAATACCAGTTAATATTATATGTATTCATGGCGTACTTTCCTAGACGTGCTTATATGCTATCGCGTAACAGTTAATATTTGCTATTATTTCTCTCTATTTTCTGTTAGTCAAAATAATAATTCACGATATATTGTCCCCATGGAATCGTACCTCCGGTGTTTTCGATTTAAATAATTTAAAAGAAGTGTCGTATTTACCTAAAACACAACTACCCATTTTTAAAAGATCGTTCTATTACACTATTCTACTATTAAAATATTTTTTAAGCGCAAAATGCACCTCAACCTACCCTCACCCCTTTACCTCCAATAGCTCTTTATTTTTTTCTCTTTCGCTATTAATTGTTCCTTTCTGGTTAAAAAATTGTGCGTTACAAAAAACGGACCACGGCATATTCGCGATACATAGGCGCGAGCAATATTTATCTATCAGTTTGATTAATTAGCTCGCAGCGTGTTCTTTCAATTATATCGAAACGAGAGAAGAGAGTTGGGGGGTCGAACGTGGAAAATTAATTGCTCCAGCGACACACAGTTTAAAACGTCGAGTTCGTGCAAAAGACGACGCGAGTAACAGCGGCGAAAAAAGTAACAGAAGAGAGGAATTCGATGATTCAACAATTTATACAATTTTTTTTTGTTTCATACAGGTCGCGTTCCAAACAAACGATTACAAAAGTCTCCGATGTTGCACCGTTCGTCTTCCACCATCCCAATGTTTTCCGACCGAATTTGTACACATTGACAGACACACACATTGAAGGAATATACATGCATGCTGTTTTTTATTTTATCTCTGTTATTTTTTATTCTTTTTTCCATCTTTATTCCTAACGCGTGAAACTTAAGTGATAATTAGTCGTGGCAAGTTAATGATTCCCTAATTAGTGCGTAATAGGATACCAGAAACACAAACGTTTCATTAACTCGTATCAACGTGCTACTCCTAACCATCTCTTCATCGTGTTTTAAATTTGTTATTACCTTTCTATTTCCGTTCTATTAAGTTGATATGTACACAAGTACTTTAATAAAGAATTACATTAAAAAACGAAATAATTAAACTTTCAATGAGTTGCAGGTCGTATGAAATTGTGCAAAGATGCGGATAAATTGACCATAAAGAAACTTTTAAACAGCTGATTCTAACTGGAATTTACAGTATTTCTCTTGTGTAGAATATTTTTTAAGATAAAATAGATTAGAATAAGATAACTGACCTTTTTTCCGTCTAATTCGTGATTACCCTGCGCCAGCACTTTGTCTACACTCGCGGGATCTGCAAACGTGATGAATCCAAAGCCCCTGTAACAAATTAAATGAAAATGTTATTATAGAGATTAACAGAAAGCAAGTTTTCAGTGTAACAATAATAACTTGTCAATATTACGGATCGATCTGTCATTAAAACTATTAGACGATTAACAAAATATAATATTTCCAATAATTCAAACAATAAATAAATTATACGTACGTTTTGTATTAAAAAATAATGAAATAATATGAAGATAAAAGCAAGCAAGTAAGCAAGTAACCTCACGTTTCAATATTTGCGAACAAACTGACTCGCTAGAATACGAATTAGAGTAAATAAAACCAAATTGTCGAGAATACGTAATGTCAACAATGATTCTATCAACGCGAACAATACGAAGTAAACAAAAGCATAACCTTCAATTCGTTCGTCGATTCTTGTAATTCGATCTAAATTATGATTTTTCCATGATGGACATTGTGTTGTCGTTAGTTTATCAATTCATGCGTAACGATGGCTTCGGTAACATGATCTAACAAGTATGCTTAATATACAAATATGCCATGTATAAAAAACAAAATATCTGCTTTTTCTAATGCGTGTTTATTGTCATTTCATTTTTTCCCATACTCATAATAAAGTCATATATGTATAATGTACAAATTTAAGATCACTTGACAAAGAAAAACCGTTCAGAACTGTTTCTTGGTATTGGTTTTTACTTACACCGACTTCGGGTACCGTTTTAAGGTTGCTCCAATCGAAACGTTCTCTTGTCCTTTTATTTCTCATGTACATATACACACATACTAACCACGCATACAAAACTACGAACCCTTAAAACAATGAAGAAACAACCAGTGATCAGTCATTGTCTAAAACCATTATTACAATCATAGTTTAGTCCGTTAAAACTAAACCCACGTGAATATTCGTGCAGATTTCATTTTAAAATATACGGATTGGTAGAATAGTAAAATATAAGACAGACACTCACGGTTATATAAGACTCTTCTCGATAACATAGTGGCCCTTTTTCATATCCGGTGCAGTAAAACTCGCGTGCATGCGGAGTCAAGTTCGCACAAACGAAAGTCTCCCTACAGCGAGATAAGTCGAGCGAATCGAGTACGATGAAGGTAGTGGTGGTGGTGGTTGTGGTAGTGGTTGGTAGGTGAAGCAAAAGGTGGGGTGAGGAGGAGAAGTTGAAGAGATGAAGGAGGAAGAGGAAGAGGAAGAGGAAGAGGAAGAGGAAGAGGGCCGAAGTCGCGGCGCTTAAGTGAAACAAATATCGGCCGGCAAACGGGTCCATAAATTTAACGGAGGGGGACACCATGTATACAGATATATTAAAAGACAGTTTTGTCGTTGCGGGGAACGGGAGAAAAGTATATAAGTATATATATATGCATTTGCGAGATAGTGTATGTATTTCTGAGTATGAGTTTATATGTGAGCATTCAGCGTTTCCAGAGAGACCGATAGAGTGCCGGCACAGCAAGGAACGGACGGAAAGCGGTTTGCATTTTTCATGCCAAAGCTGCCTCGGCAGTTATTGAAAATATTTACATGTTATTTATAGAGCATACATGCTTTAAGAAGCGAACATGCCAATCCCGCCCTTCGGACCTTCTTTTGCTATTGATTACTATATATGCTTTTTCTATCTTCCTCTATCATTTTTTCCATCCTTTACTTCATTCGTCTCTAACTTGTCTTAAATATTCGGCTAAACAAAATATTCAATTCGCTAGCACCCGAAAAATCCATATTTTTATCATAATTATTACAAAAAATGAATACTCACTGAATCGGTAATAGTTTAACGTTAAAATACTTATAGAAGAAACAAATGAAACGCGAAACACTTTGAGTGCGAAAAAATTGCGACTATGGTAAGAAATAGTGTTGAGATATTCGTAATTCCCGCACCGATGTGTGTATGCGTGGCTTAAACAAAACAAAAATAACTTAACGTGAATTAAAATATGTTTGGTTGCGTTGGTGCACGTAGTTCGCTTTAGTGAAACAAAAATGTTATTCGGCCTTTTAAGATACAATCAATATGTATTACTGAATAATAAATATTTATTTGATTTAATAAATAATAGATAAAAAGAAAAGTTGTCTTTATTTTTACGATCCGTGCATTTTAACAGATACAAATATTTATTATATTTAATTAATTGATGAAAAACAAAAAAGATGAGGAATAGTAATAAGAAGAAAAATAAATGAATTGACGAAAGACAGAGTTTATTAATTTCATCGATATTGTCGGGGAAGATTAATTAGGGCTCGCGGGCAATCGGAATTCGGAAGCCATTAGACGAGAAAAAGATAGAAATCAAGCAAGAAGCCACTCTGCGAATGGGCGCTACGGCGTTTTACGAAAAGATAAGACTCGGAAGCGTTTTGAAATGAAGTTTGCTCGTTAAATACGAGTCGACTATAAGTTCCTTACGTAACGGGGGTAGCTTTTCTTACATAACCCGATCGTCGCAGCCAAAGGAAAGGTTTTTAGGCGCGGTTGCGATCCTCCACGAGATTTTTCCATTCGCTTTAATGGAAAAACTTGCAGGAAATCACGAGCACTCGACTTTACCAAGTCTTTATGTGAAACATTTATAAAGCAGTTCCTTTCTCTGTTTGGTAAAATTATTCAGAAATTTTCTTTTTTAACATGAAAATTTGAGAAAATATTTCAACGAGAAGATGCGACAACATTTTAATAAGTTATACAAAAATTAATTTAACGTTTAAATACTTTTTCAATATACCTACAAAATTTATTTATCAAATGTATCAATTTATCAATATTTAAAACGTATCTCTTGTAAGAAAATATTCTAAATATTTGAATCCTAATTTTATGGTATATTTTGGATAAAAAGAAAAGATTCTTTTTTTTTATATAAAAATAGTATGGCGAATCTATTATTCCAGACGGCGCGTGTTTTCTACCAAGGCACTTGTCACGCAACCTTTGTACGTGAATAATCTATAAAAGGCTGAGTAGAAGGATAGTAGCTGACGTGTCCCTTGTCTACTTGAGCACGGCTTCTACGATCCTCTTCTACTTTTCATCCCCCTTCTCTTTCTATTTCTCTCGCTCCTTTTCTCAGACACCCTTCCGACCTGAGCCACCCTCAGGCACAGCCTCTCTCGTGTTCCTCACTGAGCCGACCCAGTCACGGAAGAGTGTCACACTGGGCTGACATGGTGCATTTGTTTGTCACGTTCTCTTCACTCATAACAGAAGAGGGCTCTTCCGGTTTACGTAGGATTATTCGGGATATGCGTAAGGACGCAGAAAACAATCGATGCCTTCTAAAATAAAGTTGCTTCTTGAGATAGAAAAGAAAAAAACTAAAAAAGAAGAAACAAAAGGAAAAGAGAAAAGTATAAGGGCGCGTTCATTAATATCACGTCTCGTGGGAAGGGCAAGTTTTAAAAAAAGAGGGTAAGAAAAAGAAAAAGAAAGGAGAGAGAGAATAAAGACTAAAGGACAATTAAAAGGAGCTTTGTTCCGTCGAAGCTCGAGGTCGGAAAAGAAAGAGAGAGAGAGAGAGAGAGAGAAAGAGAGAGAGAGGGAGAGTTAGAGGAAGTACGAGAAACCGCATAACGTTGTATCGCGCCAAAAAGCTCTACTATACTTCGAGCTCGCCACCGAGAAAATTTACCGCGAAACAAGAGAGGGAAGAAGGGGGTGAAGGAGGAGTAGGTAGGTAAGTATGGGTTGCGCGTTCGAGCTAGAAAGGATACTGAGAAGGTAGGAAAGGAAGGAAGGAAGGAAGGAAGGAAGGAAGGATAGGAGAAGAGAATAGTGGAAAAGGGGATTGTAGGGAGATTAGAAAAGAGGCGAGTGTATTAGGTGTATTTATGTAGGCGGTTCTCATTGCGCGCGAACTTACTGTAAGTACCGGCAGTTACTTAACTCGACAGTTTCTACTATTGCATTGGTGGCGTTGCCAGTGTGTGCAGCGCACTAGGCAACCATATAGCTACTCGAAGAAGAGAAGGGTTCCTTCTTCCTTACCTCGCTTTACAGTAGGACCTGAAACTACTTATATAAGACGTATATATATATATATATTTTGAGTCTACGCGTAGGTTACATGTACCTTCTTCTACCCTTTTACCATCCTATCACTGTTCTAGATACTCTCTCTCTCTCTCTCTCTTTCACACACACACACACACTTTCTTTATCCAATGATAGTCGCATTACATCTATCTTTCTCAAGATTTCATTCTACTACGTCCGCTCTCCTTTCCCGACAAACTGTACAGTAACTGCTCTTTAACCAACCGCCTTAATCCGCTTTCCCCATCTCTCTCTCTCTCTCTCTCTCTTTCTTTCTTTCTTTCTTTTCATCTCATTTTCCTACGAGAGACAAAGACAATCAGCCAATTGTCTAGCGTTCTAAAACTACGCGCAATGCTTTAAACTCCTACGTTATCTCTTTTCCAGGAAAGTAAAGTTAGCTGACTTCCTCGTGCGATCGGCTTTTCAATTCGGACAGAATATATAAGTAAGAGGAACCTGAAAGGGATAGAAAGGAAACGCGTTAGGGCATATCGGTGTTGAACGACCATAGCGAGAGAGTGATCGTTCAAACAGGAACATCTATCACGCGTCTATACCCAGCATTCAATGGAAGTTTCATAGATTATGGAGATTTCATATGTCTGATGGATGTTCTCTCTAAGCTATTGCGTATACGCTTTCATTTGCATTCGGAAAAATTACGCGTTTCACTTGTCCATGTATGTTGTTGATGATACGTATACTGTGTATATACAACAACTGAAGTGTTACACGTTATGGATCGAAGATTATTCGGTTGTGTATATCGATCCTAACTTTGAATCAAAAATATGAAATATTATTTTCTTGGATACTTTTTGAACAAAATTTTAACTTACGATATTCCACGTAGTTAATCGCAATTATTAATACTAAAGATTTGGATGATTCACCATACTTTTCAGGATCGTCAGCAACTTTTGCCCTAGTTACCGAAGAAAATGGAAATAGATCATACTTTGGATTCAGATTAATTATTGACCAACACTGAGTTTGTCCTAAAATCATACTAATTTTAATAACAAAAGACTCAAATTATGTGAATAGACAGGGAGTGATTTATATGGGATCCACTAATATGCAGATTTAATTCAGCTTTCTAGCGTTTAGTCTAACGAATGTTTTTAATTTGAATTTAATCGTGCTTTAGAGAGCACGAAAGATTGAAATATATTTGGCTTGTATATTTTGGACAGTAGATATACTTTTTTTTTTCTAAATCACGGTTTAAATAATAACTATCCTTTGCTGTTAGAATAATATACCATAATGTGGTCTGCCTAATGCGGCAGACCGCGGGGTCACGAGCTGCCACTAACACGGGCCTAGTTTCATTTCGCAATCAACTCTGTTTCTCTTCTTGTTTTGTCACAAAGGTGTTAAATTCTTGATTATAGTTCAAATTATTCCGACAATATCATTTTAATCAATGCACGTACAAACTAACATTAAACCCAACGAAAAACAAATGACCAACGCGAACGAAAATTCCAATAGCGTTTCATCTTTCATTCGTCATCACTCCAATAGTTTTAACCATTTTCTGGACGGGACGGTAAGTAGCAAACTGTAGCCCGAAGTTGGCCGTCGTTTAGATCTATCGGTTGTTTTTGCCAAGCGCATATTTTATTTTATTTTATAGAAAATAACCCATTAATACAAAAAGAAGGAAATACAATTACAAGAAGTCAGGACGTAATATAGATTTAAGATTATACCAAACATCCAAGATAATTCCTAATAGCAAATATTGTTCGATATAAGTTCCTCAGCCATAAAGACACATATGTGGGTTTGGCTAAAACAATTAACAGAGCCGACAATCAGATATACGAGTTGCTCGACCAAATTGATGGTTTAAACAGAACGCATATATGCGGCGATTGTCTGCAAAGGGGTTAATTCAGCTAGGAGAGTTTTTCAACAAAATCTGTATCACGTGCATAACATTTGCATGATTGCATACATATGTTCGTATTATCACCCAAGATACAAAACGAGTTGAGAGAGAAAGAGCATGCGCGCGCATGCCTATTCTTCCTCTTTCTTTCGCTAGAAAAAAAAAGACGAAGAAAAAGGGGAGGAAGTTGTATAGGGCGCAAAGGACGCACGGTTAGAGCAGGTATTTTGAATGAAATTAGCGGAAACCGCGAGAGCACGTAACAGCGGCCGGCTTTACGTCCTATTCCGTGAAACTTTTATATACATTCGCCCATACTTTTATCCCTTTTCTCCTGGCTCTTCCTTTTTTTTTTCTTTCTTCCTCCATTCTCCCTTCCCTTTCGTCCTCTTTCTTTCTCTATCTCTCCTTTTTCTCGCTGCCTCTTTCACCTTAATGACCAGCTGAATATTTATAAAGCTGATGTCGCCTAGGTGGCCGGTAGCAGGGCCATGAAAGCCACTGCGCCCCATGGAGTTTCATTGTAATTGCCCTGTTCTTCTTGACTTTTCCTTGAAACGGGATTCCGTTGAATTGCATTATGCAAATCGCAATCTCTCTAAGTCACCTCGTCGTCCGCCCACCTCGCAACGAGGAAGAGAAGAAGGAGTAGGAAGAAGAGGAAGAGGAGAAGTGAAAGGGGGTGGAGGAGAAGGACGACGACGACGACGACGGCAACGACCAAGACTCACTTTGTCGTATCACGCAACTCGAGGAAGTCTGGTTAAATCGGGAAATGGGAAAAACGAGAGAAAAATCTGACTGATTCGTCTTACCGCTCTTCTTTTATTTTCTCCTTTTCTTTTTTCCCTCAACTTCCTTTTCCTTCTTCATCCGACCTTTCTGATGATAAGAACGTCTTTCAGCCGTCCGCAATTATTTTGTCGCTAAACGCGTTTTTCACAAGAAAGCTTTCTCTCTACCCTGCGAGATTTCCGTTGAAAAGAAGAAGAAGAAGAAGAAAAAAACAAGAGCCAAAAAAAAAAATTACACATTTTTATATTCGAACCTTTAGCGTTACGATTAAACGTAATGTTTTAGTTTTATGTATTTAAATAAAAAATTGTTTAAATATTAAAATAGTTATATAAACAGATATCGGATTTTTCTATTGAATTGTGGCCAAAAATCAGACATTTTTATTCTACCAATCTAATATATTACAGAATCATGCTTCAAAACATTGTACTATTTGTGGTGATAAAATTAATAGAATACAATTAGATTATATTTAAATTTTACAAATGTTAGAAAAAAAATATATTATAGCGTAAAGTTAATGGAAAGCTGAACAATTTGTTAAATCTGCAAGGAATGATGAACGAACATAATTTTTTAATTTCATTATATTTTTAACTACGCGACAACTTTTTCTTTCTGATGGCACGGTACTGTCTCCAAAGGAAGGTAGATACAAAGAAAAAGGGAGATAAACCAGAGAAAGAGAGAGAGTAAGAGAGAAAATAGATTCCACGATGACAATATGAATATTCATATAGCATTTAGGCCGCCAGGTAACTCAATTAACGAAGGAATAATTGTCCGCTGTCCGAGACAATGAACGAGTACGAGTAGCAACGAGTAGAGAAGACCGCTTTGGTTTATCCGATTTAGTGGGAAACTTCTTGAGATTGAGACATTCGAATTTGATTTGTGGAGAAAACGATTCGCCGTACGAGATTTTGCCAATTCGTTAAAAAAAAAAGACTTTTTGGTTAATTACGTAAGAAAATTTTCATTAAAAGTTTTTTCACCATGTTTTAACAATTAGTCGGATTTTCTATCGAAAGAGTTTTTCAAAGTTTCGTGATTTCGAGTGGACTTCCTCATTTATTGACCTAAAAATCGCATGGATGGTTCGCGCAATTTTTAAAATCGTTAAGAATTAGTTCATTACATTTGAGAATCTTTAAGCGCAGAAACGCAATTCCGTCGTTACCATTGAAATCTTATCCGTCGAGTACTACTATGTTAAGATTCGTTAATATTCATGGACCGAGTAGGATGGTACGGACGGATAACGCTTATCTTGACGCTGAAATAACTCGATAACCGTGAATCCTAAGCAAAAGCGCTTTCTCGTAACATCCTTTTTCGTTTTTGTTTCCTCTACTTATTTCTCTTCTTACCTAGAGTGCATATATTCACTATAAAATATATCCGATAAATCAGGTAGGATTAATTTGATGATGTTCTCTGTAAATCTAAATAATTATCTTTTAGAAGATACCTCATATAATGTTTTAATGTTGATAACAAAAATTTACAGCACGCGACAATAAACCATAAAGATCCAGATTACCAGGAAGACCCTCAAAAAAGATAGCGGGACAACTGCATGTAAGCTTTTCCGGATGACTTAGCCTAATAAAACACATACCTTAGGCCTAACGTAAAAAGCAATAGAACAACAAAAACAACAAAAATTTTTTAACAAAATTTAGCTACGATTTAAAACGAATAATTAACAGCAAAAAGAGTGTGAAGAAAATTTGTATGTTAGAAAATTAGACAAATGATGTGTCGACAGTTTTGTCAAGGGTTGTGTTAAAACTTCCGAATGTACGAGTAAAAGAATTTTAGGAAGCAGCTTTGTCGAATACAGAGGATACGGAAGAGAAAAAAAGAGCTGGATGACCACCTGTTGATGCCCTCCTGAATATTCGACCCGCGTCTTCCTGAGTGATTATTAGACATTTTTGAATACACTACTACCACCACCATCAAACCACCCACCAAACCCTACTACAGGAAGAAACTTTCTACTTGGTTTTCTGTTTCTCTTGGCAAAACTAAAAAATCTTTCTTCGCGTTTGAAATAAAGGCTGGATATCCACTTTAGGTAAACGTTTATTTTTCTCTAACGTTTCTCGATTCTCCTAGAATATATTGATTTTATTCTACCAACGGCATAAAAATAATATCCGAAATAAGTTGTTGGAAGGATCCGTCCGATGTTTCTCGAACTAACTTCTAAGAAACCAATTCGTCAACTGGAAATATTCCTCGTACCACTGTATATACACATCTATCTCGTTTCTTCTTCAACTTCTATTCACTCTCTCACAGTGATATTTATTGACGTCGTATGCGAAAGAAAAAGAGTATGAACAAAGTGATAAAAGAATTGAGAGTTAGAGGAGAAACAAAAGAATGTTTTTGAATCCGATATAACTTTGTTCTAAATCTCAATATGTAAATTTATCCCTAATCTCTAATAAAAGTAAAATTGACAAAATATGTAGACGTTCATTTTTCTCGTCACGTAACAAATCTACAGACGTAGCTGTAATGTTTGGAAAAGAAGAAGGATTTGGAGGTGGAGTACGACGACGACGACGACGACGACGACGACGACGACGACTACGAGAAGAAGAAAAAGAAGAAAAAGTAAAGTAAAAGACACGTAGGAAAAAGAAAGAACGACGAAAAAGGGATAGGCGAAGGATAGGAAGAAAAAAAAAATGAGAGAGAAAGGAGGAAAGAAGAGGAGAGAAGAGAATCTGCAGGACGGTGCAAGAGAATCACTTGACGCAAAAGAGCGAGACGTCGGGCTCTTGCATCCGGAGAAATGGAAGGGTAGGATCTGGCTTCCGACTGTCTGTTGCCATAGCAACCACGACCACCCTTTGACTGAGTATAAAAGGGCCAGAGGCGGCAAATCTCTTGTACGTACAATAATCCTGCGTTGCCGCGGCTTGCTACTTTACGATCCGACTAGGCGTTCTATCCTTTCATTCGTCATCGTCGTTCGGAGGATTTTCCAGAACAGCCTCTACTACCTCGAAGAACTCAAATCGACCAGGAAGGTTCAAAATGTCTCCTTTAGCGTTATCGAGAATAACTTTAGTAACTCTAATATAGGATATTTCTTCTCAAAACACTCCAGAGACTCTATCTCTCTGTTGGTTTAACGAAGTCTGCTAAATTTGTTTGCCACACGAGATAAAGTTTTGGAGACATGTAGACGATTCGATAACGATGCCCACCAACCAGACCTAGCTTCGACAACACAACCTAATTTATAACTTTCCTTCTGTATTATCCACGTTAACGTACCGTTAAGGAAGAAAAGTGATGCTGCAGAGGCCATTTATTCCCTCAGCTTTTCCTTTGTCCTTGTTCGTTGTGTAGCAAGGTTACATCGTTTACCAGGTTAACGCTCGGAATGCAATTTTCCTATTCACAAACGCGTTAATGCTCTCTCATTCTCTCAGACTGGGATAAGTTCGTTGCATAAACGCCGGCGTATATTCATATAAGTATCATTGCTTTTCGAGTGTCACCGAAAATGGGGAAGGATAGGAAGGTGCAAGAGTTGCAAATGAAGGTTTTGGTCGGTCAAATTTTCAGCAAGCTTTCGGAAAAGCTACGAGCTAGTATTAAGAGCATACTTGCAACAGAACATCACTCTAATCTGCAACTCTGAGGACAGCAGTTTAGAGTACTACGCAATCATTTAGTCTGATTTATCTGACTATTAAGTGCTAACGTCGTGCGAAACTGAATCGAAGGATTTTCAACTTCTGATTAACCAATCATCCCATCGTGTTTACCTGTTCACACATAAACCACATACACATAAACGAAAAGGGATGCTCGTGAAAACACCAACTTGGCTCACTCGCATGCTATCGCGCGTCATGGATTAAAAAAAAACCTAAGATTTCCATTCGTCGTTTTTCTGGAAGGGTATTCATAAGCCAAGGGTAATAGCGGTCCGCCACCCTCGTTTTCTCATTTCTGTTGACGCGATAACAGTCCAGCAATGTGCGAAAAAGTAGCCATAAAACGGCCTGCACATAGAGGAAGAAAAAAAAATTCGATTCTCCAATCCCACCTTATCCCTTTTCCCATGAGATAGCCACTACTTATTTTCTTATCTACCTACGATACCGGCAACACACAACGCGATGAAACATACTTGAATATTTTCTCGATATTGCTTCAAACGATAACACTCCTTTTTTCCCCCTATTTTTATTTTTATCTCGTTCATACGTATGTCGCTAAAATCCAAATATCTCCTTCCTGGATTCTCTCTAACAGTTCCTGAAAATCTACTTTATTTTTTTGGTTGGATGATCTTTTCGTCCTTCTTTCTTTTTCCATTTGATCACATGTTTTCAACATCAACTTTAATCATAACAGTCCGTAAAAATTGAAAATAGGTACCTACAAGCTTTTCCCCGTAAATAGGACGCGCAAGCTGCAAATGCGAGTAGTATCGCGAACTGGGGACGATAAACGGCTTACTATCGGTCACCGGAAAATTTAATATTCCGTAGGTTTCTCTGGAAATATGGATCATATAACAAGGTTGGGTAAAAGCACCAAGCTTATATCAGGTATTTCTATACATCGAACAAAGTTTCCTTGTCAGAAGAGGTCAAAGTGTACGTAGAGGATACGCAGAGTCCTTTCAGGAAGGAAGCATTCGGTTCATGCGACACGTGACGATAACGTGACACGACTTCTAGTGGTCACATGTGTAAGTTACCCGTTATCTCTTAAACACGCACACAGCTAACGTATTCTTAGATATACACTAATACAAATAGACACACACAACTGAACACACAAATACAGAAACAAACCTGTAAGTGAACCGAACCGGTTGTGTTCGGTCAGTTTAGTATAGTTTAAAACCATTCAGTAGCTTGCGTGTACCGAGCGCATTTATAATGACGTACTTGCCCATCTCTTTCCATCCAATCGTTTTCGCCAGACCTTCCACCACCACCAACCCCGAGAGAACACCCACAAACTCAGTCGATCATCCTACGAGTTTCGACCCATTCTCTTCCTCCCATCTCACCCCTTTTTACTTTCAGCCAATCTCAACTAACAAACGGATGGAATTTATTCGCCCGCTGAAATCATTTACATTTTATTTATCGCCCGGATAAGTTCCCCCCTCCTTGTTCGTAGAAACTTCCGAGGTAATTGCACCACTGGCGCTACGTTTTTAACGCCGGAATTTCACTGATATTATATTCCAGGATGAAACGAATAAAAAGATGTCTTACGAAATAATTCTCGTTGCATGCAAGCAAGAAGAAATTAAAGAGAAACAGAGAGAGAGAGAGAGAAAGAGAGAGAGATAGAAAATGAGACAAGAAACAAACTTTCTACGTATTAAATTTTCACTCTTCGTTGAACTACAGACTATAAACTATATATATATACCCTTTTTTTGCGATAAGCATAAAATCTCCTTCGATTTGGACAACTTTGGAGTTCGAGATAAAAAGAGAGAGAAATAGTAAGAGAAGAAAAACCAGTCGAGTGGATTGCTACGAAGCCACGAGGCGTGTTCTATTTGCATTTTATTTTTTAATATAAGTTTGTCGTATTCTTGAGAAAGCAGTATCATTCCGTTACGTCGCCAACGCGGAATGTTATTCATCGAGACGAGGAGCAATACCGTGGCCCGTTATTCTATCCGACTGCATTCGCCATTAATTCTTTTGTTTCGATAAACACGAGGAAAAGTCCGAATTATATAATAATTTGAAAATACGAGAGAAATTTCTTTCTCTACTAGCGGATATAAAGCAAACAAGGAAGAGAAATGTTGTTTTTTTGGATTAAAAATATTATTCGCTTACTTCGTAATAATGATATTGAAGTTTAGGATGATTTCACCATATACGAAGTGTGATCAAAAAATATATTGCAATAATAATGATCTTAGAAATTTTTTCTAAAGAATGGTATTAAAAATGTCTTTGCTACGGGGACACCGACTTCTACGACGATTTAAAAATGTCTCCAGTACGGGGACATCGACCGCAAAGGGTTAATAATAGTTTTGTGTTTTTATATATCTTAGGGATTATAAATGTCGAATTTTTTGTTTGAAAAGAGTACGAGGACAGATCTCCGATTTTCAGCTTCCGGACAGCGCGTAGTAAATACACTTGGGCTGTTCTCTAAGGGATGCACGAAGCTCGTCGAGCAAGAGCGGTAGAAGAGGTTTCACTCGCACTTTCTAGCATGTCCTCAGGAGACTATGCGTCCCAGGCCTCAATAAACCTTTCTACTTACTCGCTTTTCAAAGGAGTAGATTTTTCCCTCCCGCAGGTGTCTCGTCGAGTGGTTGGTAAAGCTTCGAACCCGCTTTCTTCTACCTCCTTTTGTTCATCTCGCTCTGTTTCTCCTGTTCTCTCAGTCTCTCAGTCTCTTACTCTCTTTCTCTCTTTCTCTCTCTTCCTTTCCTTCTCCTACATCTTCTTTTTCCCCTTCTTCCGTCGAAGCATCTTTTCCTCTACCACTATCCTTTCCCTTCGGTCTTGCCATTCATCCTCTTCTTTCTCATCTCTCGCACTACCCATCCCATTTCCCTCCACTCACCTCCCTCACTTTACCTTTCGTCCCACTCTTACGATGTTCTCGCTTTTCACCGTAAGCGTCGAGCGAATGTATTATACATACAAAATTCTGCAGTTACTGAAATTGGCAGATTTAAATGGAAAGTAATTTGCAATGGACACATACGCGTGTATTACTAGAAAATAAAAAGTATTACCTTTTATAGTGTTTATATTTCATGTCCGATAGTTGTAAAAAGTAATAACCAATTGNGTTATCTTTGTTATAAAAGATTACAGAATTGGAGCGTGGATTACAGTTAGAACTTAACCTTAATCAGAATATATGTGCATGTATAGGTATTTAAAAAAAAGATAGTTAAGTGAATATATATATCGTAATGTTATCGATCAATTTCCATCGGTACATCGATCGTATACAACAGACAATATGAACAGGTATACTAACAGAATCTCTAAGTGAATCCAAGACGGCTATTCAGGGTAATTAGCGAAGCATCTAAATTACGTGAGTAGTATTGGTACCGTAGCAGTTAGGTTATAAAGCCTGCGGGTATCATGCTATTCCTATTAGAAGAGGGACGACGGGACGAAATAGAAAGCATGAATAGACGTAACTACGAAAAGATTGAGTGATAGAGAACGTAAGTTAACGAAGAAGAGAAACTGAGAATAAGAGAAAGAGAGAGAGAGAGAAAGAGAGAAACAAAAAGAGAAATAGTGTTAATAAGAGAAAGGCAAAAACGGAAGGAAGCTCCTAGTTCCTGTGCTCTTTCTACAACCTTCGTATCAATGTGCATTGATTGGACAATGGCTGGCATTTACAGCTGTACTTTCTCTCTTTTTCTGCCACTTTGTTTCTACCGATTTACTTCGTCTCGTACTTTTCAAGCATTCCAGCTGGATGCAGCCAGCAACAGCAGTTGTTTTCAATCCATTCATAGTAATTCAAATCATTTCGTTATATAATTCGGTATTTAAGCACAGCCATAGCTACGAAAGTGTTAAAGAATTAACTTTGAAGAATTGTTAAGATAAAAGAAATAAAAAATTGTAAAAAAAATCTCACTTTACTTTATTTTCTTTTTTTTTTTTTCTTTTTACGTACGTTGTAGATTCTCGAAGAACGGAAATCGTTCGAGACTAATGGAAAGCGGCTGCCCGTTGGAGAAGAAAATAGCACACAATGGAAAGAAGAACGTAAAACAGGGTATCTGTTGCTTACGCACTTGTATACTCACTCCTTTTGTAGGAATGCTTGTAGAAAAGGTCTATAAATTCGTAAAGTGCCAGCGGAAGGGCAGTAACGGACGGCCAACTGACCGTGCTTTGGAAGGGTTCATCTATCGTAGAAAACAACATATAAATTTGTATCGGGTGTATATCAGAGTTTTATAGCCGTGATAGTTATTTACGTAGGCGAATAAAAATACACGTAGAAAGTAATAGTAAACGCAAAATAAAGTGCGGATGGTAGGTATATATATACGAGATACGTGAAATACTCTCAAAAGTATGAGGCCGTGGTTTTATAAGAGGGCTCGAGAAAGATACAGGAAACGGAAGTACAGGACGAGGAAAATTATTAGTGAATTTCTTCTACAAAGTAATAAAGAGAAAAATAAAAAAACGTATTAAAATATACAAATACTGCTACGTACGATTTTGTAGGTGACAAATTTATGAGTGTTCACGTGATTTATCGGTTTAGGTTCAACAACGTCAAACCAAACAACCTATTTATACTTTATAAAAAAAACATTATGAAAAACACCGCTAAATGATAGCAAAATTTATGACGTTCTCGTCTAGGTACTCTTTCTCTATTTAGAATTAAAGTAAACTCGAGAATTATATTTAAGTATTTAACTACTGCGATATTGATTTATTACAAAGATGGATTATTATTGTTTCTACGTATGAACGAATGTTAATAGAACCGTGAAAATATTTCCAACAATTCTCTAACGTCTAGGAAACAGATAACAAGTGAAAAAAGTTTAATCTTTAAATGGATTTTTTCGCTACTTTCATAAAAGTCAAAGATTTTCTTCAAACCGGACAACGCGGATGTTGCAAGTTTTGAGTGTGTCCAAGTCGTCAAAACTAATTCCTCCCAAAAAAAACAAGGAGGAAAGGGAAGAACAGGGGGGGCAGAGGAAGTCACAAAAATAGATATAACTCGCAATGCTACGCCAGAGTCAAGTTCTCGAACTGATTTATACGGGTAAGCAAACTCTCTCTCTCTCTCTCTCTTTCTCCTTCCCTCTCGTAGCAGACAGTTTTTATCAATCTCGAATGAAAACTATTCCGCAAATAGACGCGTCGAAGTTAGCAGAGGATGAAATTGGCAGTGGCGCTCGGTCCGACGAATAGCATCGAGAGAGATCGGGTGGGTTAGTGGGTGATGAAGGGGGAAAAGGGGAATAGGGTAGCAGCGAGGGTCGAACGAGAGAAAAAGAATCGTGCCAGTTTTAAGCGAGCTAGGTAGGATAAGATGAAACGAGGGATGAGGAGAAATAAGAGGATGAGATGGTGGAGGGGGAGGAAGAAGAGGAGAGAAGCAAGGGACGTAAGTTGTTATTTCAGGCTCCGAGACGACGCCGAGGTTCCTAGTTAAGAATTAGCAAAGTAATTAAGAGTCAGGAAATGGAGCAAAATAAGGCGAAGAGCTTATATCTAGAACTTATACCGAAACTTGCTAGGAAAGAGAAAGAGAAAGAGTCCAACTTAGGTTCGACCAGGAGAACGCGGTACCAGCTCTTTTCCGTTCGAGAATCCTACCACTAACCATTTTTCCTCTTCACCCCTCTTCATCTACTTCCATCACCACCACCACCATCACCACCACCACCATCACCACCAGCACCAGAATCCCCTACCTCGATCACCGACAGCAGTAGCCTGACCCTTTCTTCACTTTTAGCGAACTCCTTCACCATTTCCTTTCCGTTTCGTTTATTCCGCAAAGAATCTTCGACTAGAAACGTAGAGAAATTCCTTTTCAAAAACTCTGACTGGTTAAGACGTCTCCGACTGGAGACGGCCGACTAACCGGCCAACAAAATTAATCCATCACCGAACCATCTTCATCCTTAATCAAGCATACTCATTGAAAGGAGCATCTAGCTTAACATTACATTCTTTTCTTTTTTGTAGTTGATTTAAATTTTTTCAGCAAACTTCTAATCTCAGCTGAACCACCAATTTATAGGAATCGTGGTAAACGAAGGACCGTGGACTGACTGGACTTGGAATCGAACCACGAATCTTTTCCTGGCTGGGCGAATGATCTTTAATCCACTGAGCTATTTAGAGTCGCTAATCGATCTCCTCTCAAGATAACTAAGTTAGATATTAATATGACGTGAAGGAGCCTGATCTTAAAATATATCCTCTCAAAATTATACGAGAAATAAGTTATTGAGAATTCTATGGGATCATTTATATTTAAATGGTTAGAAATATCAACGATCTTCAAGGAAAAACTTGCTAAATGGAATAACTCATTCGATGATGTGCTATTGAAAAGAGAAAAATGGGGAGGAAATTAGTATGATCTTCGATGAAAGTATATATATATATACTTAGTGGAATCTTGAGATGGGGAAAAAATTGAGAAAAGTAAGAAGTAAAAGATAAATAGCGGTAGGACGAGATTAAAGGATAATCATGAAATATACTGGCTGGTCGAGGGTTGGGACCGTCAGGGACATCTGGCAGCATTGTCTCCGGGCCAAGACACGCCTCCCCTTACAAGTTAGCTCATCGTTTATAGACGCTTTTCTTAAGACGAAGGGGCGGATTGTTGAAACTGGTTGCCGGTAGTAGTAGCAATTCAGAAAACCTCGCGCTATTTAATGGCCATCGAGGAGGTTCCTTGCGTCCGACAAGTGAAAGGACGACATTGGCCTACTATCAGAAGTTTATATGATTCTGCGAGGAGATTCAAGAAAAGAAAAAAGAAACTATTCTAAATAAGGCTACAATGTAAAGATGTCTGAAAACGTTGACGTGTTGTTGACACAACCAAAACCCGAAGTCTTTTCTCTCTCTCACTCTTTCTCTCTCTCTCTCTCTCTCTCTCTCTCTCTCGTGAGAATAAAAATATGCACCGAAAATATCTCATGTAGAAGAAAATTCAGGGGAGCAAATGTGTGCTCGTTCATGCCTGGTATACGACGTCGGATAAAAATTTGTATCCACATTTTGACGATTTTTCTACTTTTCCACAATTGTTTATTTACCAAGGACGCGTTAAGCAAAGAAGTTATTATATGATTTAAGTGTTGTTAGCGAGTCAATTTACTGACGAGGTGTAGACAATCATGACGGGTTGTGGACGAAAGCTGTTTCATTGCCAAAGCAAATAAAAAGATTCCTACCCAGAGATGATTTCTCGTCTACTCTCCGTTCCGGTTTTTTATTTTCACGCCCGTTCTAGATTTTGCTCCGTAACGTTACACAGAAAGAGAAATACACCCGGCTCGTATAGGATAGATGCCACACGCGTTATCCGAAAATTGGCCACGTCAAGATATCGTAGGCGATATCTTACGACGTATACGATTTTCGGAAGCTGTGCTGGCCCCTACGGTGGCACGCGTCGACCTCGGCTTACCAATAAACCCTCTTATATAAAACCTCTCATCCCTCCTATCCGTTAGGATTCTCAAGATGATATGTCGTATTGTCGCTTCTCTTCCGGTGCTCTTGAAATTCGGCCAAGTTTGATTGAAATTTGGCATCGTATACTCCAACGCGTTATGATGCTAAAGAATAGTTATCGTAAAAAGGATTGTTATTGCTAGTCAAACGCGAGAAAGTGCTGCCGGATCGTGATACCCTCTCTCTCGTCGGTATTTCGTTCCAATGAAACGAAAACAGGTAGTATATCTTTTAACATTTCTGCCAATACTGATTATCTATGAGTTGTGGAGAAAGAAAAAACAAAACTGGACAAAGTTAGCGACTTTGACGAAAGAGAAACAAAGATAGAAGGTGACAAGGGCCCGATGATGATGGCTTTTGGAATCTGAAATCGAGCTGCTAAGAAATTTGATTACATCGACGAAGCGCGTCGAACGTGGAGGGAGGGGGAAGGGGGTCCCAGGGTCGGAAATGAGGGCGCGTCTTCTGATTGGTCGAGCCGAGAGGAAATCGCCTCGAGATTGGTTATTATTACTCCGTTAACGCAGTTACCGTTGCCACCAATCATGCTTTCAATCATCTTCGTTATCGAATCTTTCGTTGGTCGAGACGAAATCGCCCTCCGTCGTCTCCTACGCCATCATTGCGAGACCTCTTTACTCAACTTCTCTCTCTCTCTTTCTCTCATACACACACTCTCTCTTTTCTCATTTCGTTCTTTCCTTCACCCTCTTTCTCTTCCCCTTATAAACATCCATCTCTTCATCACTTGTATAGGAAAGCTAGAATATTGACGTGTAAAAGCTTATGCTCATACACATTTAAGAAATACTTTTTCGCCTAGATTTTTGTTTTTAATTAACTCATTCTACAGGATTTGGTTCAAACAAAATTTCTTTCTTGTTACTTTAATCCCACTCGGTATCAAAATTTTTATCGAAACATTTGACATCATTTTTACACAAAATTACTCACGAATGAAGCAAAATTTTTCGGAACTAATAAAAGATGAGGAGAGAAGGAAAACAGATAGGTGTAAATAGATGCAATAAGGTGATACAATAAATAGAAATATGTATACTTCCAGAGGGACAAATATATGTACATCGTAATATACCAACACGATGCTGGAGAATGCAGATAAGCAACGAGGTGCTAATCCTCGGACACAATGTGTAAATTAGCGATGGTAGTAGAGAAGCTGCGTACTGTTGCATTAACGTTTCGAAATACGAAGAGAACTCAGTGGAGAAAGCGTAGACGAGATTGTCGAAGAGAAAGGCAGTATTTTGGATACGTTTAGAGCAACGTCGGTAAATTCAACGTCAACTGTTAGCCCACGTTAAATGTTGATATACTTTTCAACAAATAACATCATTACGGGAATGAATTGTTGATAAATGCGAATATTCCCAAAGGTGTCTCTATTTGATTTTAATATTTTATAAACAAAAATATCATCTAGAAAATCAATTAACATATTGCAGTACAAAATAATACTATTATTATTAACTGTAATAAAGATTACTTTTTTGTCTGTTAATTACTTTATATTTCTTTCATATCTTCATTTAATTCCAGCTTTATCGTTTCTGGTGGAAATTAACATATAATGCTCGTTGCCATTATTCTCTTTGATAATTATATATTATATATATACTTAGATATTAATAATAAATAGGATTGGGATAAATTGAGGGAAGATGATATTCGTTTAACAATGTATAACGAGGTATCATTATGGCTTTGTTGAACAAACGACTACGACATTGTGACAAAATCTGTTAAATGGAATTGAATTACAATTAGTTCAACTCGCGTATGGACAAAAGCAACAAAGAAAAAAACCTTTTGTCTATCGAAACAATGCGTCCGGTATTGCTTCGTTGTCAGAAAAGCCTCTCAATGGGTATGTGAACGCGATAGAAATGATATCGGACTGTCTCTTTTGGTGAGGAAAAAAAAAAATAAATAAAAGAGAAATTTTATTGCTGGGAATCTTCGGACACGAAGATTACGATTTCAAATAGATTCTAGGGGTCCACGGTGTTAAAATGAAAAAAGTTCTCTGCCACGAATGTCGACGAGTTGAGATTAATATCTCCCTTATCATCCCAGACGAACGAAAAGAAAATAACGAGACCTTCCACATTCACGTGCCTTCCGAAAGGACTCTCGAATCGATATTCGACGTTGTGATATTTCTTTTTTTTTTCCTCCTTCTTCTTCTTTTTTCTGTTTTTTTTTTACCTCGAAGTCGCCCTAAGGAAAGCCTGTCAAACGACGATTAATCATGCGGTGGTCTCCGTTATACGAAGGGCTTTGCAATAATAAACGCGCAAAAGTTGAAGTTTAAGTACACGTGGTCCTGAATGACAGGTGAAAGTTTAACGTTTCCTGATAGGATGAGAATCATAATGACGTGGCGTATCCTTTATACAACGATAATTAGTTTCCGACCTCTTTTTCTGACTATCGGCATTATATAATTATTGGTAAATTTTCTTTATTCGATTGTTAAGATTTGCGGTATGATATAACAATTAATTAAGTTTTGTTTTCCTATCAAAATTCACATCTTTCTACTAATATTATAAGACATAGAAAAATCTTAAGAATTCTTAAGTAAAGTCCATCGACATTAAAATGTTCATGGTAAACCAGAAATTGTATCCAAAAAAATTGGCGCAAGAAGATGGTTTTAAATCGCCTGACATGGAATAAATCAACATACCAAAAACTTTCTTTTGTTTCTCAAGTTGTGTTTCGTACAATGTTTCAAATACCACGAATTCGTCACCGAAAAAAATGACTATCTCGATAAGATAAGACAACTATCACAAACCTAACCTCCAACTGAAAATAGCTGAATATGGTTGAGCTAAAAAAAACAAAAGAATGTCAAAGAAGAAACGGCATTTATTCTTTTGAGAACGTGAAATAAAAAAGAAGAAGATCGGGTAGTCGTTGACGAAAAGAAAAGAAGGTAGAGAAAGAAGACTAAGAAAGATTATTGATGAGCCTCGATAGATAAGATGAAGGCAAGCAAATCACTACCGGTGTAATTACAAAATGGCTGTTAGAACGAGATGCCGCAGTTATTCCAGCGCGAACCGATCCATCATACTCCATCGCCACAGGGGGTGAATGGGGTGGGGCAACGGTGTTGAACCGTAAACCCCAGTCACTATTTCCTTTCCCTTTTTATTTTTTTTTTTCATTTTTCATTCCACTACCGGCTGATTTTATTCGCGCACTTTAACGTCTTCCAGATAATCAGTAGAGGATAAGAAGATAGGGGGGAAGATTGAGGTTATATTCGAGATCGTCGATGTAATTATCACGAAGTAGCTTCCGTTGGTGTAACGCGTCTGTTGATATGCGTTACAAGCTGTCTTCAACATTGTCCGTTCATTTTTAGTTGACCTTATCATCTCTTTACGATCGATTGAAGAAGCCTCCAAAATTATATCTCATCAATTTATAACCACCATTAATATTTTTGAGCATTAGAGAGTGAAAGGGATTTTAAAATCAATCTTGAATATCAAATTCGTTAAGATCTTATTAACTTTTTAGTCTCATTTATTTGTATTTTTGTTGAGAGAAGAGTAAATTAAAAATATTGATATATTTAGTAATCTTGGAATTATATTATTAATTAATATATAATACATACAGCGTCCTTAGTGGTTTATTAGTTAAATATTCCAATGAATTCTTGTGAAGACAATCTGATAGAAATGGCGTGTCATAGTGTAATTAAGAAGAGTTTATATAATTATAATTACATATATATTAATGTATAAGAAAGATGAAATACAAATAATTATTAATACTGTATAAGATGTTATTAACCCACAAATCTTAACAATTTTACCTCACACTCTCTCTCTTTTTATTTTCATTTATCTGTAAACCTGTATACCTATATATCTATCTATTTATCTATCAACGTATCTATCCGAAAAATCAAGCCAGCTGTATTTGATAAATACACACAAGTAAAGATTCGAAACCGACCACTTATCATCACACACTTCAGTGCCATATTGCGTTTACGTACTAAACGAGGATTTAATTAAGATCTGATCACGTACCCTCTTTCCAAGAGTACAACCCTCTCTTTCTAACTGGATCCTATTTCTATCAGTTTTTCTAGCTTCGCTAGAAAGAAGACGAGAGGGAAAGAACTTCAGCTAGTTCCTCCCTTCTACTTCTTTCCTTTTTCCTGAACGACCAATGTCTTCCCACTACTTTCCTTGAGGTAACCGTGTGCCAGCCGACGTTCTGTACAAACGGAGCCACCACCGCCACCGATGGCGGTGCAAAGTAAACGGAGTGGCGGGTGACGTGTTATTTACCGCCTTGCTGCAATCTCAGCTCGTCGTCTATCTGGCAGCCTCTCACCACCCCTATCCTTTAGCCCTCACTCTCCAGAGTCAGCCCCATCACCACCACAGCTATATTCCTCTCTCTCTCTTTCTTTCTTTCTTCGTCATTCTATCCTTCTTTTTTCAACCACTTTTCGTTTTCCTTCCCTTCTTCTGCTTCTTCTTCTTCTTCTTCTTCTACTTCTTCTACTTCTTCTTCTTCTTCTTCTTCTCCTCCACCTTTTACTTCTTCTATTTTTTCTTCTCTTTTTTACCGTCGGGGTTCATCCACTCTCGAGCTCGTCACGCAGGCGTTGCTTAAAAGTCGCTTCCTCGACGCTTCCTCGACGCTACCCCGTAAACTTTTCCTTTGCTTCCTCTACCATCATCTTGGCGACCTACGCTGCTATTCTCTTTTATTCTTTCGTACATTTACACTATCTCTTGCTTTTTTTCAACGCTGTTCTTCCCAACGAGATGGAACGTCGAGATGTTGAAGGTACTTGTCTTCTTCTTTTTTACTTACTATATATATAAAGAAAGGAAGAGAAGATGAGAAAAAACGTCTCCCAGACTCTGGTAAAAATCTACCCCGTCCGTTCTACCTGAATAAAAAAGATGGCTGGTGTCTTGAATCCTCGTAGAGTTGTTTGATCAAAATGATTACAAATGTTTTCTATTTGTCTTAGAAATTTTAATCAATATACTAATTACATCGTATATCTTCGAATATTTTAAAAACATTTAACACGTATGTAAGGATTTAAGAAGTGTTTTTGTGAAAAATCCAAAATACAATGTAAAACAAAATGTGAACTGTAAACGAAAGTAACGCACTTTGTAACTTAAGATGTCAGAAATCAAGAAAGTGTTTTAATAAAAAATATATAAATGAACGTTATTATTTATTAATACCAGATTTACCGATGTTTATTATATACCTATTTTTACTATTTTACAAAATATATATGTAGTAATGAAATTTGAAATGAGTTAAATTAGTTTGTTCGGTAAATCTAGCGTTAATTACATTCAACAGAGTTGTTATTTTAACATCTTCCATGAATTGATCATTTTCTTTAGGGATTTGATCAAATCTCCATTTTCATCATTTCCCTGGGATATATGCATCTAATGGGAAAAAGGAAATATTTAAGTGATAAGTCCCATAGAGGGGATACCGTTAAAAGGATTTAACAGTCTATACAATCAATACCCACAGTCTCTCTTCTCTCTCTCTCTCTCTCTCTCTCATCCTATTGGATCCTCGATAACGTTGATTATTAAAAACGCACGGTTAGGTACGAGGCGCGAAAAACACATCGCGAACGTCGCGACGCTTTTATGTACCAGGTAGGAGATGAGACTGGGAATGTGTACGGCGATTAGGACATTAGCAATTTTCGTGCTATACGGTTACGTGAAAAACCATAAAATATGAACTCTCACGCTAATGTTTTAATGGTTAGCCAACGCTTACTTTGGAGAACCCTCCGGGTGCGAGAGACCGTTCGATAAAAACCGGCAGATAAAAGCGGCGTTATTGTTGTCCAACCGTGCGTTAAAGTTCATCGCCTGTACACCGTCGCTTTTCACCGTTGCTGCTGCTGCTGCTGCTGCTGCACGCCTGCAGCCTGGTCTCGCTCGTTTTAAACCACTCGGAGGGTAAATTCGTAATTGTCGATCGATTCTCTCTCTCTCTCTCTCTCTCTTACTCTCTCTTTTTTTCTTTTTTTTCTTCTCTCTCGCTACACGTATTCGCGAGTGTTCGTTTCCTCTTGTCACTCTCTTTCTCTCTCTATCCAACAGTCTATTTTTTTCTCTTTCTCTTTTACTCTTTTGCGCAAACAGACAGACAGACAGAGCAGTAGCAGCAGCAGAAGCATCGTACGCGAAGGCTTTGACAAATTTTAACGGTCGCGAGAACAATTCGTCTCTCTTTCTCTCTCTCTCTCTCTCTCTCTTTGGTACTATTGATAGAGAAATAAAAGGTACGACTGGACAAGAAATAATCGATCGTTTTCTTCACGTACCAACCATCGACGATTTCTATGGCAATTAAATCCATATATTCCTATCTGCTGTGCATGTAAAACGCCAAAAAGAAGACTACCATGTTGGTTGGTATATAGTAACTCTATCTTTCTCTCTCTCTCTTTCTATGCTAGATTAATCTTCTATCATTGCGTCTAGATATAGGACCCCTTGCAGAGTTTCGAAAGGATACCGTTAGGCATTCGAAGAGAAGGCAATTATCCTGGTATCGAGCGTAGCTCTTTCCCGATCGATTGCACGCGTTCTACTAGCAAGATTTACAAGCCTTAAATCACGGACGAAGCAGAGGGCGGAGAAATGGATGGTAAGAACAGAAAGAGAAAGAGAGAGAGAAAAAAAAGAAAGAAGAAGAAAGAAAAAGCGAAAGGAGGAGGGATTTTCTTCCTTGCAATTTCCTGTCTCTTATTCCCTTTCAGAGTTTCACTCTTAAATTCTTTACTGCGTATATACGAATAAACACAAACACGAATCAATATCTCTTTGACTGTTAGAATCCTCATAGCAATGTTATCAAATATTAATTCAAAATCCTCCAACTCCCTTTCTGAATTCCTCTTAGGCTGAGCAAATACCCGAATAAACTTCTCAGGGCATCGAACGTTTATCACCAATCGCTTGTTCCAGCCGAATACCAGCACTAGTGAACATAAGTCAAAATGATTAACACGCTGGGCGTGCGTGACTGGCTCTCTCACCGACCCGAATTTATTCATTTCTCCCACTCTCGTGAAACTATACCGCGACCTCTTTAAGTTTCACCGAGTATTCGCCAATAAACGTGCTGCTGTTCTTACTTTTCTTATTCACGTTTACTTTCTTCTTTTTTTTTTTTCTTTTCAGAACCTTTTACCCATCCGGTAGTTAAGCCCAAATTTAAATTGTACCACGTGCTCGTTGACTTGACGGGTAATTTTTATTTTCAAATGATCCTTTGGCTTTTAAAAAATGTTCTTCCTCGTGGTGGAGACAATTCAGCCTATCGAGAATGTTTGATAACACACGTGACATCCTTTTTCGAACAAGATTACACAGTTAAAATAGGAGACTGGCTATGTGTTAGAAAGAAACACATAGATTGAGAGTTTTACTAATAGTCATTCCAGTGTCTGCTTGGAACTGTGAAAGATGGATCCTGCTTAGAATAAGCTTTACGATACAATTAATCGCATTCTCGCACTGACTCGATAAATCTTTGTTTAGTTGGAATCTAAAGAGAAGTAGAAAATGTTCAAATGATCAAATGGAAATAAAATACAAACGATATTCTATATATATATATATATATATATATATATTCGTTAGGTATATTATATATAATTTGTTGTATGGTTCGTTAAACCTTCATCTATTAAATGAGACCGCATTCATAAAAATCAGTTCAGAATTATCTCTCTTTCTCTTTCCCTCTAACATAACTGCAATATTTTATATTTTTATTGCAGAAGTAGAAAACAGTTTGAAAATTTATTTCCATTCTTTATGTCAAATTAAGCAATCTAATCTTTCTTTTTACATTAACCCAATACATCTCTGCATGCATCATTTTCTATTCCGAGACATATCGTTTTATTTCTCTAAGCACAGCATGCAATCACCGATATATTTTCTTGGAAAATAAAATTCTTGTTAATAAAACTGCTCATGTGTTTTCTCTCTTCTAACTGGATATGGGATTTTTTTCTGTTATCTATTTCGATAACTGTTAATGACGTATCAACTGGAACATTTCGTATTGTATTAGTTTTCACTTTTTAGATAGTTCAAACACGTTCTACTGAATTTCTGTCCTATAGCCATTCTCCTGTAAGACTTCGAATATCTTGAAGTTGTTTTCCCAATCATCGACGAGAGTTCAATTATACCAATTATTTAGAGTACCTCTATTGTGATTAAAATCAATAAATTTCACGAAACTTTAATTAACACGTTCAGTGCTGTCCCGATTTTAGAACACTTTTCATTCAGGATGGATTTACGATTGCATTAATTTACTTCTGATGTATGACCTTGTAATGATTAAAATAATACAAGGATCGTAATTATCAGAGAAAAAGGATAGTTATAAGATACACGAAACGACAAAGCAATAAATATATTTTTCCACAGAAATTATTATAACAAACGCGATGAACATTTTCAGCAATATTTCGAATATCGATGAAAGAAACGAAATTACACGGATTTTCCCGCTAGTAAAATGTAATTGATATTAAATGTACAAAAGCATTTAAACGTTAATGCATCTAATTTACCCATATTAAAGCATTCATAACGATTCCCCAATGCGATTGGATAAATAATAGCGATATTCCCGAACGAGAGAAAAAGAGATTAAAGTGCAATGGCACCAAGCTTGATATTCTATTAAGAATTACTTTTATGAAACGTTCATTTAATAAATTGACCGATTCATTGGCGCCACACCCGTAGCAAACTGCTGTTCACTGCTGGTTTAATTTCATGCATTTTTAATAGGGTGGGAGGGCTGGGGTTGATGGTGGTATAGGAAAGACTGAGAGAAAACCTCGGATGAATGGTAGGAGTTAGAAGAGGCGAACGACAAAGAAAGAAAAAGAAAATGAAAGAAATAAGAGGGAAGATAAAACAGTAACCGTAGAAAAAGATTGGTAAGTGGGGGAGAAAAAAAAATCAGCAGAATGAATAAGAGAAGACATGGTATTACGATGAGCTATCGTAATCACCAGCACTCTTTGCATATCAAACCAAAGTGACCAACCATCCATCCATCCATCCAACCATCCAACCATCCAACCATCCATCCATACCTCCCCTTAAGTTCATAACGCACGGATAACTCTCATCGGGTAAGTGTACGATCGATATTGGACGTTGTGCGAGGGGAATTGCAACTGCTATCTAATAACTCAGCAAATATCGTATCTTAACCATACTCTTTTCCTCATACTTTTTCTTCAATCTCTTATTCCACGCTAAGCCGTTACCCTTTTTCTACCCTCTTCTTCTTCTTGCACATTTCTATTCGTTTCTATCTATTTCTCTTTCTCTTTTTTCCCCTTAGTCCTTTTCTGTTCAACGATCAAACGTACACCAGAATCGTGTTCGATCAACGTGACTGCTGCATAGAGCCTTCACCCCCCTCCCCCGACCTCCCTCCCTCTCTTTCACCATCCCAGTCATCATAGCCTGACCGTCCACGTAACTCGAAATCGAATCAATCGATAACCAATGAATTGATGAAAACGATGAAGTGACATCGGCCAATGTATCCTCGATGTACTCGAGATATCAACGACATAGGTGTTATATCAGAATCGTTTTCTCTCTCTATCTCACTTTATCAATGAATATCATGTTTACATATCAAACAGGAACTTTTCATTGATGTTATCGTAAAAATACTAGAATATGATCGGTGAAATAATTCAGATAATATGATAAACTTATTAATAGAGTAAAGATAATCCTATTGGTAGGTACTTAAATGCATATCAAATAATAATAGGCAGAATTGAAACAGAAGTTAGAGCACGTACTCGCTAGAATTTCATGGTAAATTCCATAATACTCTGAGACCTAAACTTCCGATCTTTCGATGAATCTCGTGACGATCGTGAAACATGTGACTAGGAAACACGATCACCAATCGCGCACGTAACTGCCTACCGTCGTGCCTGCCTACCTGCCTGCGTGCGTGCATGCGTGCGTGCGTGCATGCGTGCGTGCATGCGTGCGTGCGTGCATGCGTGCGTGATCGCCGATTGTGAATAGTGCTAATCGTTTGTTAGAATAATGATCATGTCATCGTATTATTCATGCGGGATAATATCTGACAATAATCACGATCATGCTTTGGGAACTGTATTCGTGGCGTTAATTGTTCTGGTTACGATTAATATCTTTGGGTTATAGTTAACGCGTTTTATAATCCTAATGACTCTCCCAGCAATGATCAACGAAAATTTTATCAACAGTACGAACTAATATCCTAACAAGTCATATCTTTGGGTGAGAAGAATTTTGTATCCGAAAGATTTCGAATTACGATAAGGTAAGAGATTTTTCGTGATAAACCGTGTATCTTCATTTCTTTACGGGATTGGACAATAATACAAATGCAAAAATTAATAATGAAAGTTTCTAGTGAAGAACAATCTTGTTTTTTTTAAGGAAAATTTATAGATATTGCAGTATAATGTTCATTGTTACTTTTATAGGACGAAACATAGGACGAAACATAGGACATCCAAGTTCATTACCAACAGTTGGTGTAGTAACCCTCCTTGCATAAGGTTTATCGTCGAACATAGTTGAGTCCCAATAGGGCCTCAACGATGGTACTACTCTCGAAGCCCCCTCGATCAAGCATACCCACCCCTCTTACCGCGATCCACCCAACGATTGCTGCCGCCAACACATTTCCCAGTACGCACGTTATGATATTGCTATATTATGCTAATTACGTGGTACCCGCGCATGGTCAATGGTGCATACTAATGGCCATAGACGCACAACGATGTGCCGTTACGATTAATCAAAGCAGCTTTGGTTATGCTAATTTCGTTGAACCTGGTAAACAGGTTCAAGGAGATAGAGCAGGTGAGTAGTCTCTCCTCTCAACTTCTATTCACTCATATCCTATTTCCCCCTTCTCTCTATCTCACTTTATGTAAATTTATAATCAAAAACTCGAAAATCGAATTCGTCTATTGTCTTTTAAGTAAGAACAATTTTTCATACAATTTCAAGAATCTTCACAGCTTTTACATCGCAAGATCGAGAGGATTTTAGTGAACGTTGAGTTGAGGAAGACTTTCTCGAGAAAAGAAAAAAGATATAATGGTTTAGATGATAAATAATCACTATTTCATTTATCACGATGGAAGTGAAAACCTTAAGAGGGTGAACAGTAGAGTAAGGAAACGAAGAGGAAAATGAAAAAAAAAAAAGAAAAAAAAGAGAAAAGAGATAACAAAGAAAGTAAGGATAAGTGGGAGGGAAAATATAGAGTAAAGGACACATGACATCAGAAAGAAGACAATATAAAGGAAAATCCATTGAGCGCGTGGAAAAAAGGGGGAACGACGCGGCGTGCGTTAGTTCGTTCGTTCGTTCGTTCGGTGTTATTTGAATTTTTAATTAACGTAATACGATGAGAAGGTTGATAATTAATAAGTTACTCGTCGACGCGAGGCTCGAACGTTTTCGAGATTCCACGGTGCATACGGTCGCGTAAGCACCCGCGTCATCCAGTCATTACAGACTAATTGAAAATGATGATGACAGCGCGGTAGAGCCACTCAAGCTGAAACAATGCAAAGCACAGTGCAGCAGCGCGGCGTGTCATCCCTCGGCTTCCAAACCCCCTTACCACGGTTTTCCATCCCCCTTCGTGTCGTCAGCGTTTCCTTCTGACACCGACCCTCCTCGCGTCCCCCTCACTCTTTCTCATTCTCTCATTCTCTCTCTCTCTCTCTCTCTCTCTCTCTCTCTGTCTTTCTCTCTTTTGCAAACGAGCGTCCCCTTTTGTTAAGAGGATCATATACGTGTAGTTTATACAAAGAAAGGACTAACGACACATTGACGAACATAAAACAGCAGCAACTAACAATAAGCATGCTGCGAGCCACTCGGCCGAATTACACGTTGTACTGACGAAGAGAGAGAGAGAGAGAAAGAGAGAGAGAAGAACGTGCGATCTTAATTTTCCTTCCTGTTCTCTTGCTCGTTTGAAACGCAACACTCGTCACAATTTTCTCCATCTACTATACCCAGCAACACTACAAGTGCCTAGTACTATAATAACTTTGTATAACAATGCCGTTCCGTACTTTTCCTTGTCCTCGACTCGACGTTTCACCCTGATTAGAAACTTTTGTTTTTTCATCGTCGATCGATTATTCTTTTACGAAATATAACAACTATATTTTATTGATCCAAATCATTCATTTTCTTTTAATTTGAGTTATTTCAAGTGTCCCACACCAATCACCTTTCAATGAATTTCTTTTATAAGAAATTATCATCAACGTTTGTTATAATCTTTATTCTGTATTATATCTTGACTTGTAATTGTATTTTCTTTTCTGCATTAATAGGCTTATCCCGTAGAATAAAATAAAATAAAAAAAATAAAAAAAGAAGTATCAATGGTATTAAGAAATTTCGATCGAGGTACCAAAGAATTTTAATTACTTTTAAATATAATGTTTATAGATATTTCGGCAGATTCGCAAAATGCGTAGTAATAGTAATTATAGTAGTTTGAGTAAATTCACTATAGGAAACTCGATCGATGTGCCCTCTCATCCTTTTATCTCTCTCTTTCTCTCTCTCTCTCTCTCTCTCTCTCTCTCTCTCTCTCTCTCTCTACGTGCTCTTTCAGGGGTTTCACCGAGCAACGGGATAGGCGGCAATATATACTCTCCATGGTTGGACATAATCGCGTTTACAGCCCTTAGTTGAAGTGGAGGTTCGCGAAATAGGGCGGTAAATATTTGAAACGACCCGTCATTAGGCATTAGCTAAACTCCGTCGGTGAGCCGCTCTTAAGCTTCCGGTCTGAAGGAGGAAATCCCAGCCTCGCGTACGAACGTCGTACATCCTGAAGCAAACGGGCCACGTTCGTCGAAGAGGTCACTCTCTTTCTCCCCTCCTCATCCTCATCCTCATCCTCATCCTCATCCTCGTCCTCGTCCTCATCCTACTTCACTTTCTACTTCTACTCCTCGTTTTCCTACAAACACTACAGGTACTGGTACTACTACTACTATTACTACTACTATTACTAACACCATCAACATGATCACCATCGAGCACCGCTACGACCGATATAACGATGGCCATTTAAAGGAGTTAGCGGCGAAATAGAAGTAGTCACAGTACTCCACGAAACAATTCACTACGTGAATTTATCTTTCACGGTAGTTGCTCAACGAAATCCTAACGAGATTGCTATTCAAAGAGATAACGCTCTCGACGACTATCTTGGTCACGATAGACCTCGAGGATCCCTTTTCGTGGAAAAGCTAAACCACGAGATGATCGTAACTCACAACTCGCTTACCTTCTATTCCTAATCGATACGTTTGTTAATGAAATAATACCTCTTATATCGTCTATCGTCTTTAAATTTGTATCAAAAGAAAATAAAACTTGAGGAGTGAGAAAGTTCCAACAACGAGTGTTAGAAAGGAACGTGCAAAAAGACAGAAATGGAAAGAGATCAAGAATGAACGAGCATTGGAAGAAAGTAGAAAACGGAAAAGATAGAAAGAGAGAGAGAAAGAGAGAGAGATTAGAGTAAGGGTGGGTGGGAGTGGTAGGTGGATGAGGGGAAGAGGTTAGACAGTTCTTTTACTGTCAATAACACTCCCCTGAGGCGTGATAGATTGGCCCACCCTCATCATCCAGACGCCATTTATCTACTTTTTGTTCCACACTTTCGTTTTGTGGCCATCGTGGCGGTCCGCCAGGAATGTTTACAGAGAATAAGAGAGAAAGAAAGAGAGAGAGAGAAAAAATAGATAGAAAGAAAAAGAGAAAAAAATAGAAGAAGAGGAGCAGAAAAGGGAGCAGAGCGTTTCAGAAGATGCTCTTCTCGGGTCCTTCTTACTTCGCATCGATGAAATCTCTGGACTGAGAGTCCCATGCTCTGACAGGATCTAAGCTAGGATTAAGGGCTTCTCTATCCAACGTTACCGGAAGAAAAGACCGTCGAGTACGTAATTGGAGGTATTCATCGTAACGCGAGGATATAGACGAACACACATTCTTTTCTCTTCCTACTTCTTTATCGATCATTAATTAAAGCGTTATCTTACTAAAAAATACAAAATTAAAGAGATTGAATTTTTAGTTGAATAAACGAAAAAAGTTACTTTTAACAACGACGAATGAAAGATATTTAGTGTACATATGTACACGCCTTGCAGTGTAAAACGAAAAATTTCAACGGTACCAATACAATTCCAATTCATATACCGCATAAAAAAAGAATTGCATAAAACAGATCGCATAAAAATAAAATCGTATAAAAAGGGATCGCACAAGAACAGGTTTGACTGTATATATTCTTAATATTTTATATATATATTTCCTCAATAGATGGTTTTAACACATTCTTTTGTTTTGTCAACGTGTCAAAGCACCTAACATGTATTCCTTCTTATTAAGAATCCTCAATCACTTAGTTGCAAACCCTATATATGTGTATATATATAAATAAAATAAAATATTTCGCGACGTATTAAATTATAATTTACTATGACCTTATTTTTGTTAACAGATATACAGTGAATGCACTTATCCAATGCAATCGTACTTTATTTTATTTTTTAAATTCATTAAGTCAGAAAGTTAAGTAGAATTACACAGTATATATAATACATAGAAAAAAATACTGTTAAAATTAACTCGAACGAGGAGGGGGGAAGAAGGGGAGAAGGGGACTCTACTTGAATCAATGTTGAAGAATCACGTGTTTCGTATTCTATACACACAAGCCAATGCGAATGCGTAGCGATCCTACAGAGTGAAGATCGCCAATTGAAAAAGTTTCCAAGACTTTTCTTGAAAGCGGCTGGATTACGAGCAGGTAGGAGATAGATATCTCGAAACATCAAGACCATCGACTTCTATAGGATAAGAAAAGCTTCCCGAGTCTCTCTCAGATAGCAAGCTACAGGAGTAAGAAAGTAGGGTCTTACCTGAAAAGGAAATCGAAGCGTATCCCGAGCACCCCCCTTTCCACCTGACCTCCGCAATTATATTTAATTAGAAATGACTGGTTGGGTCAGTTCGAGCACCGTTTCTTCCATCTTTCCACAAGCTTCTTCTTCTTCACTCTGATTCGTCGTTTGAGACCTTCGCTATTCGTACCTCTATACTTCTTCATCCTTCCCTCATGGCCCTCTCTATTCTATCAGTGATTTTATTTCACATCGGATTAATATAACTTAACGATCTGAATTCACATAGGTAACCCTAACCAATTATGTTATTTTTTTTTTCTTTCTTTTACGTGATTCTATACTTTTTCTGAATTTTTAACAATTTCTTCTTGTCTACATTTTGTTCTATATTTTTGATGGACACGTTTCTGATAATTGATACGTACGAATTGTTATTAACTTTTATATCAAATAAAAATTATAAATTGCACAATCATTTTTAATATTGCATTTTATATTTTATTCCTAAATGTTCAAACAATTTACTTTTAAACACGCTGTTATTTTTTTATGTTATAATATAATTTAAATATATTTTAAGAAAGTTTTATAAAAGTTATTTATACGAGAAGGATTTTTCGAACAAGTGACGATTATTTAAGATCCTTTATCAAAACGAAGTTTCTTAATAGTTGTATTAAAACAGTTTCCGATTGGAAAGCGCAACGTAATTCGAGAGCGAAGTAGATTCTTTTGAAAGATCTTTCGATCTCTTCGAAGTTAAAAGCTAAAGTAACATCGATGTGCCAGTGAGCAGTAATCTCAAAGATAATAGTAGGTACCTAGAGTCGTATTGTGTACGTCCTTGCTCGTTCGAAAGCAAGAACAATGGATCCAGCTCTGGTTAATGACCAATCTCTCGAAGGCAAGCGAAATTTCGATGGCGAATAGTGAGAGAGAGAGAAAGAGAGAGTTAAGGAGAAAAGAAGGAAAGAAGGGTGGGAAGGAGGAAAGGAGGAAAGGAGGTAAGGAGGGAGGTACCTATCGAGTCGAGTTGCAGCGAACTTATCAACGATCGGCTGATCAAAGTTTCGAAAATGATGGAGTCTTTGAAGTTTACAGGGAATAAGTTGCTCTAGAAGAACCCAATCTTTCTCAATAAAGGTATAATACTTGCTAACATTGCGATAACTTAATTCTAATTAAGTTTCATTGAATATAAGTGTCTTATCTATCAAAATTGTTTAACGAATATAACAAGTATTATTTAAGCTTAAACAACAACGATTAAATAAGATCATAGAAGAAGTAGAAACACATTACTTCGATGAAATCTATGAGAACAAATATAACTCGGATAAAAACTTATAAAAGAACGATGCATCTTTGGATACAAATACATTTCTATCGATGACAGAGATAAAATGGCTAAGGTACGGTTAAGCGTTTAATCTTGAAAGTTCTTAGGTTCGAGCGCCAAGATCAGACCGTGTGGCCCGAGTTAAAAGGACTTTCGGACCAATTACATCGAGGTTATCATTGTGAGAGCTTCGACAGTAGGATCCATGAGTCAGGAAGTTCCACGTACTTCGTGCCGAATGGATCTTTCGGACAGAGATTGTGTGTCGGTCCATTGTGTTGGAATGTCTTGAATGAAACTGGACAGTAGCAAAACTATGGGAATAGGAATTTAATTCGAATACCAGCCGTCGACCTAATTTGCCGTACCTAACTTTACTCAAATTCTAAGTGCACATTGGTTAACGATTAACGTTGTGTAAACCAAACCACATAATCGTAACGATTAATTATACGAGCAAATGAAGAAATTCTTCAGTTAGAAACTGATCTCTTAGATAAGTTATTAGGTAAACCTAGTAACAAACAATCAAATTAGTTATTCCTATTATTGAAATTATCTTCATATAAATGAGGTATAATAAAATATATCTTTTCTCTAACTTTCTTTTAAAATGCAGCTTAGAGTGAATAAAAATTTGTTGCACCTACTTAGTATACTTTAATTGCTTAAAAAAGCTGTAAGTTAATATGTTGAAAGTATTCTAATAACTTTCCAAGAAAAAAAACTTTCAATCCACTTTTCTGTATGCACGATCAACAAGCTGAAGGTATGAGAGAGAAAGGGGTAAAGAAACTCAACAAAAACTTACTCTCAGAGATTCCCAAAATCGCTGTCTTATTGGTTCATCGAAATTACTGTGCTCTTTTGTTCAGCTGGTCGCGCACATACACTACGGAATCGCGTGTTGTAATGTCGATTTCGGTAGGATAGAAGCAGGTCTCCGTGCCAGTCGTTGTTCCTGGAACCGTTTCCAGTTCCTCCCAGGCCATTGGGTATTCATGAAGCCCCCCGAAATTGAGAGACACAACGAAGCGTTACCGGGATGGCCAAACTATCGATTGTCTAGCAGTTACTTCAACGAATACCCTCGTTTATTTATCCTCATTCCTCCTTACATTACTTTTATTTTATTTCCTTTGATTTCTATTAAAACTATCTAAAGAAAAAGTTAGTCTTATTAAGCAATTTTCAAATACGTTTCTAATCAGAATAAATTTTCAACTATTTCCTATAGGTAATTATTTTCATAAACGTTTCGGGACAACGTGGGAACGTTGGTTCGTTGATAAATATGTTTATTTAATGCATGTAGTTATAATTGAAACAATATTTGATCGTGATTGATTGTCAAAGTCCTTTGATTGGTTTTCAAATATGCAATATACGTATTATCAGTTGTCGATTATCGGGAGAATTTAAACAGCATCAATCAACCGACATACCTGTATCTAAGTATTATAAAAATCCTCCTGCACCTATTTGAATTTCATAAGCAATCAAATATTAGATGATAGCTAATCCATATTTTAAAATTTTTAGGGAAACGTATTTTTTTTACCCCGTAATCAACAGTAAGACCATTTAAGATATAATTATTTTCGTTTAAAATACGACGTTGTTTGAAATATCGATGGACCTAGTTAACTAAAATCAGAAATATAAGTTCAGAAAACATATTATTGTCAGTTGCTCATCCTGTTTCATGTATAACATTTATGAATAATTTAATTGACGTGAAGGACAAACATTCAAACATGAAGAAAATCTATTCTGAGAATTGAGAAAGGTGAAAAGTCGTAGCATTTGTGTGAATTCGTATCGATAAAGAAATAAAGTAAACTTCAATAAAGATGAAATATTTTTAACGTTTATCGCAATTAAAACATAGCTCATATATGTCCATTATATTTTACGAATAGGTCGAAGTTATACTTTGAAAAGTTACTGAACATCCTATACTCCGTAAACGATTTTCACTTACGTTGCGATTTCAAATAAAACTGACAGAAAAATATCAAAGGTATTATTTTTTAATTCAGCTGAAACTTCCTATATGAAAATTTTTCAGGTCACTGATTACGAATTAAAAATAAAGATTAAAAAAATTTTTGAAATAGCGGATAACATGGCAACGAATACAACATTTATTACAAAGATTTCATACTCCCAATAAATATTTTAAAAACATATTGTTTTCGTAATTTTAACTTTCACGTAATCTGCATTCCAGTTTAAATTCTCAAATATATATATATAAAATATGTATTAGGTATGACAATTAATTCAGTGCATTGATATTATATTAATTGTTTAAAAATTAATATCTTTTTCTTGTCAAGGAATTCGGCAGTTGTTTGAAAGATTGATCAGAGCTATTGAAAATGATGAAAATGATTAATAATAAAATTGTTTAAAAAATGTATTGAATTAATTGTTAAACCATATATATACTACATTTATTGGGTAATGTAAAGTACGTGGATAAAAAGTATGTCAAGCTTAAAGATTACCTGAGAATTACTACAATTCAGAACAGCTGTAGATTAATGCACAAATCTGGTTTCGTTAAAACTTTCTTAATCGAAGATACTCACAAGGCACGTATTCACAGTTTAAGATCCCGTTTAAAACTGATAATGTATATCCGTTTGCTATAAGAAGTAACACAAATGTGTTTATGTTCTTAGTATGTTTATCAAGTGATTCGTTAAAACGTCTCAAAAAAATCCCCAACAAGGAATATCTTCTGTTTTGAATAAAATAAAGAAAATGTACGTTGTAAGTTTGTTTACATGATCAAGATTAAAGTAAAAATTAATCCATGTTCGACATTCTTTTACATGTATATCCTACAACCCAGAAAAAAGAAGAAAAACAAAGAAACGTTTCGTTATGTATTGTTTGAAATAAGGAATAAATCATTGGTAACGATATACCCAACGTTAGATTTATATTAAATAAAATCAATAAAATAAATCGATCATTTATTTAATACACCATAGCATATTATGTTCGTCAAATTGTCGACACAGTATCGTATTACATATCCCATGAAACAACACCCCCAAGTGACGTTTTGTCCTCTCTATATTTGATTAGGAAAATTATCTCTAACAAAGTGGCCCCCTTGGTAAACGATGCCCACTCTAACGTTTTAGTTACCCTGTTATGTAAATTTGTATATTATTACGATTAATAATTTTTCAATATTAATTATCAACGTTGTGTGTTTCGAGTTCGAGCAGAGATCCTACGCGTATAAACCGCACACCCCAGTTTGATTGATGGACTTTCATTATGAGTCGTGCTATAAAATTAATCGTCCTTTTCCTATATTTCACCCCTCTTATCCTCTTCCTCCTTCCTCCATCCCTCTTCTCATAATCCCACCGATACTTTTGGAACAATCATATTTTCTGACTGGGCATACACCATGGATTGGATTTGCGAATATAACGATTGTGAATGCGTGATTTCCAGATTCGCATGACAACGCGCGTTAAAATACCGGTTGTTCAGTATCTCCCTCTCTCTCTCTCTCTCTCTCTCTCTCTCTCTTTTTTTCTCTCATTTCGACTATTCAACGCAGCTGACGATATTTCTTTGCTCATTTAACGTTCATTATTCCTATAGTATTACTCAAAACAAAGAACCGTATTATTTATTTTACCGTTCAAAAACGAACATATTCGTGCTTTGATTTCGATTTTTCGACGTAATTAAAACGTGAAAAAAAAAAAATTATAGAATTTGAAGAAGAATAAAACACAAGGAAAGTACAATAATACCCGTGTGTATTATATGAATTGAAATGGTGGAAAACTCGAACCAAACAATGAGAGAATATATCATCTGTCAATAAATATCTATAACATTTAACGAACACGAACGCAATAGCTTCGATATCGTTATACTACTAGCTTTTGCTAAATGCTGAAATAAAAAACCAATAATTTGAAAAATTAAAAAATAAATTAATGGTTTATTTGAGGAATTGACTGTATTGATAATAAAGTTGGGATAAATTCAATGATAATATGATGTTACATGTAAGACAATTCTTTTAATTTTCCTTTGAAAGAAGAAACATTCAATTTCATGCTATTGGTTTTTTATGCTCGTGTAATCAAAGTCGTGTAAATAAAATATGAATTCGCGTTAGACGTTAAATATAATAAATGTCGTGTGCTATAAGCAATTTTGTTAGCACTTGTAAATCTTCGGTCTAATTAATTTAAAAATTCATAAATTGAATATGTTTTTACAAAGGAGGGGATAGCCTACGTTAGGCTGCAATGATATGACTTATAATATTTGTATGAACTCAAACGACAAGTGAGAACGATCGGCGAGAGAAATCACGAATCGCACTGTTTGAAATTCGATGAAAGCGCCGGATGAAAAGGGAAATTCGTAAAAGCCAGAAAACCACCATAGAGTTAGCTGGCAAAAGAGAATAATTGGTTCGAGGTAGATGTCTTGTTAAAACAAACTCTATTATTGATCTTCCGCGTGAATAAACTACTTGTATATTGCAAATAAAAAAAAAAATCACATATACACTTATTGGTCATCTTTATTTAACCCAGTACCTGTTGAATACGACACATTCAAATCGGATAAACGTATCCTCGATTAGCACGAAAAATTGCGTTAACCCGCAGTTAAAATAAAAATTATAAATCAATCATAACAAATATCTTAATTTATCCGATGAAAATCAACGACAATTAAACTCTTAATCGTTTTAATAAAATTGTCTTCGTGAATTGTTTTTTAAAAAGTAAAGTAAGAGAAAATCTTGAAGACTTAAAAATTGAACCAAAAGAGATAAGCTTCTATCGCAGCGTGTGTGTGTGTGCATGTACGTGTGTGTCCCGGTAGCATTAACGAGCCTCGACCTCGTTGTTCCATTTCCACGTCTATTTTATTTTGTTCAGTTCTATTTTTCTTTTTCCCGTTGGCGATCGTACAAGGCTAGTCACGAAATATTCCCGATATTCTAGTCGAAAATTTCGTTCGAGGGTGATACGTCGAAGCCCCTGGAGGTTGGCTGTCCATCGTGTCACGGGCTCTGCTACGGCGAGAGGTTGGTGGCGAGAAATGTGGGTACGGAGAGGGTGTAGTTGCCGAGCAAGGAAGATAGGGAGGGAGAGAGAGGGAGAGGGAAAGGGGGAGAGAGAGAAAGAGAGACAGACAGACAGAGAGACAGGCGATGGTCGACGGTAGACGTTGAGGGGTCGCAGGACTTTGGGGGACACGAGAGCATTTAAGCGTAAATGGTTTTTGTAACTGGGAGAGCGTAAAATTGCCTAACCGTCCCATGCACCTCCTGGCGCTTTTGGACGAACTCATCCGCAGCATGGACTCCACCCCTCCTCCCTCTTTCCTCCCACCCATATCTCTCTTTCTCTCTCTCTCTTTCACCCTACCATTCCTTTCCCTTCTCCCGTACGTCTACCCGTCCCATAACCGAGTGTGTCGACCGGCCGATTTCTGCCGAACTATTTTGCCGCTGTGGTCGTATGCGGTGGGCAGATTGGCCGGTATTTTCTCGCTCGTAAAAGCGACGGAGCGAAGGGGGAAGGAGGGGGGATTGGTGGAGGGGTTGGCGGAGGGTGGTGGTGTCGTTTTCTCTTCGCTAACCGGCGATGAATGAAATTCGAAAAACGGCTGGCGTGACAGGCGATTCGCGCGGGCGCACGAACTCGCGTTTCCCAATACACCTAACTCGTACGTATCTATCTACCCCCAGCAGATACGTGAACTATCCAATTTATTAGTACTTTTTTAGTGCATAGGTGACTATGATGGGACCATCAAATGAGGTAAAGAAACAAATGATATTTGTATCGTCGTTCTTATTAATTATTGGCATCTTATTGCAATAAATCAGTTGTTTTTCTGCTCAAACAATATCACAATGAAAAGTACCAAAAACAGTTTAGAAGGTGCAAGAAAGGACTTAACGAAGTCATCTCGTAAACGATTAAATAAGAAATAAACGAACATTGTGATATAAAAAGGGGTCCATCGTTGAGAATGATTCTAGCATTACCCCGTTAACCCAATAATATCCAGTATTATAAAGATGATAGAAAAAGATAGAAACAGAATGAGAAGTAGAAGCTTCGAATCACCCTCCTTCCTTCCTTCAGGGCTCGTAGACACTAAACGCGGTATTAGGTAAATTTCGATTTCGATCGTAGAGCGTACGGGTATATAGGATTACGAAAGACGCCATTTCGCGAGAGCCAAAAGAGGGTGGGGGTGGGTAGGGAGGAAACAGGAGGGGTATAGGGTATCGGCGAGTAGTAGTACCACGGATTGCGTCCTCGCTCTCGTTTCCATTTGCTTGCTTCCTCTCTCTCTCTCTCTCTCTCTCTCTCTCTCTCTCTCATTCTCTTTCTCTCTCTTTTCTCTCAGCAGTTTCCAGTTGCCTCTTTGTCTACCTCTTTCTTTTCTTTTTCCATTCTCTTTCTCTTTTTCACTCTCCCTCCCTCTCTTTCTCTTACTTTCTCAGGATAATCCGACCGATTACGTTATGCTTAAATATTTATCGGGCTGCATTAGGGAAACATGAGCCCTCTCTATGCATGGGAGCGCAGCACGTGGGATCGCCATCCTTTTCGCACAGCCTTCCACCGTTTCTGGTAGAGGGTTGAAAGAGAGAGTAAGCGAAAAGGAGAGAGAGAAAGAGAGAAAGAGAGAGAGAAAGGGTGGGAGGAAAGCACAGGCCTTGCCACTACACCGCTCGAGACTATGTCCTACCCCTCTCATAACCCTCTTTAGTCACCGTCGATGTTACTACTACCAGTTAGAAGGGTGGCGTGTGTGCGCTGGCTCACAAAGCATGCTACACGTACACGAAGATATATTTCAGGTATTGTAATACTGCCTGCAACACACACACACATATAGAAAGAGAGAGAGAGAGAGAGACACGTACCGCGAACCGGAAACTAAATTCTCGCCAACGAGCCCACCGAGCATGCTCCCAATTACGGCATGCCCGCGTTACGGAATTGAACGACCGCGCCATTTTCCGACTTCCACCGTCACAATTGCCGACGTTACGAAAGTAAAAAATGAAAAAAAGAGAAAAAGAAAAAAAATGGTAACGGGGATAAGAAGAAATAGTATTCGAGATTTTATAGGATAGGGGTTCTGTTTCTTTGAGGCTTTTTGCGTGCACTGCTGCGATCTAAACTATCCCTACGTGTTTAAATTCGATACATGCGTTTTTAACAACACTGTTTTCTTATCCTCAGTTTTCTAGGTCACACTGGTTAAACCTTTTTAAGAATTCTCTCTAAAAAATACTAAATTCAATTTGAATACAAATTTTTAATTAGATTAACATATGTTCCTTTATCTTAACATTGTTTTTTTTTTTTAATTGAACAATTCATATAAACTCGATATTATTTTATAATCGTTATTTATTGTTTTATCAATCATTGTGATACTAATAAATATTTCCTTGAAGAATATTTTGATAGATATGTTGGAAGATATTCAAGAAAATTGATAAGATCCGATTAATATCTCCTATTCTAAAGGACCTTACAAGAATTCACGATATGGGAAGGACCCGAGGAAAGAGGGGTATATAAGTTTCGTACAATGTGGGATGAAATGGCCCAGGCAAGAGGAACGGAAGGGGGATAATATTTAACGCTCAGCCGGCTAAGGTCGTACAGAGAGACTGCAGGAGGCTTGTTCTAAATGCGGTTACGATAATTTCGCCTAGGTAGCAAGACAAGTGGCGGACGTGAGAGAGATAGAACGTTTCTTGGTAACGCGAGCGGCTTTCGAAGGGAAAGAGAGAAAAATAAAAGGTGGAGAAAGAGCGAAAGAGAGAAAAAGAGAGAAAGAGAGTTCTGACTTATCGCCCATCGTAAAGGAACACGGAGAACGGTGCGGCACAAATTCGGGACACAAAGCGGCGCCATTTCTCTAGGGCCTTTCTTGCCGCCACCGACACCGCTCGTTGCTTTGGCTTGGTTGAGTAAGAAAAAGGAGTGGGAAAGAAAGAAAAAGAAAGAAAGAGAGAAAAAGGTTCTTCCGAGTGGTGTCGGCTTCACAGAAGATTTTCGTAGGCACAAGACGAGGCCAGTTGCACGAAGAAGACGGTTTTACCTCTTCTGGGTATTGCGTATTGCACAGAGGAAGTAAGATACCGAAAAAGAAATGAAGACGGAATAACCTGGTACGGTTATGCGAGAAAAAGAAAGAAAGATATAAAGGGAAAGACATAAAAGAAAGGACAGAGAAAAGAGAGAAAGAGAGAGAAAGAGAAAATACGAGGACTGTACTTTGACCGTAAGTATTCATGAACGCAGGCTGTATTCTGGATTAGCATGTGAAAGAACGTTTTGCCCGTCGTTTTCCGCCCAGTATTTCGCCACTCTCTCTCTCTCACTCTCTTATCTTTTCTCGCGAGAGTCCACTCCCTAACCTGGGCTTCTCGTATTTTTCGTGGGGCCTCTCAACAAAAGGGCCGTACACTATCGGTGACCTAAGGGCCTCTTATACCACTCTAAACTCTCGTTCTACTTTACGTTCTCGTCTGACGCTAATCGAATAGTTTCCTTTTCGTTTTTTGGGAGAATAACGAAGGTAGTACCTTTTGTAGAAGAGTCTTTTGGTACGAACGATGAGAATCCTATATTTCGTGGGATTTCTAAAGCGAAAAATTTGTGACATTAAAAGAAGAAAATGATTATTTGGGATAAATATTTTGTATTAAAAAAAAATTATGAACGTTTTGAAGATTGCGTGTTATTTCAATACGAAGCTTCGTAATATTAATATATACATCAACATAATCATACGCATATCATACGAAGATTTCATTCTTCTAAGGGAACAAGAAAAAAGAAAACAATCTTCAAAGTTTTCGCCGTTCAAAAAATGCAAGAAATTTCTGACAAAAACAAGAAAACAAGAAATTCAATTATATAGTTTTGCATTTCTATGGTTAGAGAGAAGGAAATAGAGAAAATGGGAATCGTATCGAACGGTGGAACACTGCGGGAGAAAAAAAAGAAAGAAGTCAGAGAGAGAGAGAGAGAGAGAGAGAGAGAGAGACTGACTAGGCAGCACAAGCATCCGTATGGCTTCCTCAACCGGATCGTGAAATGTGACGAATGGATGGACAGATGGACGGAGAGTAAAAAGGGAAATAGTAGAGATAGAAAATGAGAATAAGAGCAAAAGAGAGAGAGAGAGACAGAGAGAAAGAAAGACTCGTACAGCTCCGACGACTTTCACGTTGACGCCTATGAGCTCCATCGGAGTTTTAATCACATTACTCGGCTCCGACGGGCGACGAACGTGTCACTAAGCTTTTGCTTCGACCTAATCGAATGAGAGAGGTCTTACTACCATGTGTCCCTTTCCCTATGCTTCTTACCAGTCAGGACTGAGGATATATAACTGACACTGATATGTCTGCGTCTTCCACGGTCTTCGACGTACTGTGAATCCATGCGTATAGCGCGCGCGTGCGAACCGAAAATAGGGTGTCCTTTGAGGATATTCATGAGAGGATTACCATGTGAAACGCCTAGCCGAAGCAGCTTCTTCTCTTTTCATTCCCTCCTGTCGTCTCTCCTCTTTTCCACTCAGTCGAATTCTGTCTTTCTCTTTCTCTCTTTCCCTATCATACCTCGCCCCCTTCCCTTGCCCTCACCCCTATCTAACCATCCCTCTTCCTTTCCCTTATCCGACGATTCGAGATCCTTCTCTCCTATTTCAGAAAGTGTCGAGCGAACTTAACTTCCTCGGTTACCGAAACAATTTAAACCTCTCCACAACGTCGTCGTCATTCTCTCGTTCCTGTCCTCTTCTTCTTCTTCTTCTTCTACTTTTTCTTCTTCCTCTTCTTATTTTTATTCTTATTCTCTTTCTCTAGGTAGAAATGCACTCACTCGTTCTTTTGAACATTCGGCTGAAAGCTTTCAACGATCGGCTCGATAAATCGCTAAGTATTTATCCCGCAGGAGGTAGCTTCGCGAGCCGATGTACTCTTATCCTTTTCACGAAGAGGGTTTTTTTTCCAGAGAGGGAAACGAAAGGAAGAGGAGGAAAAAAGGAAGACCCTTTGCTCGTTTTCTACCTCCTCTTCTTCTTCTTCTTCTTCTTCTTCCTATCAACCCTGCTGTTGCTTCAATAATCTCGAAGGGAATGAAACGTCTACGCATAGAATACAGGAATGGGTAGAAATTTCGGAATATAAAAAAGTAGCTAACGTTCTTACGATTTTACTAAAGGTGAAATAAAATCTTAAAAGTATATCCAACAGCTATTCGACGAATAGGAAACGATCCAACGTGTCGCCCATTTATGACTCAACACCAAATTCAATCGTCCGTGTTTTTGAATTCTCCTACTCTGCCTTTCGTGAAAATCAATTTTTTTTCGACGAATTTAAGATAAAAGAAAAACAGATCTTTTACTATAAGACGCGATTTAGTTAATAAATTGTTAGTAATAATCGTTGGATTTCGATATTAGGAATCTATAATAAAAGTTCTCGATAACGAGGGTACCTTTTCTGGAGAATATTTCGCGTGCAGTGCCGCCCCTTCGGCTATCGAAATGCCAGTCGAGTTTTGCGAATGGGAAAGTCCTTATTAATATGCATTAGGATAGTTTTAGCCGACTGACTCCTCTCATTGTCCGCACGCTTTGCCGTCCGATCGGCCTCTTTTGCTAACTCTCCTTTTCATGTTTTTTTTTTCTGCTCGAGGAGAATTTGCGCGAGTATCCGAGTATTTGGGCCATGTAGAAACAGCAGAATTTAGAGATCGTAATGGCCCAAATACTCGGATACTCGCGCAAATTCTCCTCGAGCAGAAAAAAAAAACATGAAAAGCACGTTGGATCGTATTGCTGAATTAATACGGAAGTAGGCTACCGGAAGCTACTATCTTACCAGCTAATTCATTTCCTTCTAGAAACAAAACATGAAACATAAATTTAATATTCGTACTTCGAAATAACCAAGAAGATTTATTTTACTATAATTATTCCGAATTTTGATTAATCCTTTTCGGTACGAGTACTCTGTCAGCTTTAACAATTCTGCTGTACGAGAAATACCTTTTTGAAAATAAATTAAAACTAAGCATTAATTAAAACCTTGGTAAATAAAACAATGTTACTTCTACCAAGTATTGTTTATAGTATTATTGTTAAATGAAGTTAATATAAAATTATATTCATAAGTTATCACATGGATGTTGGATATATCCAGCGTTTGTACCGAAAGGATTATCGGAGATGAATTAGGAAAAAGAGAGACAGTAGAAGTAGCAAGAAAAAGAACAGAAGGAATACGTGTGGCAATGAAATTGGAGATCGAGAAAGTAGAAGAGAAGTACCACCGCCCACGTACGATGTAGGTTCGATCTTCAGAAGGTAACAGTTTCATTCCAAGCTACGAGCTAACAATCGAATTCCTTTTGTTGGTCGCGAGAGGAAACATAGTGTAACAGCATTCCATCGCTTTGCACTGACGACCATTCAAGTAAAAAGATCCCAATCCTCAGGGCAGCCAGTTTCCACTAACGAATTCCTTTTCCGAATCCCTCTATCTTTCACTTCCTTCTACCTCATTCTCTCTCATCTCTCTCATCTCTCTCTCTCTTTCTCTCATACACACTCTTCCTCTTCCTTCTTCACTCTGATTCCTTTATTATTTGCTCTTCCACTTTTCACAATTGTCCTTTCAAATATACTTCCGCTTTTCCCTACATCTTTTTCATTCGTTTTCCTTCATACCCAATTGTGTTTCAGAAAATGTTCTACATGTTTCGAAAAGTCTTGGTAGCATAAGGTACTACATGACATTGTTTTTAGAATAAATTAGCATAAAAAAGAATTTTTGTATCATGCAGTTATCATAAAATTATCAAGTTACTCTCTCTCAAGCCTCACAGTTTGTCTACAAACGTCATCTGGATCGTGAGTCTAACCTGAATTAGGGTTCTGTCAGGATTGCGTCAGGGTGAAGTATAAGGTTCAGGAGGGATTACTTGGAAGTTGAGTCAAACAAAAATTTTCTCTTCTTTTTGTATTCTATAAAAATTACCTACACAATTCGATTATATATTTCTTACATTCCTTTTTTTCTTAACCACTCACCAACCTTTGAGAATTTTCCTAGATTTTTAGGCTTTTTCCTTAGTCCAGAAGATTACATCAGAACGGTCTTTCGTTCGTGCCTCGCGTACATACACATATATCTATTTTTTTCTATCGTAATAACGTCTCTTTAGGTGAACGCGCAAATATGGCTTTCTCTCGCGCAAAATCTTCGAGGATCTAGGGAAAAAAGAACGATGTGGGGGTGTGGGGGAGGGAAGTACCTATCGTACCTTAGGGATATTTATGTATATGAGAAAATGCATGAGGCAGTCGACTATGCGAGACACGTACGTGCGTATCCTAGGTATGTGTCCATGTGGTGGTATGGGTTTGCGTATCTATACATATATATATATATATATATATGTATAGATATATATATATATATATATATATATATATGTATATATATATATATATATATATATACACATACATATACATATAGAAAACGGCACATAAGGTCGATTCAACGGAATAGCTCGAGCAATTTTCACTTTACTCTGGCTTTGCTTGCGTACACTACCGTTTGACTTCGTCTCTTTCTATCTCGCTTTCTCATTGCGTACTTCAAACCGGAACAAAAAAAAAATGAAAGAAAGAAAAAATAAAAAGAAAAGAAAAGAAAGGTCGAAGAAGAAAATTTACTGAGCGAAGGAATCGCCGCCCTGATTTGCCGACCTTGCGAGATTGCTTCAAGCCCATTCTCGCACCTTTTCAAGTTATCGACGACGGACGCTGCTGGGTTTCACTATACTTTCTCTCTTTCCTTCTTCTTTTCTTCTCTCTTCTTGAAAAGTCTTTCGATTTCCTCTCTCTCTATCTTTCACTCACTCCCAGACGGCTTTCTTGTCGTTTCAAAATTGGACGACCATGTGAATTTCGTCAACGGCTGCTACTTTCGCGCTATTCTCTTTCTTTACTCCTTGAAATAAATTTTTTAAAGTATAGAGAATGATAATATTTCGTTTGCATATCCTTGATAACGCTATAATCCTAAAAATTTCCAATCAATCGTGTTCTGAATAAGCTTTTATTATTTCTGTTTGAAAATAACCTATTTTGGTACAAGCGCCAGATATATTCGGCATCCATATGACAATCCATGTGAAAATACAACAATCCAAAGTTACGAAAAATACTTGTAAGAAAAAACATTGTTAAGCACAGTTCTTATTTAACATTTAAAAAAAATCTTCAGACGAAAGAGGACTGACCATTTGCTATGTGCGCATTTTTAGGCGCGGTACCTCGCGCACAGTTTCACGGCGAAAAGCGTGCACGTACCGAAAAAGTTAAAAGAGAAAAAAAAAAAAGAATTTAGAATACTTCAGCAATGCATGTAATGTACGGTAACACGATGATAACATAAATTGAATGTTACACGATTTCTGAATTCTTCAAGTTATATACTAGGTAAAGAAAAGTTTTGGATTTCGGTAAAAACGATGAATGGAGAATGAAAGAAGAAACAAAAAACGAAAGAGAAACAATAAGAAAATACGAAAAGATAAAAGGAAGTTGGAAGAAAAGTTATCTAATCATTTGTCTTTTTAGCGAAGAACGAAAAGAGAAGCAAAAGAAAACAAACGTGCGACGGTATTTCTCTTAACTTGCAAACAAGTAATTTTCAACCGTAGTAAAACGCGTGATAGAAGCTTGAAAAATAGTGGAAAGAGAGGTCACAGTCCTAATGGTTGGTTGGACGAAATTTTTCGAATTTTCCTTGGAAACGCGTTGAACGCGTTGCACGTATGTACCTTTTGAATTTTATATGCCAAGCTATTTGGGAATTTACTCGGTCCTCTACTACTACCATTACAACTACCACTACTACTACAACATACACCCCATCTCGGAGTTTTCTTACTCTCGTTAGATCTTTCGAGAATCCATTTTGAATCCCCTTTCATTTTTTTTCTCGACAGATCTATTATTTATACATCAAACGTATATTTCAATAGTACAATTAAGTTTTTGTTTTGAATCTCGCTAAACAAGCAGCAACAATTCTATAGCTTTAAAAATTGAATACGACTTTATTTGAAATAAAAAGCAAACAAAAAAATAAAAATATTGATACCTACTACTGGAAAAGTGAAAACACTCGAACATTTACGATTTCCATTAGAGAACGAAGGAACCGACCGGATAGCCTCGAATCGAATTCAGCGGACACGTAAAGGGACGTCCCACGTCGATCGGGGTGTAGCATCGAATACAGCGATACACTTTCCCACCTTCTTTACATCCATCGAGGAAGGATTTTTCCGTCGACAGAAAGAAACTTCCTTTTGCGAAAGTTTTCACACGTACGTACATATGTATATGTATGAAGGGGTAGTAACGGAGAAAAAGACAGGGGGTAGGGGTGGGTGAGTGTGACGAGAAGGAGATGGAGGAGGAGGAGAAAGAGAAGGAGAGGAGAATACACTCGCACACAATCTCCCACTTTAACCAGAGTGTCTCCTACAGTCGTTGGGCTTTTCATTCGGGGTAGGAAGTGGTACGATCTACGTTGACACCCTTAAAGGTGAATTTTCCTTAGGACGAGAAACGACGAAAGAGAAAGAAAAAGAGAGAGAGAGAAAGAAAGAGAGAGAGAGAGCTAGCTAGCACGTGGAGAAAGAGAATCTTTATCTTTTTTTTTTCTTTTTTTACTGTGTAGGTGGGACACTGGCAAAAGCGTCCTAACGATGCCAGCTGCGAACCGGAGGATATACCGGATAGAAAAGGGTGAGAAAGGAAAGACGGGCACAGTGAGAAAGGAAAAGGAACCGTATTACCAAAGTGGACGTCGTCGACCTACCGTGTTCCAAGCGTCTCTTTCTCCCCAGGGACGTCTCATCCTCCACCTCTTTCTCCTTCCACCTTCCTTTTCCTCTTCTACTTCTACTTCTACTTCTACTTCTTCTTCTTCTTCTTATTCTTATTCTTCTTCTTCTTCAGCCACGACTCCTCCAGAATACGGGACTTGTAATAGTGTGCAACATTGGACGCGCCAAAAGTCTGGCATCGTGCCCGGACATACAGCACCCTTCCCTCCGTGACGAGCTTGTTAAATTTATCGAAAGCGTCAAATTAGGAGAGAAGCGGACTCGCAGATCTTCTTTTCCTCCCCCCTCAACTAACCTCCTCCTCACTTCCCCCTTTCCTCCACTTCCTCCTCTTCTACGACCTCTCCATTCGTTGCATACAATCCTCTCGATCGAACTACTCCTTCTATCTCTCTGTCTTTCGTTTTCTTTCTCTTTTTATATCTCGTTCGTTCTTGCCTCGCCAGATTGGGTGGCGGAAACGTTCGATTTTGAGGAAATCGGCTATCTTCCCGCGCTCGAGGAGCCGCTATTTGAATAGCGCTTCGAATAGAAAATAATGGCAATCCTTGAATTCCCTCTTTTGAACGAAAATGTGCGATCACGTAATTGGTTCGTTTTCTATCTTTGTCTGTCTTTCTATCTTTCTATCTGTCTGTCTGTCTGTCTATTTCTCTTTCTCCTTCTCTACCTGGATTTAGTTGTTATTCACTTTATTCTATTTCCCATTTGTTCTTTTTTTTATCTTTTTTTCATGTAACATTTCTTATCATTTGATTTCCAAATAGTGTTGATACGAAAGCCCATTATCTTCTACTATTTTACGATTATCGTCCTGCCAGCTGACGTTAGCTCATAAAATAGCCCTTCAACCGTATCTTTGATTTTTATGGAAGTTGGATGATTTTGACCTTGATCGAATCTGTGTTCATGGGAAAGTGTCACAAAGGAAACTTATTTCACGAATTCAGACTTAAGGGGGGAGCCTGATTTAGAGGCTTCAAAAAATCGATTTTTTTCTTTTTGCATAAATGTCTTCCCTAACTATCCAAGAATGTGTCCCTAAAATTTCAGAAGAAAAATCAAAATATTTTCGGAGTTACAGAAGAAATTGTGAGCAAGCGTCGATAAGGTATACGTGCGGCCGATTAACTTTACCGCGCGATTTCTCGGTTTCTTTTTTTACGATTTTTCCTAACAAGCGGGCAAGATAAGGAAAAAATTAAACGTCTTATCAAAACGAGACAAAGATTATTGTATTCGGAATTAAATTCGCTTCTAGTTAAGCCACATAAATAATAAGAAAGTTATAATTAACCTATTTTTTAAACATTTTAAAGTAAATTTTTTTTTTCAAAAAAAAAATTTTTTCATTAATTAGCGATAAATTGTTCAATCTTTCACTTTTTTGAATATAACTGGCTAAACAAGAAGCTATACTATACTAAAGAAAAACTATAAAAGGACCTTTGTTTCAGATGGAAATTGAGACCAGCATCTTGCCCGCCGCTAAAAACAGGCGTCTCGGCAAAATGCTTGTACCAGGCATAATATGAAATATATTTTAATAAAAAAAATTTCAAAAGACTGTTGAAATATAGAACAATAAAACCTAAAAGTTTCGTTTTAATCGAATATTTCCTTCCCTCTCAAAAAAATTCTTGAAAAAGTCGATTTTAAAAAGCCTCTAAATCAGGCTCCCCCCTTAAACGTTTATTGTTCAGACAGCTGACAACGTTTACAGTCTTTAAAAAATATGTTTTCTGCAAAACTTATTCATCATTATTTTGCAAGAATTGCAATGAATAAAAAGTAAAATAATAAATGTCAGTGTCAATTCTATGAGTTATTGTAGAGTATTGGTACAATACAAGCGAATAAAATCTACACGTGAAATAGGAAATGCGATTGTTGAAATTCCTCGACTTTAATTATTCGGATTTCGTGGTTATCAAGTTGGAAATCGGTTACGATAAATGCCTATTATATGGAAATGTATTATCGGATTTCTATGGACAGCGAGTAAAAATTTTTCCCACGAATGGATCGGCACTGTCCGTAAAAACGTAACCCATTGCACGTTTTAATAGAATCCATAAAGTATGAAGTGAAAAAATTTTCAGACTGGACAATGGAGGAAGTTTTAGGTTTAAACCAAACGAGTGGACGGGGAAGAGGAGGGAGGGGGAGGGAGCAGAGGCGCCCGATGTCCGTGATGATTTATAATAATAATTAGTGCTACCCAGCTCGTCCATCAATTTCGTTGTCGGTGTATATTTTTAATGTGGATGGCCCCATTCCAGGTAACTGCACCGGGGCTCATATATCACCGGACAGTTTTGTGCAAGCTGTTACAAAGCGGAGTACTGCGAAATAAAATTTTCCCTTCACGGAATCGTAGAGTCCTAGTGTAACCCCGTGACGACGTAAAACTAACTATTCCTTTTTATCCGGACACAGTGAATATTTGAAACTTCATCTGGCTATAACTCTATTGCGAATATCAGAACAACTCTCTCTCTCTCTCTCTCTCTCTCTCTCTCTCTCTTTCTCACGCTGTGGTGAAACAGAATCGTGTTAACAATCCCGAGAACTAGGAATTTAATTAACGAATCTATTTCCATTTTCTCCCTGGTCCTAGTTACTAGGTACAAAAATCATTCTTAATGTTTTGATTAACCTTCGTTTATTAAAACCTTAATCGATCGATAACTCTTCATATTTCCACGAGCTTAAATGTATATATCACCCTTAGACTAAACTTCAAGAAACCTAATTTCTTTCCCTTTCAAGAACATTTCTTATTAACGAGAAACATTAAAATTTCAACCAATACGAAGATTAGGAGTCGAGTAAGACTTCGAACGGGGGAAAGAATTCCAAAAGGAATGCTACTAATGATGATTGCAATCATTAATAAAAATATAAGGCACCGTATACTCTCACAGAAAAGTTTTTCTAAAGTTAACTTCTAAAGGGTTTCACGTCCATTACGATGAACAATTATTTTACGATGATAATTTAGCGAAGTTATATTTGCTACAAACTATTCGTAACTTTAATGTTACTACGTTTAGTTTATCGATAGATATTAGCAGTAACGTATAAACAAGAATATCATTAGTACAAACAAGCATGGTATCATCAATAGGTCTTTACATGAATGATATGAACGCGTTTTCTGATACCATGACTGATATTATGGAAATATGGAATATACGTATGGATTTCAAAGGCTATTAAACAACAGGGAACCCATGTTGATACAAATGAAAGTGTCACTTCTAATTCCTATACTATTACCGTTTGTGATATGGACACACACCCACACACAATCAAATTTAAATAATACAGCTACTATTAACGAAGTTCATTCACAAGTCTTAATAATTCAAGTTGATAGTAAACTTTACCACAGACATACGATACTCACAAAAAGATCATAAAGTAATCTACTTAATAAAAAGAATAAGAATGAACGAATAGTTGAGGTATTGTTTAGAATCTTACCCGACGGTCCTCTAATGGAATTCATGAGAACAGCACGTCGCGTCGATAAACGAGCAAGCACCATAACGACGGAATTGCCTAATAAGCGCTATTCGTGACAAATTGCTTGGCTCTCGATGCGAACGGTATTTTGGGAGATCGCAACCCATGGAGAGAGTTGTAGAACGGAAGGACGAAGTGAAGAGCTTGTTCTGGATTGGCTAGGGCTTGCCTGAGTTACGGATTGTTGTGTTACCAAACGCGAAGTAACATACATCACGCAGACCGGTCGTCGGGATCGCTGCTGGAGACTGGAATGACGATAATTGATTTCCCTTCCTCCATCCTGAACCTTCTCTTCCTACCTTTCCTACGAAGCTCAATTGCATACGAGTGAGACGCAGGGTTATTTCAAATTCTAATAACCTCTGGCAATAAAATTTTAAATAACTACAAAATAAAATTTTGAATCTGTAGGTTTGATGAACTAATTGTTGAAATCAATAAATGAAACTAATTAAAAGGGTTTAATTGTTTTTCTCTACCTTAGTTTATAATTTATTGCAAAAATGAAGGTTCGTTTATCCAACGAATGCATCTGTATGAGAAGAAGGAAATTACGTTTGTTTCAAACAGTAACATTATTAAGAGCTTTTCAATTTTTCACTCTGAGAAATGAAGAATATTTTTCAAAGTTAGAATAATTTATAATCTAAGAAAATATTTAATTTAATATTTAATCAAATATATCTGTTGCAATATCAGGATTACAACCTAATTAATCCCTTTGAGAAATGTGGATTTGCTGGAAACTTATTGTAATCATGTATGGAAACGATACACTTAGTTACGCAAGAATAATCGCATTGACGATTTTTGATGTACCCACTTAACGATCTGAAAACCCTCTTCAAATTGTATCGGTACCTGTGATCACATGGCTAGATCGGTGGCATGCTTCAATGATCAAAGATCAAGGTCGGCACAAAGGGATGACGACAATTTAGTTGGCACGTAACTTGCGTGCCTTTGAATGAAAATTTCTCGAATAACTATCAACAAATTCCGGAATGTGTTTAAATAAATGTTAAGTCTGATCATATATACAATATCACACTATTTTTTACTATTAAAAAATATTTATTTCAAGGACAAGCTTGAGAGAACAAAATACGATTAATTGTTTTCTTAACAAATCATCCCGTTTGATTTAATTACCTGGTCTACCGAAATTCCAGAAAACAGAGTATCTACAGAAATGTCTAAAACACATAAATAAGCATTTAGGCCATGGGCTCTTAGTCACGTTTAGTTCATGCAACATATTGATCGTGCTGAATAAAGACCACCTAACGAACCTTATTTTGTATGGTAATAAATAACCCCCTAAAAAACAAATGACAAACTGATCTCCGAAGGTATGCACATGCATTAAACTAGTCGAAATTTTAATCGAAAATCTGTTATAAATAAAAACTCATTCAAAACAATTAATCAAAGCGAATATCATGGTGATTAAAATCCCACCCGTTGTAGCGAGTTATGTTTTTGAACGTGAAATTCTCGCTTTCCTTTCTCCTTCTTTCCTTTCATTTTCACTTACACTTTTGTTCATTTTTTCTTTCCCGTAGGGGTCAATATCTTAAAAGCACCCGTTATACCAGTCAACTTGAAAGCACCATCCGAATCAACCACCACTATCAGATTCTAAATCCATCGACGCAAAATAATCCTTCTCTTACATTTCCTAAACCCATCTCTTTATTCTTTTTTCCCCGTCTATCATTCCCTATTTTCCTTTATTTCCTTGGCTGATGTTCAACTTCACAGAGAAAGTGTAAATCGATGATTTTCGCTTCAATTTCCAACCTACTCTCGTTGGAGGGGTGGATAATGGAAAAATGGTAAAGAATGAGAGAAATATAAAACGAGTTTGATACCGATCCTTTTCAAAACGTTTATTATAACGAAATAATGTTTTTACTCGACTTCAAGAACTATATTGATAGATTTTTTACATCTATCATTACTTTTAAGTTTTTTTTTTCTTATACTTCAAGTTACGTGAAATAATTACTCCCATAAGAGACATATTTATTTCCATGCTTTTAGTTTCATAAACTTCCATTGCGTTTAGTATTCTTTTTCTATTTTTTAAACATTTAATGTATTCTTATATCGCAAAGGAAATTCATCAAAAGTTTATCGATCGTTCAAAAAATAAGTTATTTTTTCCTTTTCCGTTCTAAGAAGGAAAAGTAAAAGAAAAAGTCTATCCCCAACACCTGTAAGAATCAATAAAACTACGTTATACTTTGACGTAATATTGCTATTGGAGCAAAGTAAAGGTTTTGTTGAGTAAACGCGAGTATGAGTTTAAAAGCTTTCTAAATTTCCATGGTGGACCCGATTAAATGCGATATTTTAAACTTGTCCGTCATTCGATAAACGCGGTAATCGAATCTTTTTCAAAAGAAATTACGAACTTAGTTTGAATCATGGCAAACTTAAACGTACTCAACCCCGATCTTCAAATATTTCTCAAACGTATAAATCACGTTTAGTAAAATAATTCAGTAACTATAAAAAAATGCAAATAATATTATTACCCTAATCTTCGTCAATTATTTGATCGTTGAAAATAAGTATAATTGTTTTGGAGACAAAAAAAAAGGATTTTACATTTGAAAGATCAGTTACGTCAACAAAATGGGATGGTGGTGAAGAAGGGGGGGATGGTATCATCGTAATTCAACGATGATAGAGAAAGAAAGTAAAATATCTTGAAACGATGCAACAATTTCGAAATTTCTATCAACAACGTTACACTCGACACCCCCTGGAAATGTACAGTTAAATTAATAAATAATTGTATCTGGAATTTGACGGATATCCATGCTCGGAGTTTCATTATCAGACGAGAGAGAAAGAGAGAGATAGAGCCTTTACTCGCTTTCTCACACGAAGGGAGAATTTCCATTAATTGTAACCGGTTGATTCGCAATCGACCGACTTACCGCGTAAAAGCGATTTCCGTGGCTGCGGGCTGCCCGACGAAGCACTTACCTGGAACAAAGGGAAACGATGAATTAATAACAACGGGCTGATTAATGCTACCAATAAATAATTAAACCCATTAAACCCGTTAAATTGACCATCTTTTCTCTTCTAATATTAGCTAGCTAAAATATGATAGGAATGAGATGAGAAAAAAAAAGTAACAGAAATAGAGAAAATCTAGGAATATTATCTAACGAATATATATTTTCGTAATGTCTAGACCGGACGATTATTAACATGAATTGTCGTTCAATAATTGTTATCGCAATATCTTGAAATCCAAAGTCAGGTATACTGGTAGCAAGTACATGATAAATGACACACTATTATTTTATAAATTGATGTTACTACAAGGCGATCTCGGTGTATTAGCATACCTGAATGTTAATTGGAAAGCAAGTGATCTTGCTACCTTCAAAATGCACGCCATATTCAACTACGAGGTCAATTATATACGAAACTAGCTGAGGTGCATCGTTTATCAACATCAGACTTTATAGTATATATCCTATGATATGCAGTTGGAAGAAATTTTTTGTCATTTATCTGCACTGGCAAATTGCGAAAACTCAAACGTTACTAACTTGAGAAAAAAAAGATAACATGTTTCAAATAAGCTACAAGTTTTTTGTTAACATTTTTGCCATCAGAAATACTAATTAGCATAAATAGAACGTCAATGATGATTAACTTTATCATCTTTGTAATAATCATTTAACTAATAATACTTGATCGAAAATAATTCGTCGCAAAAATTGTGCAATTAGTCTTCGGATATGAAAAAAAAAAATGGCACTTTAAACAAAATTTTTATAATTTCTTGAAAGTCAAAGAAGAAAAAATAAAAGAATAGTTAGACTTTATTGGAAGTTCAAGACGTATAAGAATAAGAGAAAAGTTTTCAACGGTACAATCGTACTTTTCCAAGATTTGCGTTGACATGAATTTTTATATGGGAATAGTTTTCGATTACGGCGAATTTTTCTATTGCGAAAAGATTGCGCAAAGTTAGTTAAAAACATGACGAATATAATTTAATGAAAATTCTAAAAATATAACTGAAAAAAAATTCAAGTCTATTGAATCTTAAATAATATTTACGTGCTTAGAATGAACATGAAAGATAATAAAATCATGTCGAGCAAAAAAAATGTATTTAGGTAAAGACGAGAATTGTTCGAGAGAGAAAAGATGAAAAAATACTGATCGAACATTAACGTTCTTTCATTAGTATGAACCTTGGAACGGAACTTAAGGTATAATATGGGATGAATGAGTATTCGATCGATATCGATACAAGGAAGGGCGTGTCTCTCGTACATTAAGAAGACAGTTTTTTCTCAAAAAAGATCTAAACGATACACGTTAGTAACCATCGTGCAATCTAGCAAACTCGGGTCACGAGAGAGCGTAACGTGACACAGGTAGAATATCAATGAAGTTGGCACATTAAACCAAAAATTCAATTCAACTAATTATTTTTAATCGACATTTAAAAATACGATTTTTCTTAAAGTCCCCTTTTTTTTAATGTTCATCCTCGAGTTATTACGAACAAGAATATTAGACCAATTATTACGTAAAAACAATAATATAATACTTTACTCTAACTTACGTAACGAATTGCAATAAAATAGAAAATGTATTCTCTGTCTCTCTGCGATATTATCCAACATTTTTTTATATTTTCGTTTATCCAAAGTTCGTTTTTATCTTAAGTGGGGGATGCATAAAAACATAAATGCAAAGTTCACTATACTTATGAGAACTTTTTCTTAGCCCTCAGGATAGACAGAGGAAAATAAGTTCTGGTTTTTTGTAGTTTACAAACTGGTGGTCTACCGGTCGGTGCATTAACAAAATAACATAAAACCCTAAATAGCTTTTTCGAAATTTTGTTTCAACATAAATGCAATAGAATACTTTTCCTACATCGTTTAATGTTGTTAGATATATTTTTGTAGAGAAATTCACGACCGAGAAATTCACCACCGAATCTCACGATCGAGATTCAGTGATGCAATAATCTGTAGTTTGCATCAACAACCTAAACTTCAATCAATCGATACGAATAAACAGTTGAGGTACGATACATGTTTGTCGTGAAAATAATTGAATTAGTAAACTTGCTACATGTGAGGAGTATGATCGTACTACATGTACCCTCAAGGACGGTGATATTTGCTGTTAGGATTGTACATACCAATGTAACCGAATTATAATTACCAATGACAATCCGAGAAAATTTTGAAGAATAATCTTAGAGATAATAAGATTACGTTATAAAATTTTGATATAATTGCGAATTTAACTCTTGACGTTGACGTAGCCGAAAAAAAACCCGAAAAAGTTCAACCGGGACGCAACGCAACTCGCGAAAAACTCGAAGTTATTTTTATTAAAGAAACTAAGCGAACGTCGTGAACGATAAATCATTCGAAAGTACCACCTACTATACTGTATCTACCCTTCTCGAGCAGCATCGTTTGCTGATACGAAGTAACGAGCGTCTTTCGTTGCCCGCACAAAGCACTAGGAAAAAAGGTAAGGACAATTTTTCACCGTTAGCAACACCTGCGCTAAATGAATACGAATTGATTCGAAGCTGAGCTAAGCTAAGCTAAGCTAAGCTAAGCTTACTTGCTTGCTTACTTCGAATCGGCGTACTGTATTTTCATCGTACGCTAAACGTACGCCGTTACATTTCTTTTTTTCTTATTCATGCTCTCTTCCATTTCATTTTATTTTAACCATTCTTATCGCAATTTATACTTTAAAAAAGAAAAAGAAACAAATTGTCGAACCAACAAATCCAACAATCGATTAACTCGAAATATCCTATTTCCAGAAAATCCTTTTATTTCTATTTTATGGAACAAAACCCCCCCGGGTTATTGTCATAAATTTCAACTATACTCTCTTTTATACTTTTTTGCGTTAACTCTTACAATTAGTATAGTTACTTATATATAATTCTATAGTAAAATAACTAAAACAAAATGAGATAGGAATAATTGATATCTTGAAACTGAAGCTATGAAACTAATGTCATCATGGTTACCGAGTGACATTTTATGCGAAGGAAAATAACTATGATGTAAATACATACACACGTACACATATATCTACAGATAACGCATCTTTATTCGTTCTTAAAGGAATTTCAGACGCTAACGTAAAGGATAACACACACATACACACGTGTAAGACTAGAATGGTATGTACATTGTAACGATACCTCGTAAATCATCATCACGATGACGTACACATAAATGCCTCCTAATGTCCGAGTTTCTCGCGCGCGTGTAACGATTTCAAACCTAATGGCCGGTAGATTGCTAGACCTCGCCAAGAATATACGCGTACACGTTTACAGATATCGAGGGGGTTTTCATCCCGTTTCGAGTGCGAAGGATAAACCGAGAAACGGATGGATCCATCAATCTGAGTTGCCGCACTGCGAATTCCCTTGTCGTCCACGGATAAAGATGACTGATGGGGGATTGGTCAGAGACGCTAATGACATCAACTCGTCGTTCCCAAACAGGAAAAACATCCTTACGGATATATGCGGATAGTAATGGATACCAAAACCTACATTCAAGAACTGAGGAATACACTTATTTTCGATTTGATCGGTTGACCAAGTACAAATTTCAATATTTCTCTAACTTCAGGGTGTTGGGGAAAGACTAAGATTGAGAAACGTTTTCCCTGAGTTGCGGAAATTGAGCGTAAAATGGACCGTCCGTTCGTCCTGGAGAGAACATAAAATTCGTGAGAAACTCTTGCCAGAGTTGAGGAATAGTGAAACTAATTCCTTAGTAGTTAACGCTCGTCTCGTGATCATCTTTCGTAGTTCTTCAACAGTTTCAGTTGAGATTGTATTGAAGGGATTTTTTGAGAAGTTCGAAATCGTTTGAAAAGACGGTGATAATTTAAAACGGTGATAATAGTCTTCCTAAAGTTATTATTGTCATAGTAAATAAAGTAAAGACTAGAGAGATTATTTTAGAAATACAAGTGTGCATATTAAACATGAAATTCATACAAGTCGATCTAACAGTCGTGATTTTGTAGTTGTAACGTTGATGAGGGCCGGTTAGGAGAAAAAGAAAAGAAGAGATTGGATGTACCGATAGTCAAGGATTCGTCAAAGAAGTCTATCAGGATGAAATTTTGACGAGGGGAAGAAAGGGTCTTTCAAAAGACCCTTCCGGGAGTAAGACAAACTTTTCGTAATGCTGCAGCGGTACGATCAAAGTCGGACGAAGTCAGGCAAAACAGCCATTGTTTCTTGATAATGCGTGGAAAGACTGGTTGGTCTTTCTTCGTACTTCTCTCTTTCTCTCTCTCTCTCTCCCTCAGGAAAGGAAAATGAAGGAGACGAAGGGATCTCTAGGACCACGAACTTCTCATGTTCTACTAGAAGGAGAGAATCCAAAGGAGAAGGCTGTGCTGCCTACTTTGCACATTCATGAAGCGGTATCAAAGGCCGTCAAGATCACTGCGTCTGTGGGGTAGAACCGAAGGGAGTTGAACCAGAACCTTGTCCCGTGTGTTTGCGGTAACCCTAAAACGATCGATCACCGCCAACCTTACGAGTTGGTGACCTAAGGATCGATGTCGTTCGCGAAGACCACCACCATTTCCCCTTCACCACCCGCCCTAACTATTATCCTTTCAGACATAGCAACTACCTACCAATACACTTGTATCATCACCGATACTCGTTCCCGAGTCATGCATCCTGCCGCCGCGTTTTAGAAGCTTTTTGATTAATAGCGCTTCAATAATCATGTTTGTCTTTGTTATTTCATCAAACCAATATACCCGACACTTCCTTACCATATACATGAAAATCTTTGTTCACTTGTACGAGTCTATATTGTAACCTAACATCGATTTAATATACATACATGAATCACTTTTAAGTAAAACAATGTTTAGTCTTTGGTAATAAATTTAAGAAACTGTATCGTTCGACTTCGAGGGTTTTGTGTATGAAATACGAATAAAGACAGTCATTAATTGATTGGGGCTTGCTTGGGCTTTTCCCTTAACCTCGAAGAAGGTTTTTATGCCGAAGCATATATTTGGGTATCGTCAAATTCTGTGTTTTATTTTAAACTATTTTACTTATTTCATGTAGAATCATTATTTCATTATTTTAATTCAGTAGATCTCAATGTTGGATGTATCAACAGAAACAATCGAAATTTTGTGATACGTTTCTTTGCTTTCAAAGTAGAAATATAATTTAAACACAACGATTATTAATATGAACATATCATAGCATAAATTAAAAGAAAATCAAAAGAAATCGTTGTTAAATAATTAATCTAAACGATCTTACTATATAATTTATCGATAAAGATTAATTCAACATCAAAATAATATCTTATCACTTATAAAAAAAAATTCTATGAACTTTACGCGAGCGTAGAAGTTTCTAGGGAACGTTTACACTTTTTACTTTTAGTTTTCTGCTTTCTGCGATGCAGTGGTAGTAGACGTTCTCGATCCTTTGCCAGAAAGCATCCAACAAATTCGTATTTATCAAAAGAGCGACGCTACTGGGGAACAAAAAATGGTCCGCGTCAGACGGTCTTCGTAAGTTGGAAAGTTTGCATCTTAGTCGGGACTTATACGTGGCCCCGTTTTCTTTAGTTTTTTCTTAACCTTAAGGAAAAATCGTGAGAAACAAGGTTCGGTGTGCGATGAAAAGAATGGAGTGGGATGAAGGTAGAAAGCAAGCAGAGAAATGGTGAGACGACGCTGGTAGTGGTGGTGGAAGGTGGAAGGTGCTGTTGGTGGTGGTGGTGGTGGCAGAAAAAGGGGATGGCGACGCGAAACATTTCTTCGATTTCTTAAGGGAGTAATGGAAGCCGATAAAAGGAAAGAAGAAGGCGAAAAGGGGGAACGGGAACAAGTTTTAAAAAGCTTCGAAAGGAGCCAGAGCGCCTTGACTCGAAAATGGCAGAGTTAATGCCACATCGGTCGAGCAACTTCCATTACTTACGGCTGACAAGGCCATATGTAAGAAGAACAGGGAGACAGACAATTGGCATTTTTGTATTTCCGATGCCCTCTGACCTTCTTCTTCTTCTTCTTATTTTCTATATCTCGATTCTCTTATGAAGATAAAAATTTTCTAAATACACCCAACGTCATGTAAAAATATTTATTCCGGTTCGTTCGTGGTATCGAAACGTTATTTCCAACTAAAAACAATAGTTAAAGGGATGAAAAGGAATTACAAATATCAACCTACCCCTACCCCCTTCTTATCCTCTGCCACGATTTCTTCTTCCTGCACGAGCATTGATGCAAAAAAAAAGATCTCTCCTCGTTGTTGGTTAAAAGAGAAGAAGAGGTTCGATAAGAGCGAAAAAGAAAGACAGATAGAGTGAGTGGTGGTGGAGAGGAAGAGGTGAGGGGCAAGAGGGTGAGGTGAAGGAAAAAAGCTCGTAGAAATTGCAATCACGCTTAGAAGAGACCAGTGGGATACTTGCTGCTCCGGCAAAAAAACAAAGGCATTTCGGACTTGGGATAGAAAGAAGGAAAGAGAAAGAAAATATCTCTTCGTCGGACATGCGTTGGTTTTCGTAGTGAAAAGGCAGTACCCAGAAAAGGACGTCGTCTGGTAGAGGACTCTTCGTTGAGTGTAGGGTTTACCGACGCTGGTTGGAGAACGGATGTGCAGATAAATGGACAGAAAAATTCTGACAAAGCAAAGCAGAGATACCACGCGAATACCACGAGTTCTTCCGTCCTTTCCCGATTATCATCCCTTTTTCTCTTTCTTTCTCATTCACTTACTCTTTCTATTTTTCTTTTTTCTTTTTCTTTCTCTTTCTCTTTCTGTTTCATAGTTCAGCTCGAATTGCGGACACGTCGAAGACGAAGGAGGGAAAGAAACAAGCCGAAGATTTTTGTCGAGATGACAACAACAACAATAACGAGGAGGAGGAGAAGGAAGAAGAAGACGACGAATCATCTCGGCCCTTTTTTTCTTTTAAGCTTGCTAAGAAAGACGCTCAAACAAATGGCACATACCTACCAATGATAAAGGAGGTAATTACGCGAGATATGACAGCGCGTATTCTTCCCTTCTGTTTTATAACTTCAACCTTGGGTGCGTAACTTTTTTTCCCTCAATCTGATGACATTTCAACGTTGGTAGTTAACAATTGCGAAATCAAATAATGTTCTTGTTGATTCAAATGTTTTTAACTATGCGTATAATAAGAATTTTAATCAAATAAATCTTATAGTTTATTAAAAAAAAATTAAGAGGAATCGAAGAAAGAAAAAGAGTGAAATGGGGGAGAAAAAAAAATGAATCGTAAGAACATAGACAATCCAACGTGAAAAGAGCTATTGTATAAAGTTCCTTGTAATTTCCCGACAAAGGGCTATGAAAGCTAATCCGCACGGAGAACACGGATGAATAGTCGGTTTTTACTTTCCAGAAACGTAATCTCGTCCTCTGACGCACGTCCCCATTCTTCGGCCAGCACATATGATTTAACATGTCATATCACATTCCCTTTCTCGCTCAAAACTCTTTCTCTTTCTTCCTCTCTCTCTCTCTCTATCTCTTTCTCTCTTAGACACACACACACACACACACACCGTACTCCTTGAACCTTACTTTCAGCTTTTACGCGAGTCATTTCCTCGCTCGAATTGTCCTGCGTAAAATTTTCAAGTCGTCTAATTTTAACGAAGGAAGAAGCGCGGCTTCCAAAATTCATTAACTCGGAGAAAGCCATTTTAGCAGTAACTTTGCACAAATGAAATTTTTCCTACGCCCTTTTATCGCTGTACCATGGTTGAATAGTTTATCTTGGAAATTTATTAAAATATCACATCGTCATTGATTGTGCGGAAAATAAGCTTCCGTTGTAAAATAAAACGGGTAAAGGAGAAAACCAAAGAAAATTGGAGTAATCGTTTTAAATTACGATCGTTGTCATTATGACGATAAATTAAAAAACAAAAAAGCTATACTAAAAGAACAATGATCGATCGATGCGTTGACAGAATCTACTTTTATTTGTTCGCAGTGAAACAACTTAAATCGTAGCGTAAAACAATTTTCACGAAGGACATAGCATAAAGTCTAACCAAACTGCTATAAATTTTAACCCACTATCGTGATTCACCTCCAACAATTTTCAAGCGTTTCCGCTAAAAAGCCTTGAATCCTCTTGAGTTCTCAAAGCTCCTTTTCTTTACTGGAGAACGACAGGTTGGAGGTGTTCCTGATAGCAGAAAGACCGATCGATCGTTTTATGATGTCTGGTTTGACTCTTGTTTGAATCCCTTGAAATCTCAAGTACTGGATTTTGGATCTAATTTCAAAGAGACTACTATGGATCGTAGTTTCATAAAAAACAGATGTTTATTTCGCAGAAGTATGCAACGTCGAAATTCTTTCATACTTTTTTAGGCTGTCACTTGTTTGATTTCACATTAACTCATACACACACACAACTAACTCTAAACCTTCCCGACTGGTTCTTCAACTGCCTTTTTTTTTTTAATAGCAACTCACACACTATACCCACAACAATCCTGTAATCTCCTATACCTAAGAGAATAACTAACAAATATATATTTTATAGAAGTTTATAACTTTACTTTTGTAATAATGTATTTGCTTCAGAAAAAACAATACTTTTTACATATTTTAGAGAATACAGTTGCCTTGATTAATACAATACGTATGAATATGTATAGGTAAGTATGCGAAAAATTAGTTTTATATAATAAAATCAATTACCTTAAATACATATTACGTTATTTCAACATTTTTCAATGTCTTTCAACAAATTCTATTTCAAGTTAGTATAACTGTGATTTACGATTGAATAATTCTCCCCGCTTTGGTGTAAAAATACGAAGCATTTTATAATGAAAAGAATCGTAAGGTAAGAGCAATCCAGACGATTATCTCGTGATTTACGCATGGTACTTTGTCACGCCATTCGATCCTATAAATTCAATGAAAATTTGTGAATCGTCGACTCGATAAATCGTGAATTTCTCTCGTTAGTGTATATATATATATATACATATATATAATATATATATATATACCTATACATGTATATATATAACAGAGGAAGTGGAAGTTCCCGGATAGAACTTTCGCGGTAAACACGTTTGTGCGGGATCGTTTAGTAGTCGGGTGCTATCGTCCGTAAACCAAATAAGCGTCGCTAAAGCGAAGCCAATTTTATTCCAGCTCGGTGCTCGTGTAGAAAGATCCCATCGTGAGTTCGCGAAAAGCTTGAAGATTATCTCAGTCTCATCGATTCATTCACATTCTAAATGAAAAAGAATAACCTATGATCCGAGTATAATCGTATTAATGACGAAAAGTGGACTTTTAGAGTTTGACATATGGTCGCTGGAAAACAAATAAATCAACAATATGAGAAGTTCACTTTTTAATGACTGTTTTAACAATTCAGATAAAGAAAAGCAATAAATATTCCACTAAAGAATGACTAACGATTCCGAATTGTTAGTTAACTTTTAGATTCTCCTTGGCATTGTTACACGGAAGCCACTATTCAACAAAACACTTAGAATGGTAAAGATAGTATTTCCTGATGCCGAGAGTATTTACATAGCTAAAAGCGCCTGGAAGGTTTCAACTACGACTTGGTCCAATCGTGTGCACCTTCAAGGAATTGTAAACCGATGTAAATGTTCTCGTGGAGTTACGTTTACATTTGTTAACGCATCGACCGACTCATAGAATCTATAATCAATCACTATTTCTCTATCGCAAGCTCGATTCATTCATCTCGTTCAATTCTTTTAGCTCGTTTAAAAGAACAGCAAACAATTTGTTTTGATTTAAATAATACTACAGACGCAAACTAACAAAATTGATTTACCCCAGTTTAATATACTATGAAACGTTCATGGGAGGATTAATCATCGAATTATCATAATTAAAAAAAATAAGAATGACTATTTGCTTTGTAGCTTTTGGGTGACACTTTCATGGACCTATTTATCGAACTTTATCGCCATCGTGCAAATAGGATAAAGAAGCGTGGTTGGTTGGTTGTTGGGAGTTGTGCGGAGAAGAGATGGTTTGCTAAATAGCTCGCCGTTCGTGCTATCAGTGCACTTAAGATCTTGTGGCTCCAGAAGCTTTGGAGTGAGAAAGAGAGGAGGTGGAGAAGGAGGAGAAAAGCTCGTAGTACTGGCAACCAGACGAAGACTAGGCATCCTCGTCGTTCTCGTCCTCGTCCTCGTCCTCATCCTCGTCGTCGTCGTCGTCGTCATTGTCGTTGACATTCTCCTATTCCCCATCGTCGACGATAAAGGTGCTGTGATAGGGAATAGGAGAGACGATGATGGGGGTGGTAGTGGTGGTGGTAGTCTTCTAGTGGGGTTGAATATTCATTCGCGTTACATATGGATCAGCGTTGAGCGGCGTGGTAGGAACGAGCTAAGAGGAAGAGAGCACGGCTAAGCGCATCAGAAGGGTCGGAGGAAAGAACAGTTAAGGGAGAGGAGATGGTAGTGGGGTATATGCCGCCTACAGATTCAGAGTAAGGGTTTGAATATTGCGCCATTGTCGAGGATCCTCCTCCTAGCAGGTGGTGCATCGAGCAAAAAGAAAAAAGAAAAAAAAAAGAACCCAGCTACGTTGTCTCGTTCAAAAGCTGTTCCTAGTAAGAACCGAAAGAACTTCATCCATTTTATTGCATTTTTGTTCTATGTATATTCTCTTCCCTTTTTATTCTTTTTTCCTTTTTATTTTTCTCTTTAAGAACACCGTTCTTTATCTAATGAACCCGTCGTCGTCATCCTCGTATAACCTAAAAGCTTACACGACAAAAGGGTCAAAATGAACTTTAGATAAATTTATATACAGTGCCCGTGACGTGTCACGTTTTAACGTCATGGTTTAATTTATTTGAACGAGATAAGAATTAATGCGGTTTTCGTTCATCAAGTAATGAAAGATAACTGCTATAATGATATATTTAAACTATAGTGCACGTAAAATTTCTTCTCTGTTTTAATCATATTTGATTTATTCGATCATAAAACTATTACATCTGGTACGTTTAAAGTCTTACGAAAAAAATTGCAATATTTCAAGCTCTTCGAGCAGTATGATTTCTATGCACTGTAAAAGCCTTAGAGTCAAGAGATGTTTTATAAGAACAGTTCGAGTAATTCGGATCTAGATTTACCTTGAAACTGTACGCTTCTTGTAGATCTTGATTAGTACTATTTATTTTGACAAATGACTATGCGTAGACGCCTAATTGTATCCGAGATATCGGCTAATAAAGTTTAAATAAATAATAGAACACACATATATTCCTGTTCGTTGTCTGACGATACACAAACCATCGGTAACTGAGTGGTTAAAGGAACAACTCATAATCGTGAATGACGCAAGTTCGAGTCTCGTTCAATTCAAATTATTTTATATTTTTGTTTTAAATCTCTAAATGACACATTTCTTTTTTTTTAGAAAATAAATAAACAAATGTGAACAATACTTTGTGTTGTTTTATATTATTAATACGAGTATTTTAAATAGTACGTGCAATTAACAATAACTCATAAAAGAATATAAATAACGAATCGGATACTTTGTCGAAAATTCAACTGAAAGCTGATAGAGAGGAGCCAAAAAGTGGAGATCAAAGGGTGAGAAAGAGATGGAAAGATGAGTGCCCAGACGAAAGGTAAATTCATGAAGGGTTGCGAAACAAAGGGTGGTGCCCTGTCTTTAACAGCCGCGTATTGACAAATACGAGTGCCATCGTACTTTATACTAATGCCATATCATCCTCAGGCATTACTGCAATCATTATTCCCCTCTTATGTTAAGTGAGACATGAAATGGGATAGGCGAAAATAAAATTGACTTCTTTTCATGGCTTTCTCCTTTTTTTTTTTTTTAATCGATCGTTCGTTCGCCAATCCAATAAGCAAGCGTTAAAAATTGTTCAACCTAAATCGCATAGATTAGGGTTTGTATTATTTATAAAATCATTCTTGTCCATTTTTCTAAAACGGTTTGATGATTTAAAAAAAAAACACAAAAAAAGACGAAAACGAAGAGGAAGAAAAAGAAGAAGAAAAAGAAAAAGTGAAAATACCCTTTTTCGTTTAGCAGCTATTTCATTCATTTCCGGTCTCGAGAGGGTACGAAGAAGATCCATTTGCCTTCTCCAATTCCTCCAACCATTTTCCTTCCAGGCATCGAAAGCCATTGTACATTCCAATCCCATTTCGGTCCTTCCTTCGTTTGTCAGTCAGTTTACATTACTTGCCGAGATACCCAACGAAAAGAGCAAAAGGGACAGTGTTCATTCGTTCATGTTTAAAACGGCTATTAGAAACCCGTAATTATCGCTTTTTCATTCTAATTTGATTCATCAAAACCAACCAAATGGTTAGCACTGGAACTATGATGATTTGTTTCGTTATTTAAAAACCAAATATACAAGAAGGTGAACAAAAAGGTATCATAGGTTCAAGAACCAATTGATCCCTGTTTATTGTTCATTGTCGTAGGTTTTCAATGTGAGTATGTTACGTGTAAACGATAAGATAACATAAATCAATTTCAGTTAAAAAACAAATAAACTTGTAGGTTAAAATTGACAAAAGTTAAGACTACTCAAAATATGCGAGTGAAAAAAAAATAAAAGAAAGATATGAATATGTTTGAACAAATGAAGATAAATTCTTACCAACAAGATGACATTCTTCTACGAATCGTGTTTAATAAATTTAAGATCACACTTTAAAACGTTAATTAGTGTTTTCGTAGAAACTTCATTCCTTACGAATGAAAACAAGAAAAAGAAATAAAAGTTGATCAGATGTTTGACAATTTAAAATTAATCGAAACATTTTCTTACGATACTTTTGTTAAATTATCTAACCAACTTAAACTATCAATTAAAAAAGATTATTGTTCCTTGGTATAATAAGAGATAGTCAATAAAAAAGGTCTAAGGGGGAATCACAAGTTGCTAACTAAAAATGTTTGTAGGCTGCTAGCACGTTGTTCGAACGATCCGTAGGATGGCGACACGTACACCGTTATTTATTCCTGACTTTGAGTGTTGCCAAGGGTGGCAGTACTTTCTTTTTTTTTTCCTTTCCTCCCCTTTTCTCTCTTTCTCTCTTTCTATCTTTAACTATCTCTCTCTCTCTCTCTCTCTCTCTCTCTCTCTCTCTCTCTTTCTCCCCCCATTTTTTTCCTCTATTCCTCTCACTTCATGCCTTCATCGACGCTTCTTTTTCCTTTCAACTAAACTACCACCACCACCACCACCACCACCAACCAATGTCGTCTTTTAGAATTTTTGACATTTAACAGGTCACTCAATAAGTCCCGGGCTTGACACATATATGACAATACTTCTATCTTCAAGCGAAATAAGAAGGATTTATTGCGTCAGGGTTGCATCAGAGTTGCGTCAGGGTTTGATCAGGGTTTGATCAGGGTTTGATCAGGTGAAAGTCCGTACAAAACACATGAGTCATTAAAGTCCTGTAACTTGTAAATTAGTCGTCAGAATTTGATGAAATTTTAACACGTATCGTTTGAAGATTAGTATTATCCAGAAATCATATAAATCTATCAGCAGTATTGGCATATATTTGTCAGGCCCAGAACTTATTGAGTGTCGTATTACTTATTTTTCTATATCCAATCCGAAGATACTGCGTGTATTCTATGTAGTATCCAACACTTTTTGTCCTTGTTCATCAATAGTCATCTTTTCTACCTATTTCCCAAACTACTCTCTCTCTCTTTTTCTTTTTCTAAAAAACTTCTTCGTAAATGTGTGCAATTTTTCAACTGTTCGAGAAAGTAAGTCTATACATGTTTCTCTTCATTCATGGGAGCGTTATTTTCGCGAAGGACGAACATCAGACAAGGAAAATAAAAGTGTATTCATAGGGTATATGTACATACGTACCTACCCGCGCGTCTTATGTGAAAGTAAATATACAGCAGTCGTTCATATAAAAGCAACCAGGGCGGGATATTCTTTTTAAAAGCAGTAATGTACTATTTAAATACCCTTGCTTGCTTGCTTGCTTGCGCGCGGGCGCGCGTTTGCTGTCACGACAAAACAGTGCCGCACTGTGTCGTACGTCAAGGATAAAGCTAAGTGAAATTCTGCTTCGACCTCCTTTTACTTCAGAAGAGACTAACAAGGAAAGATACTCAAGCTGGAAATTCAGATTTTAATGAAACTTTGCTGAATGTGTAGAGAGTTGTTCATCAAGTTACGTAAGGAATTTTATTCTTTTTCTTTTTCTTTCTCTTTTTTGTAAGAATTCAGTTGATAGTCTGTTTAATTATAAATTACAAATGAGATAACAAACATTTGTTTTCCTCGAAGAAGACAATACTTCTCTTTCTTTCTTTCTCTTTTCCTTTACATTTTTTATGTTCTTTTTTATTTGTTCTTTTGTTAAAGTTTTAACAAAGAAATCGTTAGAATGATTGCAGACTATAGTCCCGATCGTTAAGCGCATTCCGAATACATTACTCCTGGTCATAAATTTGAGGAACGATCGTAGATCAATAACTTCATACGAATAGGGGTGGGGTAGAGGGGAAGGGGGGTTTGTGCTCTTTCGTTCGCTACCGTGCACGTTTATTTATCGAATCGCATGTTTCACAGTATTGTTGCCATCGGTTTTGTCGATATTCTAGACAACTATAACGATCACGTTCCTTGTAAAAGTATCACGTGGTATTGTCCTCGAATGTAACGATTTATCGCGATTATCGTGGTTCCTATAGGAACCCAAAAATCGTAGAAAAAGAAACTTTGAAAAAATTGAAAACTAGTAAAATGTTTCTTTATTTCTAATAACATATAAATTCAATATATTTTAATTATAGTTAATTTATTGATTGTCTTTTTACTGATGCAGAAATTGCAGTGCGAGCTGAGTTAATTAATTTTTGGATTATTTTACAAATAGTGTTAGAATTTCAACACTAAGAATATATTTAACATAAAAAAAATAGATGTCTTTTATGATAGCTTTATTAGTTTGAAAAGTTTAGATAACTTTCAAGTACTTAAAATTACTATTTATAAAACCTTATGTTTGTGGAAATGTGAGAGAAAGATATAACCTATTTAATAAACAATTATTTTGTAGGTATTTTAGATTTAAAACTCTTAAAACATATTCAGGATGCTAGTTTAAGATGTAATCTTCATATTGAAATACATTTAAAAGTGTAAGATATGAGTTAAGTAACCAAAATATTTGATAATTATTGAACATTTTTATTTTACTTCATCTTACCACAAAAACTAATATATTTTATTTATTTAAAGTATCATGGTAATTATTTCAAGTACTTTTATTATTTTTTGATTATTTTTCATTATAACACTCTTTTTTTAATTTTTTTAAGTAAAATAGTTTCTTTATCCCAAAGCGTTTATTGCAACCGTTTGTAATTATTCATTGCAACGCGCACGATTTCCGGTTGTCGAGCTGAATGAGAGCCTCGGTGCGAATTCGCTGTGACAATGAACTCGACGAATGTTATGCCGATTAATGATTCAGTGCGGCAAACACGAACAACAAAAGACGCGTATACCGATGCTGTGCGAATACACGCACGAGTAGTACCAATGATTCAACCGAAAAGAAGGCTTAAAAATCATTCACCATTGTTTTAATACACATACATCTATGGAAATGAATCGTCGAATAGAAGAAGAAGGAGAAAACTGACTAAATAAGACGAATTTTCGTGAGTATTCGTAATCATTCAAATGGTGTATCAAAAATTTTATAAGTTGGCTTGTCTAAAAAGAAACCTTGAGATAAACTTTTGAAATGATTGAAAATCGAATATGTTTCGTAGATCGTAACCTTCTCTTTCCTTCTATTCGATTATTTTCAAACTTTAACCTCATTGTTCAAAACAATTTTTACCTTCTTTTTCTTGCCGTTTGAAAACTGACGAAGTTCACGAAGAAAATATGAGAAAAAGGTAGAAAATATTCGAGGAAAGCGGAGAAAAAGCATTGAGTTCTTTTTCGATCGAGAACGATCGTATGCACTGTGAAGTATGTTACAGGCAATGTATCAACGAAAAACTTACGTTTTGTGTCACCAAAGTGAGCCAAGCAACGAACTGGGCGCGAAGGTTTCGTTTTTCCCGCAGGCAGCAGATCTCAAGCAGAAAGAAGAAACTCGATGTTTCTTTGAAGTTGCTCTAGCCTTGGGGATTGGAAAAAGGCTCATAGAAGAATTTCTATTGTCAAAAGAATTGAGTGATCGAGAACCGAAGAGAGAAACTAAACTAGACGAAAGATTTTGTTTGTCCTTAAAATGTGGACTTCGACGAACGAACGAACGAACGAACAAACGAAATCGTCTTGACGATAAAAATGTGTCAACGCTTACGTTCGACGAATCAGGGCATGAAAATAAACTGTTTATAAGCATCTTACAAAAAATATCGAAACGAATAGAATGAAATATTTCGAACTAATGGAAACGATATTATTCAAAATAATTTATAAGAAATTTTCTTTGATGATTAACACGATCAGATCGGTGTTACGCGAATTATTATCCAATAAGACGTCTTACTTTATTGACCATATGAAAACATATAAGTTTAATTTATTAAGTTTAAATTAAGTTTAAATTAAGTTTATAAAATAATAAACAACAAAAAGTTAAAAAAATAAAAGTGCATTTATATTTAAATTTAAAAGAAGCAAATAGATCTCCAACGCCGAATGAAGAGACAGAAAAGCGGATATATATTCAACGTGTTTCATAACGTAGGATAGATCTATGTATTTACGCGAGTATATATGCTTTATAGCGAAGTAAAGAGAGAGAGAGAGACATAAGCGGGAGGATAGAAACCAGCAAAGGAAAGAGAAGAGAAGAGAAGAGAAAAGTAAGGAAAATGGAGCGAGAAGTAAAGTGAGGAGCGAGGTGAAGTAGCAGAGCTCTCCCAGCGTATCCATACTCGCAGTCATAAATAATGTTGAGTCAAACGACGTGACGCGTGGTGGAACATGTGGGACACCCTGTATATTACATGACGTCCACTATTCAATTCGCTTTGTACTCACACACGAACTGAGAAGAGAGAGAGAGAGAGAGAGAGAGAGAAAGCTGGCCGGGGCTAGGTTGCTATGTTATAGCAAGTATAGTGGTGCAGCATCCATGTACCATACTGAACACCACCACCATGCACTATTCATGACCGGTTTTGCCAAGGTTTGCGAGGGTTAAGCGGAACCATGTGCAAGAGAGAAACACCGAAGAGAGCTTCATGGCTTTCGGTAGGTTATGACGCACGAGCTTCGCAACAATGTATCGTTGTAATGGCAATAAACAGATTATCTTGTTTAATGAAAACGTTCCCTAGCCGAATGCTGACATTTACGATCGTTGAAAACATCTATCGGAATGACATGTAAGTATCCATTGATTAGTTATAGACTCAACAACTACGGTGTTGTATTATTTCTTAAACTTCGTCACGGTAAATATACGATGCGTTTTATGGTGTAGGAATAATATAAGCACAAACACAAATTTATTCTGATTAGGCCAAAATTCAGATGTTTAAATATCGTCAATTAATTGTAAGCTAATTAACAAACCCAAAAGGTTTTTCATTTTTTGTAGCTTTTTGAAATATGCTTTCTACAATAGAAGCACGTTTAAGTCAAAAAGCTACATTCCAAAACTGATATTTAAGACTTCGAATTAGATTAAGCAGTGAATGGGGGAGGAAATTGCGAATAAATCGTACAAAACTTACTTCTTTCGATTCCCTTTCTTGTCCAATTTATTTCGACCCTTATGAATATCGTATAACAATCTGAAATAATATTCTATTTCTGACATACAAATAACTTAATAAATTTGTACCTCAATGCTATTTGGAAAATAATTATAGAATGTAGATATGCATAGCATCTAAAACATTTTTCATTCGCGTTTATCAGTTACCGTATGAATCAGAAAGAAAAAAAAAGGAAGAACTCACGAGACTGGAATATGTTGAATATGAAACGTGTAACAAAGCAGTAAAAATTCTTTTCGTAAGCCATAAGCATGCCTAAAAATCCCTCCTTGAAAAAGGTTAAAATACGCACTTTGAATGGAATGGAAAGACCACGGAAGAAAATCACCAAGGTACACTCCACCCTGTTCTTCGATGTTAGTAGGGCAAGTGATAGTTAAGTTTTCAAAGTGGCACTAACAAAAATCCGCGCTGAAAACTTTTCTATTTATATATGTATCTGTTTGTTTGTTTGTGTGTATACGTGTTTGAGTGTATATGTGTACGCGAATCGTAACAACATCTCACACAACTTGCAAATAAGAAAAGTGCAGCAGGCTGTGCCGCATTGGCGCTGCCACCGGAAAGGTTCTTTATTTTCAAGAAATTCAAATCCTATCTGATATGAAAGTTGGGTAGAGAGTAGAGAGAATCGGCGCACCGTGGGTGGCGTAAAAAAAGAAAAGATAAAGGAGAGAATGAGAGAGAGAGAGAGAGAAGAATAGGTTATGGTAGTAGTATACGCCGCACACGATAGATAGAAGAAGCTGACACGGCTGAATCGCGAAGCCAATCGGATAAGTTCCTTCCTATAGAGCCAAAATGTCTCGTCCAATCTGATATACCGTAGCCTTTGACGTTTCTCATGCCCTATCGCGCGATCTCCTACGACCTCTGTCTTCGTCCTTCTTCCATCTTACGTTTCTTCTACCTCCGTCACCTCACCCTTTAACCTCCCCAATCCCAACCCCCACCCCCACCCCATTCCCTCAACCGATCTTTGCCTACTCCACTCTTCTTCTTTCTTCTTTCTTCTCTTTCTTCTTCGCGAAAACCGTCGCAGAATTCCGAAGAAGCATTTTCTCGTCGCCCCATCGGCGCCAAGACTCTGCATGAAATGAGAAGAAAAGCCGCGAGAAATGAATCAAACCAACCGACGTTTCAATTATTTCTTATAAGTGTCTTTTCCTTCACCTAACCCCTCGACTATTTTAGCTTTTCCAGGAACCACTCAAGGTCCTGTTTGTCACTTTTCTTCTTTACCGGAGACGTCAAGAATCGTAGAACACGATCGAGAGTAAGTGTTCTAAAACGTTTAAACAAATACCAGAGATTTATTCTTGCTTTGTCAAGCTGATATGAATCATATCATATTTTTGTATTGCTGTTATGAAACTATTATTGCAAGGGAAAATATCTTCAGAGAGGAAAACATTTTGTTATATAATTTTTGAAAAAGAAATATATTTCTTTTTTCAAAATAACATATACCCACCAACTCGTATAGAAAAACTTTATCTGTCGAATGAGTCTTTGATCATCAACGTAGGAAAAAAAGTGATTATCACAAGAACTCATAATATAAAAAACCTTTTTGAACTACGTAGAAAGAGAATATTCTTTACGAAGTAATATGCTTTTGTTTATAAATTATTTCATTCTTATTAATCTCACACTTACTATCCAACTACATTGCACATCCAAATTGAAAAATAGAATAAAACAGCAGACTTTGATGAAATAAATTTTACATTTTTACCAAAGGGTTTAAATCGTATAAAAAATATTCTTATTCTTATTCTTATTCTTATTATTATTATTATTATTATTATTATTATTAATAAAATAATCCTAGACAAATTACATTTTTTATATCAACATTAATATGACTTTCCTCGCTTATTTCTCTAACACTTCTTGGCATTGTACTTTAATTAAACTTTATATTTTATAATAATTTTATGAAAATGAATTTTCTTATCTTTCTTTCCGAACGCAGCAGCCACTATCGGATAAATACGTAAAAGTAACTTAGGAATGTTCGCTAGACCCTTAGAGAAGCACGTTTTCGAAATCTCTTTCTCCGTTATCCGAGGGGTCGAGTAACGCGTCTACCGCGAGAATAATTAGGTACGTTCGTTGAATGGCACTCGGTAGTTTTTTTTTTTGTTTGCAAGATTGTCGCGCGTCTGGATCTCTGGCACCCTAATCCATTTTTTTTCTTTTATTTTCGAACCAAATTCCGACGAAGCAAATGGAAGTATAAGAACCGTGCAGGAAATGGGAAGAAAAAAAGGGGTTGTTGTGAACGATAGCAAAAAAAGAAAAAAAACGGGGGACGATCTATAAACTGGGAAGGATTGTAAAAGAAAAAGAGTCTCAGAATGAGAAGAGAATTGCGAGAGTTGGTATTAGAACAACATTGATCTCGATATTAGGAGAATGTAGTGGTAGCAACCGGTGTCAGATACAAAAGAAATTTGCACCACGACCCCTACGGAGAGAATCAAACGAATCCTGCGAAGAGAGTGGAACTGACAAACAGACAGAGAAATTATATATATGTGTGTGTGTGTGTGTGTGTGTCAGAGAGAGAGAGAAAGAGAAACATGGCGATTCAGCAACGCTTCGTAGCTAGACTAATCGGATAATTAAGTTCTGCAAAATGGAAGGCTAGTGCTCGAGAGAAGCGAGCATCGGGAATCGAAAGCTCTCGACTACGCAACGCATCATCGCTATTCTGTAATTAACGTCGGTAATCAGAATCGGTAAGGTAATCTGATTATCCCCGGTCAGACTGCTGCGATTCTGACGTAACGTTCAACCGGCTGATTGACCGAAACCTCGGGAACCTATGACGTCATTGCTTGACTACAACGCACATTTTGGTTTCACGATTCTATACGAATGCAGCTCGTTAATGGAAACTGCAATTATCCCAATAAGCATCTGTACATTTTCCATCTTTCCATTTTCTTCTTGTTCTTGTTTGTAATATTATTAGGATTGTTTTCTCAATTAATAATTTAATTAAAGCAAATAACTATGAGCTTAAGATATTTATAAGGATCATGCAAAACATACTATGCTAATTTATTACAATAAGTATTGTCTTGGCAACTGAATGATTGTGGATTTTAAATGAGAAGGAATACAGGTTGGATACTTCGAATACATTGGACAAAACAAAAGAATGTGTTGATACCACCTATTCAGAAAATTCGCAATTATTTAGTTGACAACCTAATAGAATAAATAATAATCGATTTTTTAAGCTTACTTTAAAATTCGAGGTACTTTCATATAACAAATACCGTAAAAGTTATGTCATGAGTTATTGAAAATGATCGTAATTTCAACAGAGTTAAAATATCTATCTTTTGAAAAAGTTCATGCTAGGAGCATAAATTTGGCGATTGCGAGAAAAAGAGGGAGGAACTGTAGGTGGACAGTATAGTTTGTTGGGGTAAAATTTTCAAACGTCGTTTAACAATTTCACCGTAAATCCACAACAGAGACTATGCGTTCTCAGTGGCACGCTAGAGATGTCCTATCTCATATCTACATCGTTCAGGGAGCGGCAGAATTGGTAAAAACTGGTTAATAGAAAGAAAGAAAAAAAGGGAAAAGAGTGATAGAGAGATAAAAGGAAAGAGAAAGAGAGAGAGAGAGAGAGAGAGAGAGATAGAAAAGAACCGAAACCGATGCACATCTGGCTGGGTTTGGTTCGTTCGGATTGTTTGCCCGTCGTTGACACACGACCGTATCGACCCTCCCCTCTAGGCATTACTATCGTAGAGTGGAAAAAAGTTTGCACCCTGCCGGAGTTGAATGCGTTACCGCGTATAATTTGTCTGCAGCTATATCCATCCGATATTGAATTCAATAGAAAATGCTCCAACGAGTTGTATATGAATTCGGAATTACTCGCTTTTTTACTAAAGCAAAAGTGAAGTTTCCAACTGGTGAAATTGCCTTTTACGTTGTAGGTAAACCGACGAAAATTTATCGTCCACCGATAGAGAAAGAGAGGGAGAGAGATAGAACGTTTGTTTTTCAACGTATAATTTATAAAATTATCCGAGGAGAAAAAGCAATCGCGTTTACAGCCGGATATCCACGATTTTTATCCAATTGAATTTCGCTTTTAACTAACAGAAAATATCGGTATAGGTATAAAAAGATAAAATTTACGAGAATATATTCGATCTTTAGAAAACAAGAAAAGTTTTTCAAGTTGTTAACTTTTGTTTACACCAACATAGGCAAAGTAATCGATGTTGTAACCCATTTAATAAACGCGTTTTACTTTTTTTAAAAAAAAAAGTCTATATGCAAGAAAATTAATCGAAGTCAGAACACATTCCTTCGCATTGACTAAAATCATTTTTATCATCAAAATCCAAACATCTCTTGCGACGCGCGTTTGATTAATGTTCCCGTTGTTACCAATGAAAATGACGACGCCATTTTTTTACTTTCACCGTAAACGAAATATTAATCGTTACCGTAAAGCCCCGTTGCTGTACGACAACTTGTATTTTTAGCACGCACGTAATAAATCAAATCATCGACCGACGGAGCATACATTTTTGAATAGTCAATGTGTGTTTGGTCGCGTTGCAAGCCGAACGTGAACGAAAATAACAAAAACAAAAGAAGAAGAAGAACAGAAACAAGCAAAATGGTTTATCTAATACGTGCCATACTAACTTTCTAGAAGTAAAGTTAGCCGAAAATAAGATAGTATTAATATCGTGCGACGATAAAAATCAGTTACAATTGAAACTGGGTAACCAGCTCGTAAAATATTTCATGCTAATCGTTCCCAACACGAAAGCACATTGCTCCAATGCTAAGTTATTTTCCGTTTATTGACAATAAAATTCCTTAGCGTATACACCGCGAATAGGATTTAGCAAAACTATTCAAAGAGGATGATACAGGTCGAATTAGATTGCTATAACTTAGGACCACAAGTAATTAAAAGCTTGCTGATAGCTTTAGAATGATTTAAAAGATAATCAAAATAGAAAACGCGTAAACGAAAAATAACAACGAATCGTGAAGTTCGATAGTAAAACGAAAAAGTCAAACAGAGATGTTATTACTCAAAAGTCAGGTAATAGATATTGCTATCTATGTAAAATAGTACATACGTCACATGATACTAAATGAGTCTAAATATTCAGTTTGTTGATTCGTGGCACATGTAATTAAGCGTACCCCTGTGATGTATGTGGAAACCAAAAATATAAAGTAGCTGATAAGAAAGATATAGAAACAGAATATGAATTACTAAAGTGAAAAAAAAAAAATCAACGAAAAAAAATCAGTGTAACAAATAAAACAAATAAACGAATTAACTATTCTCCAGCATTTACATTCGCGTGATTTTTCGTAGAAAGATGACTTTTGCTCTATCGCTTTAAAAATAAGACCGAAAGGAGCATTTCGTTCAACGTGTTTCCTTGACGTTAATTTATTCGACGCTTTTTATTCCACACTTCATCCATTCTTTTTTTCCTTTCCCCTCTCTCTCTCTCTCTCTCTCTCTCGTTATCGTCCTGGTCAGGATGGAAACGAACGCGGCCGTTTAATCGAAATTTCCCCGGCGATGGACGTTCTACGCACGAGCTTCCCCGTGACCTATCACCCTCTTTCACCGACGTGCAGTTCCAAATTCCACTATTTTTTCAGCTTCTCCTTCCTCACCCCCGCCGCCCTGCTGCCGTCACCCCTCCCCCCCCGCAGAAGAGCGGACCTACCCAGCAATTTAATTAGCAGAACTACTCCCTCGACAGCAACACGTAACACGGAGAACTAACTTAACAACGCTAGCTGGCAATCCATCCAGTACACTAGGCGACTCCGATGCACGCGAGACCGAATGCACGTACAAGCACATGCACGTATGTATGTATGTATGTATATATGTGTATGTATATATCGTTCGTCGAAAAGCGAATACGAGGAACGTTGGAACGAATGAACGAACGAAAGAAGGAAAGAACGAAAGAACGAACGAATGAGTGAGCGAATACGAGTTAGTGTGCAAACGTCAGGACCCGCCAGTATAGTTCTGCTTCCACGCGTAAACTATACATATGTAAGTACTTACATATGTACGTGTGTCGAGCCACAGGACAACGGCATTGGCTTAAATAGCTTGCTTTCCTCGTGTCCTACCGAAACTACCATTGCAACGATGGATCGCAATCAAAATGTTTTAACGCACCACACTTCGACTAATTATTTTCTTCTTACTATAAGAATATTCTGTTTTTGATACGAGAGAAAAGTGGTCGTCTTTGATTAAATATTAAATCATTTTTTCTATTTTCTACAGATTCTATACGTTAATCGAATTAATTTCTAATAGACAATGTTGTGGTTTAAATTTTATGTTCAATTAATTGCTCAACCAGAGATTATTTTGGAATTTAGGAAATGTTTAATAGACGAATATCATAGTCTACCAAAATTAAAACACGCCCATTTAATTTCAGAATAACGATTCTTCTTTCTGATTCGTTAAACGACACTCGACGTATGTGTATGTACTATTAGGTATATACAAACATATATATATATATATGTGATACGAAATGAATCTTCATACGTTTTGTCAGGTGTTACCGAGTCGCGCCAAATTGTCAAGTTTTTATAAATGTCTACGCGTATATTTCTCCAACAGAATCCTGATTTTCTTCGACTCAATTACATGTTACCAGACGAACGCTTTTAAATGTTTTCAAGGAGACGAGGGTTAAAGGGGGAGGCATAACTCGTGAGGCGGTACACCTAATGCGTTGATGCCGCTTATTAATATCGCGTTTCTAAATAGAAATTCTCTCGAATATATATCGCCGATATAGAAGAGAACACGGATCGCGGTCACAGGTGTTACCTTCCTAAAAGCTCGCAGACATAACGAAAAGAGATAGAATAAGTTGAAGGAATGAGTGAGACAGAGAGAGAGGAGGGAACGGGGGGGATTCAAGAGGAAAACGCGTCGTGTCTCGACCATCCAAGCGATTCGTCTATACGAAAATAGGAATGGAAAATCTGTGCTTAAGGGATTAAAATAGGATTACGAAATATTCAAAATTGCCGAGATTTCGTGCAAAAGCTCAGCAGCGTTACTATCTCGTAGTAACGGTTCAGCCCCGAATTCCGGGCGATTAAGCACCGAGTCGATGATTTATAAAGGTGCGAGAGGACCGTCCACCACTCGACGACTAACTACGAAATACGAGCAAAAACCAATCGAGTTAAGCCGCCTTAGGTTCTCCTGTCTCGTTTTGATATACAAACTGTTTTGCATTTTAAAAATATATATATCTCTAAATTAATAATAAATAAATCATTCTCGAAGTAGAAAATAATAATGACCAAATAATAATATGACAGATTTGAACTACATTGATATTTGATGAAACCTTTTGAAAAAATCTCCTCGTTTTTGTTGAAATGAACAAATTAATTTGGATAGCAAGTGCAACTATTCATCGTTTAATAAAATACAAAACAGTTGTATATGAGCTTACGATTTTCTAACTTACGTTTGTATTCATGCGAAAGTCGTATAATAGTCGACATTACAAGTTTGCGTCATAAAAGCGCATCGTTAAATAGTTTCCAAGTTTGAAAAGGGTCCAATGGGTGTGTTCATAAAATCTTTCTTTCTTTATTTTATTTTTTGAATCTTTTTTTCTTTGCGTACTCAGCCACATGAGTGTGTAATTTTCAAGGAGTGATACCGACGCGATTATCGCGTAAGCGAAACGAGAGAAGAAAGCGTTTCCTGCGTTAAACTCGTCAAAAAGTACTGGCTTCCAGTTTTCTTCTAAAACGAGTTAAAAAAAAGAAAAAAATAGAAAAAAAGGGTAAATGTAAATGTAGAAAAGCGAGGTTGTAGGTAAGGTGTAACGTGGATGCTAATGAGAAGGGGTGATTTTTTTCTAGCGGGTTTCGTGCGTGTTTCCAAGCTGGGAGAGAGTCCCTGGCCGCGTTAAACTCTTCATTTCCTCGAGGTTGAATTTAATGTCCGGTACGTGTGTGGCTCATTAAGCGTCGTGCTAGTCTTTCGGGTTGATCAAAGAATAAATAAGGGTTGGATAGCGTTGAATCTACGCGTAAGTTTCCATTCGAGCTATTCGAGATAGCACGAACAAGCGTGTGTGTTAGGAGATTGCTTTGAAAGAGGGATGAGAAAAGTCGAGGGTTAGAGAAAGAAGAAGGAAGAAGAAGAAGAAGATGTGTAAGAAAGGGAAGAAGGATGTAAAGGTGGGTTAATGCGAGTCCGTGCGAGGACACCCCACTGTGCCCTGCGGGAGTTAACGCAGGAATCGCGTGTTCCTGCTACGAAACACGGAACACGGTCGAACGGAATTGAACAAAGAAAGAGAAAAAAAAACATTGAGGAAGACTAAGGAGGAAAAAGGGAGGATGATATGAAGAAAAGTAGAAGAGGTACCAAACACTATTGTACGAGTTACAAATATCTTCTGTGATTTTATTTTATTTATTTTCTGAGCCTATATTTATTATCCGCAAACCGAGTAATTGTTTTATTAATTATTAGAAATATCATACCAACTTTGAAATAAATTATATTTAAATTAAATTCATAAAGATTCTGAACGAATGAAATGTTTTTATCACACAAGTAATTACAATTTTGGATTCTTTAATTGAATTGTGACTAAAAATTTGACACATTTTTTTCTACCGACCTGATACAATCTCAATTATTAGTTTTATGTATTTTAATTATTAGTATTCATATTATGAGGTTGTAGGAAAATTTAAACAATATTATTTATCGTTATTAAACCACTCAGTAACAGTTAGTTTTTGAAAGGTTGAGGGGTTTTGCGATCGATCCACGAGTTCCCTTCTAAAACGTACGAGGTATATCGTAAAGGAAGCACTGTTCGGATGATCGCCTTTCGACCACCCATCGAGCCGATAAGAGCTCGGCATCGTAACTAGAAGAACCGACACCATAGAACTTGCCATAACGAGATCGCCCAACGTAACCACCCACGCGCATGTCCATCAGATGCACTGATAAATTATTCGAAACCCCTCGTTTTCGTTTTATCTCTTTCATTTAATATCCCTGCAATGAGTTTATGACTATTAAAAACTACCTAATCAATATCCATTTACAGTATACTTTGCAGAATACTCTTTGTCACGATCTTTAATAACATTTCTTTCATTTGCACATTTATTGTACTTAAAATAAACGATGATAAAATGATTTGTATTTTATTTTATTTTACTGGGGAAAAGAGAGCATTAATACAAGAATAGAAAATATAAATATAAGAAATCTGAACGTAATATAGATTAAAAATTATAACAAACATTGAAGATGAATAAAATATTTGGAATAACAATTATTTATACAATTTATTCCGGTTTGAATTTCAGTAATATTTTTCATTCTGGAAAGTGTGATAACGTTTATAATAGGATCGCACCAATTGTTTTATTCTTTTTTTTTTTTAAACAAGAACCAGTCGTAGCAGAAAAATATATCCTAGATGCATAGAAATTCAATCGAAATAAAACAAAAAAAAAAAAGAAGAAGAAGATATATATATATTTACACATATGAATGTGTGAGCGAGCGAGTGAACGAGCTAGAAGAACAAATACGAAGCCGAGAGAGATTTTGTTTGCTACCCCGTCGTCGCCAAGAGAATTCCGCTATTGAATTTATTTCATAAAAACTTTCCGAGTTTTCTTCTTTTAACAAAGTTCCATTCTATTTAATTAGTATTACTTTTTATATTAACTAACACTTGCCTCATATTTTTCCTACATTATACGAATTCCAAAAGTGTTTCATTTTATTNCGAGTGGACTGATAAGAAATGACGATCGTAAGAGAAGAAAGTTGTGGGGTGCTTATCGGCCAATAAATTCTACTTCGCTAGTGTTATCTCTCTCTTTCTCTCATATTACCCACTTTACACTGTTTTCTGTCTTTCTTTCTTCCTCATTCTCATTTCTTCTTCTTCTTATTCTTCTACTCTTGTCTACGTCGTCGTACACCACGTGCAGCAAAACCAGTGTAATTATCGGCGGGTAAGTTGGAGCTAAATTTTCCGCTAACGACGATTTACGGTCGAATTAACAGATTGCTCGATGGGAACTCGAACTGGGTTCTTTCTCGTTTTCTCTTAAATATCTACTCTCTCTCTCTCTCTCTGTCTCTTTCTCTTTCTCTTTTATTCGATTTCTTTCCTTGTAGCATACCATCGTAGGATATCTTTTTTTTCAACCCTTATTCCACATACCCCATCTTCCTCTTTTCCTTCCAACCCTCCCTCCCTCCTAACCCCCTTCATCATATCTTGTTCAATGAAAAAAAAGGAGTCGTAACTGAAAATTTTTAGACGAATGCAGTATGAATTTCCAGCTCGTTCTCAGAATCGATTGAAATTGATAGGAGTTAAGGATCCTACGATGAATAAGTCGAGATTTTTGATTTTTTTAAAACCTTCTCGACTTTTTCTTCCCAATGACGAGAAGTTTTAATGAGACCTTCTCTTCTCTATCGAGTCATCAAAGCAGAGGAGGAAGAAGAACCGTCGTTAGTTTTGAGCTCGAACGATAATTTCCTTCCTATAGCTCATATAGCTCGTTACGATACATCGAGTACTTCGTTTCGTGGAATTAATGATACATAGGTTAAGTATTAAAAAGCATCATTTTAAATATTAATGCGACAAGTTTTTGTGTAAGAAAGTGGTATTGCTGGTGTGTCTAAAAATTTTTCAATATAAATATAAAATAGATAAAATCATTTTTCTGTTACGAAAGAAATCATTTTTTGTTAATAAAAATGTTTCGAAAATACACCAGAGGCTTGTAAAAAGAAAGTTGAAAAAAGTTGTATACAATTTGTAAAGTAAACACCATTTATAGAAAATCACCTTTCACGCAAAACACTTCTAACATTTATGCCTCTCAAAAACAAACAAAGAATGCTATGTAGCTGAAAATGTGAAGGTATGTTCAGAACGATTGTACCTACATACAAAAAAAAAATAAAACGAAAATCGACTCTAGGTATCTCGCGAAATTTAAATAGTCATCTTACTTATTGATTGCACCTCATACAGTTAAAAGTTAAATTATCTCTGAATCTATCCGTTTTCCTTTAGCAAATGTACGCTGTGTATTCTTTAAAAAATTAAAGAATAAAGAAGGAGAGAAAGAGAGAAGGAAAGAGAGTGAGAGAGAGAGAGAGAGATAGAGGTGAAGAAAGCGATGAAGAAAAATGGAGATGGTGGAAAGCTCTCGTTATTGAGGCAGAGAACGTAGGAAACACATAACGGACACATCATGTTGAAATTGAGATTGGTTATCGAAAAGTTTGCAACGACCGATAGGGAATAGGGAGTATCGAGAGAGCGTGATGATGGTTTCGAGAAAAGAAAGAGAGAGAAAGAGAGAAAGAGAATGATAGAGGAGTAGGGGGGAGGGTGTGGTGATGGCGAAGTGGCAAGGGCTCAAATCGGATAGTTTGTTCATTACAGATATTTGTCGATCGCTATACCTCGTTGAATGAACCAAGTAAAAGAATGAGAGAGAGAGAGAGAGTGAAAGAAAGAAATACTCGTTGTGTATTTGTCTTGATAAGTTCGAATCAGGAAATGAGACTGTCGATAGAAGAACGTAGACCGTTTTTCCTCTTTTCCCCTTACTCATTTATGTTTCAGAGCAAAGAAATTGTCAGAACAAAAAACAAAACGTAAAAGGAAACAAAAAGAAATGGCTGAAATTCGATCAACGAGAAACAACGATACGATATTTACAATTCTTCTTATTCAATGGCTATTTCGCTTTCGAATATCGAGACATGAATTTAAATTCTCTCACTCTGTCTCTCTGTTTTTTTCTCTCTCTCTTTTATGGTACCTCGACACCGGGACGTTTCGTTCGGTTTTGTTTTCATTTTAACGCATGATAGTGTATAACAAATTACTCGTCCGTGATATCCAGAAAACCATACAGAATTTTTCGATAAAAAGGTAAACCAAAAATATATATATATATATATGTGTACGTGTGTCTGTTTGTGTGTGTGTGTGTGTGTGCGCGATAAAACTGTAACAAAAATTATGGAAAAAAGATTGATCATGTGTTTAACAAACGAACAACTTCGTATTCCATATTCCGTTTTATATGATATTTAATAATGTCAAATAGCAATGAAAATTTTACATCCCGTGTAATGGCGTATAACGATTATAGAATAGTGAAGGGGAGAGATGTCAATACAGGGTCGTAAACGAATACAACTCGATAAATTGTATGATGATATTAAAGGGTAAAGAACGATTATTTTTTTACTATATTGTCATCTTTAAATGTCTATAAACCATTTGAAATGTATTTTACGATCTTTGTCAAATAATCAACGTTTCAAAGGATACGTTACATACACACGTTTGTCTTAATGATCGGTAAACAAATCGGATTTATTCAATAAGAATATATTATTTTGTTTTATTACAAACTTTAATAGTTCAATAAATTTATTTCATTGTCTCGAAGGAGTTCGATAATTATTCCAAACAGAAAACATTTTATCTTACCGTAAAAAAATATCTAATTACTTATATATGAAATATAATATTAAAAATTTGTTAAAAATATTAATAGAAAGAACCATAAATAAAGAAAACGTCAGATCTATTTGTCCTTGTCTATTATCATTTCAAACCATTCGACTTACGTTGACTGACAGCAACTAATGATGACAGTTTTAGAAAGCTCGGAACGCACGAGCATTGAGACAATGCGTTCTGCGATGTTTGAAATTCAATCAGGATAGTAGTCTTTTGTTTTTCTTTTTTTATCGTATTGCACGAACACGTGTGCGCCAACGATGCAAAGAAAATATTATATTACATCACGAGAACTAACCGTTTTAATTAATCGATAGCAAATAATATCGGTAGTTACATGAACACAGTTTTCATTGTCGTAGTCGTCGTAGTTGAACATTCGGCGAGAACTGAGCCTAACGTTACGTTCATGTGACCTCGACTGTATTCATTGCTATACAATACAGAACGTCGTGCATCGACATGTCCAATGTCCGTTCGAGCATAAATACGTTACTAGAAAAAAAAAAAAAATCAACGTATATTACACCGTACGTTGACAGTGACGCATGTTCCTAGTACGTGGGTTCTACTATATAATATATATAGGATATATATATATATATATATATATAGTACATATATATAATACATATATATTATATATATAGGATAGGCGGAACGAGCGAATCTTTCCTCTCACCCTCGTGTTCCCCCGAGGGCAATTTTCTCATCAGACCACTATACTTATATGTAAAACATAAGCGCCACCGCAAAAGAGGGTAAAATAACCGTAGCAAAAAAAAAGTTCATTCTATCCTGTGAACGTATAACTGACCAACGCATAAGGTAAAAGACATAATACCGGAATGACCAAGGGTACATAACTGATTTTTTCTTATTTTTAAAATACTCTTAAATAGTTAATATAAGAAACAAAATTATTCCATTGTCCGAAATGGTTTGCTGCTCAAACTCGTGTTTTTCGGTGAAACGAAACAAACAGGCCTGGGACTAAACATTTTAAAATCATATCTATTTCTTTACGGTACATTAATTAACGTAAATGGCATTGATATTACAAATCATTTATTCCAAGATAACAAAATTAAAATAAATAATAAAATTAGCAGTGTAATACAATAAATAACGAGACTAATAATACCCAGAGAAAATTTCGTGGATGCCACCAATAGGCGGGGGTAGTACCGAAATGGTTAATCTAACATAAGATAAGAACTATGCTATCTGTTATCTCGTAGAATAATGATCGTCTTACGTCTTTCGTAAGTACGATTCTGAAAACTCCGGCACTAAAGTTAACTGCTTTCGAATAACTACTATTATCCATCGATCGTTTCTAAGATTCCCCCCTTCCCAATCTTTAGGATTCCTCATGAAATCGTAAAAGGATAGATTTTCAACGACTGGAATGCGTTTATTTTAAGTTGCAAGTAAACGTTATCTATGGTGTAAAAGGAACGTTAACTTGATAGAATAAAATATATAGAACCTCCTTAACCAGTTAATTGTGGAATTTAGTTTCAAAAGATCCCCACACGGTGTGGAATTAAAAAAAAAAAGCAACGACGCGTATACACGTTTTACTCATTTAACTTGTTAAAATCTGTAATTATTTAACCTAATCCTATAAACGTAGTTTTTAACTTTATACTCGAAGCATGGTACGTTAGTAAAAAGATAATCTTTGAAAGAAAATGATCAAAAAACTGGGCAAACGACGACGATGATGACAAATGGAAAATGTAGACATTTTTTGTTGTTGCTGTTGTTCAAGATCTGGAAAAAAAAGTCTGAGCGATAAAAGGAAGAGATTTTTATGTGAAAGATAGTGGTTCGAGAAAACCGATATCAATCTTAGAACGATTAAGGTAGAAGACAGAAGAAGCAGTTTTCGGTGAAGGTACCGTCGTATCAGTGGGCAAGACCCAGTTTGACCCGGCACACATACTATCCATAGATCAAGCAAAACCCTTAGGCCGAGCCCCCGTGCCACGGGCTAACCATTAATTTACAACCCGCAGAGTAACTCTTGCGTCTCACCCCCTGCATACAGGATCCACGTCCCTTTGCGGGAAATATGAGCTACGACGTGGCGCTGAGAGATTCAACCACCCTTGTTCCAGAGAACCCTGTACCAAATACGGTGCTCCTACTATGTCTTTGCCCTATCTCCCTTCCCCCCTCTCATTCACTTTCTCCCTTTGGTTACCCTTTAAGCGGTTTTCACATGGTAGAAAAATTTCATTCGATGTAAAAGCAAATATCCCAACATTTTAAAAGAATCAGAAACGAATGTATGTATATATTAAGTATAATCATTTTATCCTTCAGATGCTTTCATTAATTATGGATGAAACAGAGAGAAGAATATGAAACAAGGAATTATATTTTTAATAGAAAAAAAATTATTTACGTTTAAAAAGTCGAGACACGTTTGTATATTAGAAAAGAACAGAAAGCAATACTCGAGTGTTTGAAAAATAAATCAATAGAATAGAGCCGGTAATTAGCCGAGATGTAATTAATTATGCATCATTGTGAAATAAATCTGACACTTGATCATATTTTAAAATCCTTTTCAGTTCTACGAATGTAACGAAAGTTATTCGTGTGAATTATGAACGCGTATCGTACAATGTTCGGTTAAAAATATTCTACAACGTTACGATTACCTATAAGAATTATTTTTTATTGAAAATCATTCATGTAATATGTTTAACGTTAAAATGTAATATATCAATAATGTGTAATATGTCAAACGTTAAAAAGGTTAAAAATTATGGTCAGCTTACATTTAGTTGTACTTTGTCTTATATCCAATACTGTACAATCCATATCCATAAGTGCAGGTATCCATATATGTATATATCACTTTTCAGTACTACACACACTCGGTCACATATGCATATCACTTGCATAAGAAGAATACACGCACACGCGTATATACTCGACGCGAAATAAATTATATACTTGAATTAATATCCTTGTTATTCCTTCCGAAGCTCGAAGAAGACTAACGATTATTATGAAAAGTAGTTACGAATACATTCGAAAGGTACCGAACATACACGAAGGTCAATAACAAATCTAACGACGAAATTCATAATAGAATTTAAATGACAACGTTCGGTTGTCGACACCGGCCAAGGAGCGACGGAGAGAAGCGAACGTAAACAAAACATTGAATGCTCAACTAAGCCGGTAATTAAGGAATGTTTTTCTGTGTATTTTATATATAACAAATTTCTTAGAATTCACCAAAAGATATTACAGATATAGAATTCACCAAAAGATATTACTCAATACATCCAATACGTATGGGATTATTACTATGTTTTTCTACAGCTGACCTACTTTTGTATCGTTGACCTACTTATGCTGACCAGTGACCTATATTTTAACAGCTGTTTTGTATTTCTAATGATTGATTTTAATTAATTTGTTAATATTCAGATAATTAATAACTAAATTTATGTATATATCGATTATTTTCGATTAAAACTATTAAAAAATAATTGTTTGATGTATCTAATTACATTATATATTTATTAAAAATTAACGTAGACCACATTCCTGACCTTTTAAAGTTTTTTTTCAGCGAGTTCGTAGCAACATCTTTTCAAAATGCTAATTTGACTGGACTAATATTTGATAGCCTATTAATATGAGAATAATTATAATAAATTTTGTTGGAATTAAATAAACGTTTATCAATAATTAAACAATATTCTGTAATATGAAATTAATTAGAAAATCATATAAATATTTTTATATAACAACATAAAACATTTTTGAAACGATGATAACGTCTTAGACATTATCTGATCCTGATTATCGTATCATGCTAGCTATTTTGCTTTTGATAAGCCCATAAACTAAAAAAGTATTTCTTAAAAACTTTTTTAACCCTTCCACCGTTCGAAGCTTAAAGTTTTCAATCAACAAAAATTCTTTATATTTTGTTTTGGATAGAATCACAACGATGTCTTTCGTAAAAAGGGATAAGCGTACTGAACTTCCTAACAGTTGTCGGACTTTGAAGCATTCCAAATGAGAAAGAAAGAGAGAAAGGTCGAGAAACGTGAATGGAAAGTGGGAGAAAACTGGAGAGGACAAGATAGAAAGTGTGAGAGAAAGAGAAGAAGAAGAAGAAGAAGAGAATGAACACCGAAGGGAGTAAAGGGATTTTGATTCTACAGGCTTTATTTCCGTTTAATAAGCGGGTGTGTGAATAGGCTCGGCTGTTGCTTCTACTTTATAGCTCCGACAGAAGTAAGTTGTTCCGTGTTTCATTTTGTTGTCCGGTAGTTCTCTCTCTCTCTCTCTCTTTCTTTCTATCTTATTCTCTTCGAAATGAAAGGAATGAATAATTAGAAGGGGTCGAGAGACGGGCGGCTAAAAGTTTCAGGCCAATTAATTAGTCGAAGAGCAACGAGGTAAAGGGCTGAGTGCTCGATATTAGTGAAAAAGAGATGAAATTGTAGAAAACTGTACGATAATTTATCAGCAATTATCGTCCACAATCTTTTTCAACTTCTCTTTTGTTTCCAAGAACTGTACCAACAAATTCAGACGACAATAACGACAACTAACTCTTGTTTATTTCGTTTCTTAAGAGTTAAGATTACACTTCCAGAGAGAAAAAAAATGAATGGATGAGAAGATATCATCGTAAAATCATGAACACAAACTATACGACTATAATACTCCATTTATTCGACTCTTCATGCATCGCATATAATTTCTTGTTCAACTGAATCTTTACTACATCTTAGGAGCAAACGATGATTTTAATGCGTCGAACGTGCCTTTTTCTTGCTTGTTTACTTATCTGTGCTTTAATCATGCCTTATTCCTCAAGTATTGTATATTCATACATCAAAAGAAACACGAATACGACTTATTCACCCAAGAACCTGAATACGAATGGTACAAAAGCACGTAGCATTTCGTGAATTGCTCTTTAGTAACAATAAGTAAGAGTAGGTAAGTAGTATATCATTTGATGGAATGACACGACAAATAAGTAGTATTTTTTCCTTTTAAAGTTTGCCAAAGAGAAATATAAAGAGGACAAAAATAAAAGAGAAATATACAATTGATTTAGATTTTTCAGAAACTTATCGGCCAAAAATATTACTCACTGTTTATGCTCGTTTAATGAACGTAGTTAAACCAACAAATTTGAGAAATTAAACTTCATTTAATTATAGTTTTGGAAATGGTATTTAAACATAAATGTCTCGCCTAATTTAAGAAAAAAAAAACAACACTCCTGTTTCTTTTCACACCGTAACTTGGAATTCACCTGTAATACCTAGTCCAACGTATCCCTTTTTAGCTTTCGTCCAATTCCTTTTTTTCTTCTCTCTCTCTCTCTTTTCATTCTCCTTCTTTTTCTTTCACCCTCATCGTAGCAATCTACCCCTCGTTCCTACTACTTAAAAACCGGTAATTACTCTGATGCCAAGCATTTACCGTCCCTACTCCCAGTGACTAGGTTTTTTGTTTCTCGATACCGCTTAGGATTTGTTCAACGATTTTTTGCTTAGAAGTGAGAAAATTTCATGTCCACTTTCTAATACACTTAAAAGTATTTATGCTTGTAAACTTGATAAATATCTTTAATTTAAAATAGAAATTGATTTGTTGTTAACCCTTTTCAGTACAAGCACTGGATATATCCAGCATCTATGTGAAAATTCACGTGACAACCCAACAATTCTAAGTTACAAACAATATTTGTTAGAAATAACTTATATCATTAAGCACAGTATTTATTCAACATTTTAAAAAAATCTTCATACGAAAGAGGACTGAACATGTGCAGTGTGCACATTTTCGGCGCAGCACCCAATACCGAAAGGGTTAAAGCAAATTGATATAATTGTTTTCATGTACTTGGACAATTATTCTTTTTATCGACTATGAGACTTCTTCATTTCGTTACCAACTTACAACACTAAATTAATGAATAAGGAATAACATTTGAATGGTGGGATAATTTCTTCTTGGAGAGTCTCCCAGGAGTTCGGGGAGAGGTGAACAAAACCTCACCAGGACTCGATCCAGAGAAGTTGGTAGTTCCCAAGAGAGAGTAGAGTATTCTACCACTTAAGCTACTTTAGCTTTTATTATTCCTTATTTATTATTCCAAAAAATTCTATTAAACACTGCACTAATATTGTTTCTTTTATTTATCAATCATTGTAAAAAAATTAAATTCCGATAGTAAACGGTCTATTAATTAATATTAAACATCGGTAGAAAGGCGTTCGCGGTTATCACGCGTTGAAATTTCATCCCTTATCTCGAGTTTGGGCTCTACTATCGGCTAATTTATTTCAACCTGAGAGACCTATTTCGGTAATACCTGACGTAACGTTAATAATCGGCCCGTGTAGGTGCCTAAATGCGATTCGTGAAACGTATTTAAAGATAGTAGGCCGAGATGGTGTGTAACCGAGAATAAACTTATCAGGTAGATAAATGTGACAACGAATGGGAACTAGGTTTACCTGCAAAACGTGGAACGATCCCAAGCGTCCATTATTTCCTTTCGTTATCTAACGCAGATGCACTGCACTTAGCAACTCGGCGCTTAAACCCTAACATCCTACTGTCACTCTAAGCGCAGATGTGAGATTCTACTACGAGATTATAATGTTCATATACATTTAATTAATGCAATATTATTATCATTTTAGATTAACCCATGATAAAATCTTCATAATGAAAAATATCATCAAAATTAATAAGATATTAATTTTATATGTCTAGGGGAAAATTTATTACGTCGATAAATTTTGTAACTAGATATATATATGTGTGTGTGTGTGTAAGTACGCACACCTAACAACGATTGGGGTTCATTAAAAGAGTCCCGAGTCATTTGAACAACGCGTATTTACATATCACCTATTTATCGACATTTTTCTCCAAGACCGGCATTACTTTAAAGTAACGTAACGTTTTATTCTACATTAGCATACTCATGAATATTATCTCTTAACGCGATAATCTCTTCCATCACGAAAGGTTCTCTTTGTCGTTCTCACGATAGAACGATTCGATCTTCGAACGTGCACTTTCCTTCCTTTTTCCAACTAAACTCGAAAACGTTAAGAAAGTAATTTAATGATTATTACAAAATTTATATTGTTTTATATTAATGTTCGTAAAAATCGTATATAAGTTTAATTATTAAAACATTATCGATTACGATTAAAGCAACGTAATACATTCAGTAGTAGGAAATACGAAAGCTTATTGCAATGTAACTTTGCGTGCAGGTTCTGCGTTTCAAAAGGAAAGGCGGGCACGCGAGAATGGAATACCATGATGCCGCTAATAAGCGCTCTCAAATTCCGCATGCTTGATCGTCGATCGTTCCCGTAGATCATGATCCAGATCCTCGAGGGACATTCCTCTGAACCGCACGAAGATAAGCGACCGTACAGGCAGATTCGACCAACGGAAATTTCGCGTAGTACAATTACTAACCGCGGTATGGTCACCCACTAGCAATTTTCCTCTAGGGAGAGCTCAAAGGATTACGCCGCAGCAGAACCAACTGACCAATCGATAGATCGATCAATCGATATACGCTTCGATGCGTTTTCGAAGGTCTATCTTGATCATCCAAGATAAATGATTACTCGATGATAAAAGTGAAAAACCTAGCCACACATTTTCCAAACTATCGCTCACCTTGATCGTCGTGTTGTGGGATCTTTCATAACCATAACTTCTGTGATATCTCCATACTTGGTGAAGTACTCTCTAAGGCCCTCTGAAATAATAAAATGATTTAAATTAGTATACAATACGTTTATCTTGTACATAATTATACTTTAAATTAAACTAGGAGCTCAGGTTCAAATAGTCTTTCTCATTCATTTTAATTTCAATTGATAGATTTCTAAAGTAAAATATCACACACTCTTTAAGTTGAAAATAGTGTATCACGCAAACCCTCTTCAAAGTACGTAACATAGGGATCCTGTAAAGCCCTCGCACTTGGTTAAATCCCTTTTTCCTACGAAATTGGTAACGAACGCCAGCCGAAAGGATTCGGCCAATTACCAAAACTTTCGTAATTGCGCTAACGGCCTAAAGCTCTATTTAAAACCGAATTAAAAGTTTCATTTTTCCAGCACGATTTGGATCGAGCGAAGAAATCGAACTGGTCGTCCGCGTGATGGGTGGTACACGTCCGCCGTCTGCCCGTCCTCGTATCTCCAGGTGAAACGCCGAAAAACTAAACTCGAGCAAGTAACTCGTTAACGAAGTGATCGCTTAACGATCGTTTAAAAATCAAACTCCAAACCGAAAGGGAAAATAGTTTTATCGGTTGAAGGATCACGCTACCGGGTGATATACCTCACGTCAATATCCGTACTTTTCAAATCACGTATGATATTCCAATTCGAATAAAACAAATGGAAACAGAAAATAGAAAATATAATAGAAAATAAGCTACTATGAATGGATATTCGAAATTCTCATTTTAAATGAAGTTTGTGATTTGACGAAAATCTCTTTGAGCAATGCGACGGTGGGAAATCGTTGACAGTAATTGGAATTAGTAGATAACAGCGCGACTTGACAGTGTCGAGCATAATCCGCATACCGTGATAAACTCGTAGTGCGTGCGTACACAGGAGAGCTTCAGCTTAACTCGTCGTCGTAGGGACCTAATTACTCATGCTCGATATACGAGAGTGAGCTTATTGACACTTCTCTCTCTCGCTCTCGAAAATATATAATATATATACGTCATTATTAATGTTCGTGTTGGATTTATGGAAAGATTAATATCAAATGAAAGATAATCTATCACGTTTCTTGCACGATTATCGATCAGCATCGTAATTAGTTTTCAATGAGACATTAACGCTTCATTTTCGATAATGACATTTTGAAAGAAGAATTTAGAATTAAAAAAAAAAAAAAAGAAACTCAATTTGTGCTAATATGCGCCCCGCCACGATTTTCCATTATATTTTTTCGCAGTAATACAACTAAGTCACGAGTGATACTATTCTCAGTGGTTTATATAAAAATTCAATAAAACAATATTTAGTAGTTTATAAAAAAGACCAATAAAACGGTGAAGAAACAGTGACTAGTAAAAAGATGAAAAGAAAGATGCATAGAGATGTACAATTCCTTGCGATTCCGATGCAATTGCTTTCCAATCACTATCTTGTTTTCCTACTCCCTTTCTAGTGCACTCTAAATTCGCCTAATTCGTCATTTTTATTGTTGCCTAATCTTCGGATGAACGAACCTGCCTGGTCCTAGCTAAATTCGCTGAATAAAGAGTGGCTGAAACAGGCTTAGCCTAACTACTAAAATTCATTCGTCAGTTGAGACGTAACAAAACTAGCTATTTGATTTAATTAGAAAAGAAAACATATTCTACTAGATTAATTCGAAAACTCGAAACTCTAAACTCGGATCGTACATTGGAAGGTGCAATTTCCATTCGCATATAATACGAGAGTAATGAAGACAATTTATTGGAGACCAAGGCAGAATCGTCGCAGGAGGCTCTATAAAGACCCGATGGCACGTAACATAGTGTAACCAATCTTGAGTACCTTCCGACCATGGCACCCTTCGACCTCTCATACCTCCCTTTACTCCTTTCCTCCCTTTGCCACCTCTCTCTCTCTCTCTCTCTCTCTCTCTTTCTCTTTCTTCTCTCTCCCACTCTATCCTAGCAACGCGTAGTTATATCGTAAAATGGTGAACCCTGGCGGAGAGCCAATATGGCCAAGCTCCAAATATATCTTACACTCTATCTAATTATACGCTGTTTTATCCAGACTGCTTTGAAAACCTAGTAATGCTCGGTAGTTACTAGCCTATTCGGTCGCAAGTGCTCTTCTCCTTCGATAAGTTGGAGATACACTAACGCGATAGGCTACTAAAAGAGAAAATTATGCGAAAGTTTTCCTTTTGCTCGACACGTTTCCTTCCTCGTTTGGTTATCTTTACGGATTTACCAAGGAGAATCTCTCTAAAAGGAAATTGTTCTCGCGAACGTGTTCGAAAGAACATTTGAAAAAGTATCATTGGGGGTTTTTATTTTTTTTTTTATCTAACGTTGTATTGGAACGTATTTGTAATATATTATGATAGAGATCATTGTTTTAAAACAAGGATGAAAGATCTATCAGAGAAATTTCACTTCATTCTGACGATTATAACAAATTCACAATTGACTTTCCTTATCCATTAATCACTCTCTGCTTATATAATTAGTCAAATTATTGCGTTTACCTCTAAATTGCCGGAGGTGTATTATTCCACAATTACGACGATGATATCTCAGAAAATTGTTAATTATGACAATGGAGAATACTCTCATCCGAAGTATAATATTTTAGTTGGTAAAGTATTTAATCGTTAATAACTAATTATCTAAAAAAAGTTCAACCAATTTTATTTTTCAGAAGATTGTTAGAAATATATTTATTTGTTTTTTGTGAAAGATTTTTAAATAGGAATTTATTTCAGACAATTTTAGTTACAGTAAAGTTCAATATGAACTATTTCGAGTTGACTGACAAGTAAAAACTATATCGGTTATCTCTAAAATCGTAAAACGATGAAGCTCGGTTCTCGTCTTAGATCGAATAATGATTTTTTTTCTTTTTACCTTTCTAAGCCCTTTACAATTTCTTCTACCATTCTATTATTCTCCGTTTGAGCTATGAAAATGTCGTTAAGTCCAATAGGAGCAAACCGTGGTACCGTTAGTCCGATGCTTCTTTAATTTGTCTCGGCGCGGATTGATGGAAGTAATTTCGTCGTTTGCGAGAAGAGGTACTCTTAAAACGTCCCTGAGAACCCGCGAAAATTTACGGGCGTCATTTCCTTAATTGTTCCTCGGCACGACTTATTTTTCACGCGGAGAATCGGCGTCTGTGCACAATTCCTTGCATTCTTTTGCTTTCTCCCTCGTATATAGGAAAGAAAAAAGGAAGGAAAGAAAGGAAGAAAAGGGAGAAAAGGAATTGCCAAGAAGTCCTTTGGCCTTATACCTTACCCACGTGATACGTCTGTTCTAGAATTTCTTTATATGAAAAAAAGTCTTCCCTTTTACTTTTGTAATTATGATCAAACGAAAAAAAACAAAACTATTAGACGATTTTTAAATGAGAAACATTGTCGAATATTAAACAGACGACTTTAAATGATTTTTATGTTACAAATATTCTGCTAAAATCATGAATTAAAAAATAATCTAGTCTAAATAAAATCATCAGTGAATTATCTCAAAAGCACTTAAAGCAATATTTCTTCTACATAATAGACTTTAGTGACACTTTTAATGGACATTACGAATGATTAAAACCCATGACAAACGTATGGTACAAATTAAACGTAGCCATGTATCTAATTGCGTTTCCTCGAACAACATTCAAATTCAATGGAATTTCAAATCATTAATCTGAAATGCATTAGAGAATCTTAAAGGTTTGAGTTAACATAAACATTCAGATAAGAATAATTATTTTCTACGATTTAGTATGTGGAATAAAAAATAATTTGTTTTCTTATTGAAGTAATTGTATCTAAAAAACGGTAGGCCAATGTGTGTGTGTGTACCAATTTTTACACCAATCAGCGTTCTACCGTCAGCATTAATCATGGCATTTAATCATGGCATTTAAGCGTTATGGAATATACTAAATTAGGATCAACTGCTTATTTAAAATCTATTTTTATTGGAAACCATACAAAATCTTGAGAAAAAAAGAGGAAAACAAAATTTAAGAAATAATTTGTTATTTCTTAAAAGATTCCAAAAAGAGAAATAAGACAACGAATGGTAAAAAAATTGTCTTCATCGAGGCAAGATATAAGCCGGCTGTTTTTTGTTGCGTTTTTAAGCTCAAGCGAACAAACATTCGAGTACCACCGAAAATTGCTCAACCAAGCAAATTTGAAGCAAGGCACCTTTAAGCGACTCGAGGATGCTCCATTTTCTCTCTCTCTCTCTCTCTCTCTCTCTCTCTCTCTGTCTCTTTCTTTCTTTCTTTCAACGTTTTCTTTTGATATCTCACCATCTAAGCAAAACTTGTAATACAGAATAAACTTTTTCAAAAAAAAAATATTGGTCGCCATAATCCAGAGAAAAGAGGAATCAGAAAATAGGAGAGCGCATAGGTTCATTCAAATAAAAAACAGAGTTGGGAGTGCCAAAAAACTTGAAAAGAAAGAAAAAAAAGAAGAAGAAGAAGATGAGAAGGTAGAGGAGGTACCAGGAATAACGGCAATGGTACGTAGGTGAAGAAACGAGAAAAAGAAGACGAAAGAAGGCGTTGGTCCGTTCGAGTGTTTTTCTATTCAGAGAAGGGTTCGTATAAAGTTCTATATACTCAACTTCTATCCCATTCTATTCCACGGATGCTGGGATCTTCAACAGAAGAAGTAGAGGTCGAAGAGAGGAAGAAGGTAAGGTAGGGTAAGGTGAGATGTGGGGGAACTTGAAGAAGGGAAAGGGAGAAGTGCTGTTTCCCTATTCCAGAGAACCGTTCATTGAAACGAATGGCCTTGTCTACCCCTTTCTTCTTATCCTTCTGTCTCTCATATCTCTGTTCATCCTTATTTTTCTCTTTCACTCTTTCCAAACACGGATCCCTTCGCAAGGGTTACGTCTTCGTATTCCTCCACTTCTTCTTCTTCTTCTTCCTCTTCTTTTACTTCTTCCTTTCCCACTTGCCCTTTTTCATTCTCCTCTTCTCACTCTCATCATCCACGAATCCGTTAAGATTACTTATTCTGCGCCAAAGGACGCTCAAGGCTCTACCTAAAGCATTATTTAAATAAACGCGAAGTTACTGCTGCGTGAAAAAGCAAACGAGAAAGGAGAGGTTAGGGAAAAACGAAAAAAAAAAAAGGAGACGTGCGCAATCCACGGTTATATTAATGGCTCCACGATACCTTCAAGTAAAGGAGGCAAAAAAAAAGGAAGAAGAAAAAAGAAAATAATAAAAAATTCCACCTTCCTTATGATCTTAGAAAGATGAGATTTCCCACTAGTGAAGACATGCAGTTTCGTCTACTATAATGGATTATTATTTTAGTGTCGTGTTTACATTAGAAAGTAGATACTAGAATGAATAAAAAAAAGTAGAAAAATCAATGACTATTTAAACATACAAGTGTAAGCCTCAATTGATGGACTGTTCATTATTCACTTTGTCATAAGAGATTATAAGATTGTTTCAAGTATTATGCATAAATTAGTATGAGAGTGAAACATAAACTGAATCAGAGTATGCGTGGTGAGTAGATATGTGAAATAAAACAGTTGAAGGAACAATTAAAAGATTCTACAGTTATTTAGTTGTTTAGGTATAAGTCCATGGGAAACCAAACAATTTTGATAGCCGAAAAAAGTATAGAAGATTACCGATTGCTATTATCTTCCGTAATGATTAATCTTTATTCATTTGAAACCAGTTATCAAGAGTAGATCTTCGTTTGTACATTGCAATATAAGAATAATAATTATGTTTCGTGTTTTATTATTTATAAATTAAATTTCAATCTGTTTTTTCGTTGGTAAAAGAAATACGTAGACCTTTTTACTAATTGTAAGCGAACTTTTAAGCTGGAGAAAGAGAATAATGTATGGAGATACAAAAAGATAGATGAAAAAAATAAAAAATAAAAAATGAACAAACAAAAGGAAGAGATGTGAGAGGGATGAACACGACTCTACGTTTCATGTTGCTTTCGTTCGCGTGCCGGTCTATTTTAACCATCTCGTAGCATTCCAAAAAGACAGTGATGTGGATACCTACTCCGTTGGCTTTTATGGATAGCCATTAACCGTTGATATAAGTATCCGAAAAATTTGTTCCGAGATTTGTACAAGACCGATCAGTAAAAAAAAAAAAAAGAAACATTGCACGATCTTATCCTTCAAATGTTTTTCATAGTAAGCATCGAAAATCGTTATCAGAATTGTACGCGAAATTCGTCAGAATTTCCAAACGTTTCATATTTGAATAATAACTTTCAGAATAATATCGAAGATAGCAATCGATCCAAGTACTTGAAAGGAACTAAACCCAAGAGAAAAGTATAAAAAAGCAAAAATTAAATATAATACTTTTCTTTATAATGAAAGTTGTTCTACCAGAACGATGCGTTTACCAATCTTACGAATTACTATTGCACGTCGACGAAATAGAACTTCGAGATGATTGATCGATCCAAAAAAAAAAGAAGAATATTTCAACCATTTATTCTCGGAATATCAAATCAATCAAATTTCGTTTCTAGTTTTTCCTAAAACTTATTATTGGCATGAAATAAATCGTCCAATGTAGATTGAGTTGAAATGATTATGAAATAATTTCTCTTAAACAGACTGTCAAAAAATATAGTTTTGAAGAAAGATAATTGACGAAAATTAGATTTACTTACGGATAAAAGTATTTTCAGCTAAAACCAAAAACAAGGACAGAAAGTTAATCGGAAAGAAAGGAAAAAGAAAAATAAGAAGATGAAGAAGAAGAAGAAAAAGAAGATGACCTATTTATATGCCTACTATTTATAATTCCAAAGAATAGCAAAAAAGGACTTTGACATTATAGTCGTGGATTCTGCTGGAGGGCCGATTCGAGTAAAAAGAAGAAGAAGAAGAAGAAGGAGAGGTAGGAAAAGAAGTTGAAGGAGGAGGGGGAGGAGGAGGAAAAGGGAGGAGTTGATTTGGTAGGCACATATAGATTGCTACATAGGGACGTAGGAGGGATGACAGAACCTGAAGCCTACCTGGCCACGAGCCAAGCTCGTTCTTCTACGAGTTGCGATAGTGCATAGTCGATGTATAGTTAGAGTGCATACTCGATGCATAGTGGGTATCTAGCCACCACTCTGTCCCCACCACTCGGTCGCATGGGTGCCCGCATTGCAGCTATGGCCCACCATTCTAATGATGGCAACTACGCAGGTACAAATCTACCCAACTCCTGGCGCCCTCTCATTCCTACCGCCTCGAACCTCCCCCTAACCCCTTCTTCTTCTTCTTTACCACCAAGCAAGTATACCTTAGCTAAACTCGCGAACCTACACGATTTTACCCTGACACTTTCTTCCACCATGAATTCAATTCTATTTCCTTACATACTCTGAACCCGTACCCTCTCTTCTCCCCCAAACCCATAGAACTCAAGAGACACATAATCTACTCTATTTCAAGCTATCTCATATTTCCAAGATTGGTAATAACAAGAAATCGTATTCCTTCGTAAATGATTCATCAAGTTTTCTGCGAACTTTACTCTCACATTTTTCTTTTCTCGATCTTCACCTCTCCCTCCAATTACCCTTCTCTCTATCTATCTTTTCTATACCCTATATATATATATCGATATTTCTTCAACGATTTATGGCATCGAATTGGACGTAAAGCCGAAGGAAAACCCACTAAACTTTTCCCTTTTTCCAATCGTGACCGATGGTCGTGTAACGATAGAGCTTAATCCCATTGCTAATGAGGAGGGTAAAAGTCGACGGAACTTTTCAAAGAGTGGAAAAGAAATAGAGCTATAGGAACTGAGCTGGTGCAACGAGCAAGATCAGCGATGTTCTACGTAAAAGCAAAGTAACGTACGAGAAAGAAGGAGATAAAGAAAAAGATATATATATATATAGATATATAGGAAGAGGATATCCATTCTTGTTACTCCTGGAGACATCTTTAATTCATCGAATGTGGATTGCGGGCTGAATCCTTGATGAGCTTTATTCCACATCCGCGCGCTCGAACTATTGGATTCGATGAGAGATTCTCATACGATAATACGCTCCGCTAAGCCAGTACTCTATATCTCACTTACACTATCATCTTCTTTTATATCTTGCCGTTCTTTCCTTTCCTCTAACCACCGTCAGTCCCCGCCAACCTCCTACTCTACTCCCTGAGCTTTCCTTTCGTCGTCCATCTCTCTTTCTCTTCTACTTCTTCTTCTCTTCTTCTTCTGCTTCTACTATTCGTTCTTTCTCCTCCGGTTCTTTCGATCTCTCTCCCACTCACCTTTAACTCGCCTTCGAACCAGTTCGGCTCTTATTCGCCGCACTACTACCCACTTAAGAAGCTTTCTCGGAGCTTTTTCGATTTCGACTTTCTCTTTCTCCGTCTTTTCTTTAAGCTCCTACGGTTCTTCTTCTTCTTCTTCTTCTTCTTCTCATCCTCCATCTACCAACCAGCACCATCACCACCACCACCATCACCAACCACCACCTCGTCCCGTTCCAATCTCGGACCACCCTCAATCCTTTCTCGTTTTCTCGCGGGAAATCGCGCGGAAAACTAGCCAGTAAAGATCCTCTATTCTTTGTCTCTTTAGATCTCTCTGTCCGTTCGTTCTGTGTCTCGAGTGCTGCTGGATTGAGAGTTAGAACGATCCCTACTAGTACTACTACTGCTGTTGCTACTGCTACCAATGCTACTACTGGCCAGTAATAGTAGTAGCGATAATACCCCGTTGGAAATAGAGGAAAGATTCTACTCCGTCCAATCGAAGATCTCGATCGATTTCTCTTAGGTCACCCTATACTATTCTCATCCCTTACCATCGCTTATCTACTTTCCCTTATTTTCTCAGATCGCGATATACACGAGCGAATGCTCTTACGAATTGAGTCTAGCTTTTACTCTTTGTGTCTTTTAAGATACCAATTCATAGACACTATTTGACGCCAATATATAATACTGAGGAATGTAATAGTTTAGATTATCATATTAAATGACTCATAGATTTATTAACCTTTTTTAGTACGAGTGATATATTCTGCATCAATCTGATAACTTATGTGTACGAGAGCAGGATATTTCCGGCATCTATGTGATCTATGTGTACATAATTCTGTATATAACTTTATATAAATAACACTTATATAATATTATTAGAATTTTTTTTTATATAAATTTCTTTTAACATTAAAATAATAAACAACACTTGTTACTAGAAACATCGTTTTATTAAGCATAATTTTTACTTATTTTCGGACAGGCACCTCGTACTGCAGAAATGTCACGATGGACAGAGCATTCGTACTCGAAATGGTTAAATAATTTACCAATAACAATTTTATTATATTTAAATACCGTTCTTACAAATCCAATTCTTATTTTTATCTGTTATCGATAAACAAAATAAAGATTCAACGAGCGTACTGTTGAAATCCCACAAGCTCGCTCCAATAACCGGTCAACAATTGGTCCCACTACTGGGTGTTGAATACTACTACTACTACTACTATAAAAGCAAGTACAACCATTTACGATACGATATAAGAAAAATCTTACACATTTAGTGAATTATCTTCCATGATAATCAATTTACACAATAGAAAAAAAAAACTACACCAAAAGCAACAGCGAATTGATGTGAAATCTAGCGATGAGATTGGAGAAAGATTATAAATAGATATAGTCGTTGAAGATTAAAAGAAATTAAAAAGAAAAGAGAAAAGAAAGAATGGAGTATCTGTGCCAGCTTGCGAAAAAGGGTGGTTGGAGGGTTGAGGATGGTGAGAGGGGGGTGTGGAGAGGGGAGGGGGGAGGGGTAAGAGAGATAGATAGATAGATAGGAAAACACAGGGCCACGACCGCGATTGCAAAGAGTCTCTGCGCCAAGCCTAGTTTAATAATTCAAATCTCTCAGTACTCGAAAAATTGAATTTAATAATTCAATCCACGGGAAACCCCGACGGTTACGAGTAGTCGAGGCCGCTGGACCAACAGAAAACCCGATCAAAAATGCAATATCCAGCTCGATGTCTTAATCCGATTTCCACTGGCGTATGCTTCGTTTTCATTCGTTATCTCTCACCTTCTTCCCTGGCCTTTTCATATCTTTGTCTTTTCCTTTCTCTCTCTCTCTCTCTCTCTCTCTTCTTTTCTACTATCGGTTAGGTATAAAACCCTCTTGCATTTTTTTTTTCTATCGTATCCAAAAACACTCACGTATGGAACATTATACGAAGAAAATCGTCTAAATGCAGTCGTTAAAGTTTAATTAGAATTTCTATATTTGTAGTTTATGAGAATACACAGCAGTAAAATATCTAAGAAAAAAAACATATATACGAAGGGATGTTATATAGGAGCATTTAAATGCTATACTACACTGGCATATTGCAGCATATATTTCTAACCGAGCAAGAACCGATTACGCAAAGCGATATTGGTATTGAGAAAAGGGGAAATGAAGGGAACCAGGGGAAAGCAGATACGAGCAAGCAAGCGAACGAGCGAGCGAGCGAGTTCGTGCGTAGTCGGGCTAATTAACCTTCGTTAACCTCGAATTGTCCTCCCTGTTGAATTCAATGTATCGGTGACGTCAAAGGAACATATTAATACGATGTAAAGTACAAAACGAGGATAGGTTATGCGTGCGTCTCACGAATCGGTGCGATACTTTCAAAGAACAATTTATCCCGCAAGTAGTTGGACGTGTAAGAAAATTCTAAGATGACAGCTTGTAAAAAATCAATGATCAAGCTTTTTAGTCGGATGATATTTTTTTTTTCAAGGTATATCGGGTTAGGTACCGTCCAATTACGAGATTGTAGTACGAAACTACATAACTTTCGGGACGTCATATTAAATACTAGAGTACTTATTATGAGAGAGCAAAAGAGATAGTATTGTCAATGCCAGAAAATATCGGTCACTTATCCAAACATAGATCGTTTATAATTAGAATACATGGATATACTACTACAGGTAAGGTACACGTAAGAGGCAAGAAAGTATCAAGATGCTTGTGTATTTGAGAAGGAATATCATCAGAGGAGATCATGCCAAACGCACTTGTGCAACGAGAATTAATGCTCGGTTTCTATCTATAAACGATACCCTATTTCGAAATCGATATTTCAATTCATTTTCTCCAATCATTATTAATGTGTTATCAATATCGAATATAATATAGATATATAACTCCATACGTTTAACTTATTGCTAATATTAAACTAATATATTGCAGAAAAATCCCTACTATACCTTTCTTTCATAAATTATAGAAATATATTAGGTTGGCAAGAAAGTAATTTCGGTTTGCACCAATAGATTGCGGCGTTACCTCTGTTTCGTTATACTTCTGTTAATGGTCAGAATTTGTTTTTTCTTTTGAGGTTTGGTAGTTGACACTTTTACGTTACTATAGAAACACATTCTGTATAATTTTGCTCACAACTGTAAGTCTACGATCAGTTTTAACATCGAGTGCAAAAATAACATTTTCGAAACATTCTGTTTTAACAGAACACACGTGTCAAGAATTGGTTTAAAAAATTTTGTTCTGGAGATTTTTTTCGTTTAAAGATGATCAACGTTCTTGTCGATCTTCTGTATTTGAAGATGACCAAATGAAAGCCATAATTGAATCGAATAGTCATATAAACTGTGTATGAGATAGCAAAATGATTGAATTTTATTTCACAATAAAAAAATTGAAATTAATTTCTTGTTAACCCAATATATATCTTTATTTTATAAATTATATTTGAATAATTATACTGAATAATTATACTGAATTATATACTCAAGTATCTTCCCTCGAATGAATAAATGCGAATTTATATTAAATTAAATTTTGTTCAAAGACAAAAAAATATTTTCCAGCATCAAAGGTATGGGATTAATCGCTAAACGGGATCTTAGCGCATGTAACTTAAGAACGAGAGGAAAATTATTCACTATGACACATTACTTCGGCAGTCGATTTGGCATCAGGTTGAGAGAACCATGCTTATATATAGAAACCTGGATCCGTTGATTAAGATTCGTGATTAGTATTTATTTTGGTTGTTTGGGGCCGTATATCGCAGTGCTAAACTTGGCGGCGTTTAATACCCCTGGTGCAATTCGTTCTATTAGCCTCGATATCCGGTTCTCTCGTATTTTCTCTCTCTTTCTCTCTCTTTCTCTCTCTTTCTCTCTCTTTATTCATCTTTCTTTCTTCCTTTTTTTCTTTCTTTCATTCTTTTATTCTTTCTTTCAACGATAGATATTCCGCAAACAGCTTTGAATCATTTTTATCGAGAGGATCTTCCAAAGAGTCTGTTTTGAGTGAACGATAGTCGTTATTCAATGGAATCGATTGTTTCAATTCGACAATTTCTTACTGTCATAGGTACGAGAAAGAGAGAAAGAAAGAGAAAGTCATTGGAAAACGAGGAATAGCGTTTTATCGAAGAGCTTTTCATTGTTTCCTTGAATGCGCCGATTTGAAAATAGTCAAATCGTGAATTCCGGAGCTAGCGTATCCGAAAATGAGAAATTTGAAAATTTTCTTCATCAATGGGAATTGGGATTTTCTTCGACGACGGATACTGATGAGAAAGAAGTGGATGAAGGGGATGAGAGTAAAAGAGAGTGTACCGAAGGAAGGAAAAGGAAAAGCTTGTCCTCGTGTCGATGGTAGAACGTTGGGAAAACGAGTAGTTCGAACCCGCGATATTACCGATTCGCCTAGCAATTATCGCGGTGGAAAGCGAAATACCGGCTTCCAATTAATGTTCCGCGTTCGTTCGTTCGTTCGTTCGCTCGTTTGTTCGTTCGTTCGTTCGTTCGTTCGTTCGTTCATTCGCTGGTTCGTTCATTCGTTCGTTGCTTCGTTGCTTCGTTGCTTCATTTTCGTTGATTTTTTACCCGACACCAGAACGAATGTTCGTGGGATACTTGAAAAAAGGAAAGAAGAAAAGGAAAAAAAAATAAAACAAAACGTACGTGACGTACGTGATCGTTGATGCTTCTAGTAAAAGAAGAAAGAAGAAAGAAGAAAGAAGAAAGAAGAAAGAAGAAAGAAGAAAGATGAAAAATGGCAGGAAAAGGACAGAAAGGAAATGATACGAATAAATAGCATATTAGGCGAATGCCGAGGACACGATATGCGCCTGCTAAATTAGAATCCGCTGACGCAGTGGATACGCTGCGTCAGCCGTTTTTGACGTTGTTGACTTTAATGGGCTTCAATACCTGATTTCCTCTACTTAATTTGTGATTTATTGGAAAATTACTGGGCGTTAAGAAATATTTTCATAGTATTCGAATATTTGAGAATACCGATAAGAAAAAATAATATTTCTTCGAACGGGACTATCAAGTGTTTTCGTTTTTTTAATATTGCATTGTCTTTGAAAATTTTCAACATGTTTAACGTTACGTTAATGACAACACAGAAAAATGTTAAAAATTATTACGAATGTGTGATGTAAGTTAAAAGTAATTATTATTCGTGTATTTAGTGAGTTTGTGATTAGTCTCTAATTATTGGTTTTCTTTTGTTTCACTTAATTGATTGTCTTCTACAACATCTGCAGTTTAGTCAGTTGGATTTAGATGTATGTGGGTCCCCTATATATATATCCCTATATGACTACAGGCAAAAGTAGAATATAGGTCTCGGTAGTGTTGCTATTTTGAATCAACGACGCCTACGTCGTATTCCTCTTTCTCTATCTCTTTAGTTCTCTCTCTCTCTCTCCCCCACTGGTTGGCCTGACATCAAAATCGTGAAGAGCAACCAATTCGATCTGTTGTCATTCAAGGAACGCTCTGCCAAACCTACTTGATGGTGATGGTGGTGGTGGTGGTGGTGGTGGTAGTCATAAATTCAGTCACTTTGTACTCCTAAAGAGAGAATCCACCCATTCTTCTAAGAAAATAACCGAGAAAAGAAATTTCACTCTACACTTTCTTCATCTATTTTTCACTTTCCTCACACTCGAGTCTTTTAGTACGTTTGGATCGTTCATAAAAATCCATGATTCGCAGCACGTGGAAAAGGAACAAAATCGACTAGTAAAGGGAAAAGAGTTCGCACGTGCGAAAAACGAGATCTTGAAGTTTAGATGAGAAACAGTGGGAGAATAGGTGATACCATGCCACAATAAAAATTATTCCCATTGCATCGTTATTATTTACGAACTAAGGAAGAGACACGTCTTCTTTCTCAGAAGGGTTCGTAAAATGCAGCACTTTCGGATATCAAAATGCCGTGCGCAACTGGCGCGAAAGAGACTCAGCCATATTTTATATCCTAGTCCTATTTCCCTCCACCCCTCTTAAAAACGGGGACGTACATAGACGGAAAACACTCGACTTTTTTTTTATCTCTTTTTCTCTCTCTCTTCACCCTTTTCCTCCTGGAGATTCACAGAAAACGCTTAAATGTTGAAAGAAGAAAAAAAAAAGAAACAACTCTCCTTGTCGTTTCTCCACAGTCGTGCTTCATTTCTTTTTTCCTTTCCTCTTTCCAACGCATTCTGCGGACGATGATACAGCGGTAATGTCGTCCGAAAAAAAAGTTGTATAAAGAAAAAAAAAAAGAAGGAGCAAAAAGAAATCAGGGAAAAAGAAGAAATCAGGTTTACGTTTGCGTAAAAGCGACCTTAATTTTCAACGTATATTTAAACTCTTTAAGCTGCTCGTTTTCCTTGACGGCATTACCCTCCTACTCCTCTTCCTTCTCTTCCTCCTGTTCCTGCTCCTCCTACTACTACTAATATTTTCCCTCTTCTTTCTTCCCAAGCTGATCTTCCTCTCCTCTACCAACCCCATTCTATTTTCCTTGCTCGTCTTCTCGCCCCCGACCAACTCCCCACCACTCTTCTTGGCTCGTCTCTCCTTCCCCATTTACTCTGTTTGCCTATACTTTGCCCTGTAGTGAACAAAAGACAAACTCCTCTATACCGGGGGATGGAAACTTCCGTCCTGTCGACGGAAATGAAACGTCGAGGCCCAGCGACCTCCAGCTTAAACGCAACTGTTCACTTCTTCCTAGCTAGTACCTGACGTCCTTGGTCCCACGACCAAACGCTTCTACTTCCTTCATTTCGATTTTCTACAGAAACTACAACGCTTTTCATATATATATGTATACCTCTACGTTATAGCGAATCGTTAAATAATGTTTAGCAATACGAACAATGAAAGAATAATACAAAATCGAATTAAATTTATATTATTTTTCCAGTAGAATAATAATTGTTCATTAATACGTACAGTTTTATTTATAACATAGATTAATCCATTTGCATCATACGGAAAAGTAGAAAATTCATTTCAATCACGACAATTTTTCTTTTTTTTTCATTGTATGTAAATGAAAATAAAACATGAGGAGATATTAAAAAAACTACGCAAAAAATTAACAACATCGAAATGAGAGTATTAAGGACGATACTAGGACTGAAACGAGCACGTAGTTCGGTTGAATCCAGACCAACTGAATAACAGAGGCTTTAGACAAACAGGAAAAATTTCTAGTCAGAAGAAAAATAAGAAGAAAAAGAAGATATACGAAGAAATTTAGAAGGCGGAATCACGAGCAAGTGATTTTCATGTACTGAAACGGGATATATATATCTTTAGATAACTTCTAAACGAATCTTTCGAATTTTATGACGACGAGATATCAAGACGGATGACTTAACCCTACACAGACTGAAAGTATATGAACCGTTGAATTCGATTAAAGTAGATTATACGCTTCGATTTATGACTCATAAAAGTACGTTACGAGGTACGCTGTAAATAAATGACAAATGTAATTTATAACACTCAAGAATAAGAAGTAGAAGAAGAAGAAGAAGACGTAGAGAGCAAGGTTATAATGGATTCGTTTAAAAAGCACCAATGAATATCCGCGGACGATAAAATAACTTCTTATTTAGATGAAGAATATTTCGTTTCCTCGTTCAAGATCGCATCTATTTCCGTATAACCCGAAAGTATATTCCCCCAAGGTACATCTCCCAAGGTGTGTCTTTTTAGAAGAAAAACCGGATGGAAAAACAATGAATGAAGCAAGAAGAAAAAGAAGACCGAGAGAAACAAAAATAGAAAAAGAAGAGAACGTTAAAAGCCAGTAGGGTGGAGTTGGGAGGGGTGGTAGAAGTAGTGGTGGAGCCAGGGAAAAAAAGAAAAGAAAAGAAGAGGCACCTTGTTTCCCAAGGATTTAATTCTTTCATTGTGGCTTTGAAACGACAGGAGGACCATCGCAAGCTCTAAAACCGCAAGTTCGAAAGCCGCGACCCTCGAATAATGCAACAATCGTGTTTCACGGAAGCGAATTTCGTGTTAGTGGGCTAACCTTAGTCAGTCTTCTTCTTCCCTGTAGATATTCAGCTAACGTATAAGTGGAGAGAGAATCAGAATGGTGGCACGTAACGTAACCAGCTTCAAACTAGCTTTAACACACTCCTTTCGATCGTATCTCCGACTTAACAGGCTTTACATAAGCCTCACTCTTTCCTACTCTCCTCTCCTCTCTTCTCCTTTCTCCTATCCGGATGCTCTACCTTGTTCCCTTCGTCCGGACTGACATAGCACCCACTTGCTCCACTTTCGCGTTCTGCCTTACTTTCTATGTCACGAATACTTCAACTTTATTCTCTTCGGCACGTTCTTTCGCCTTTCCCCTTTTTTCCTTATTTTTTCTCAGATACCTTAAAACACAATCCGACTGAGAGGGGTACCATCATCGTCATCATCGTCGACTAAAATTATTCACCATAAACAAATAACATACCTTTTCTTCTATCGTATATCCTTCCTTGAAGAAACTTTTTAAGAAACCTCGTGACTGAATGAAAGAAAGAAACAAAAAACAAATAAAAAATTCGACTGGATTGAAAAAATAACAATAATCTATAAGTTTTAATCTTATAATTCCCTTTTATTTCTATTATTTATTATTTTATCTGTTTAATTTTCCCTCTCTCTTTCTTTTAATCATAAATGAAACTAACGAAACACGACAATAGCAATAGCAGAGAGCCATAGTTTAGGGTAGATCTAATGTAAGTCAAGTCAATGTTAGATTCTGCCAGTGGTCCACCACTACCAGTTTCTGGAAGCATACGAAATGTTTCTCTCTCTCTCTCTCTTCCTCTCTCTTTCTCTAGCTCGACTACCATTTTTTGTACGTTTGAGGTTCCGTGGTCAGTAAAAACTGTGGATAGCTGCGCGTTACTGGAGGATGGCCAAAAGGTATGAAGTAGTAAAGAGAGAAAAAGAGAGAGGAAGAGAGAGAGAGAGAGAGAGAGAGATGGAGAGAGACCCATACGTAGCTTTGACTCTGCTATGCGGGCCGCAATTTCAGAATCCACTTTATTCGACCGACACTCGACCGCTCGACTTCTACCCTCTTATTCTCTTTTTCTCTTTCCTATCTATACCTTTCCCTTCCTCCTTCCCCCGACTCCGCCTTGCCTGAAAACTCCTATAGCAACGACTCCAGATAGTTTGCATTTGGACCGCGCATCGGTCGAAAAGTTTTTCTAGAAATTTTTCAACCCAATCCCACCCCACTCGCGAGGTTCTCTCTCCTCTTCATAGCGTTCCCAACTCGTCCAATCGGCAATGAGAAAAAACACGTTGAACGATTACAGATGAGCTTTCATGTAACCACTACCATATTATCATAATCATCACGCATAGTTATCACACCATTTCTTTTAATTGAAACGATTAGAGAGTAAAGAATTACGATCAAGGAATTTATGAAATTTTGAAATAAATGTTGTGTTTGTTCAAATAAATGAAGTTTGTTTTTTTTTTAACGAGTGATTATTTATCATGAATAACTTTGTCTAGATTTTCTTTGTATGTTTAATCTAAGCAGAAAATGTGAAAAGAAAAAATGCATTGAAGAAAACAAAGGTCGAGTTTCGTAGAAGTGCGTCGCCAAATGAATTAGCGTGGCTAGTAAATAATGAAATAATTTATGAACAGAGTGAACAGGGGTGGAAGAGAAAATAAATTCAACATTTTTGCCAGGATAAGAGTAAGTTTTAAAAGGTGTCAGGTGCACACAGCACCGGCGTAGTACTCGCCAGAAAGCGCAAAAATACACGTCACGCTTTCCCTTTGCCGCATCACTATACACATCGGTCGTGCCCTTTTCCTCGCTTTCCAACCCTTCTCTCGCTTTTTTCTATTTTTTTTTTCTATTTTCTTCACGCAACTACCCCGTTCTTTTACTTTCTCTCTCTCTCTTTTTTTTTCGCTTGACGTCATTTACATTGAAGCAGCGTACGGTGTTCGATATCTCAACAATGGACGATACAATACCTAAATGTAAAGCGTGAATAGTGACGTTCAAACAAGAACGACAGACAGAAAGAGAAAAAGAATGAGAGAAACCAAGAGAAAAAGTGATGACGATAAAGAGGGAAACGGCGAAACGGATGTAGGAAAAAGGATGAAATAGGAACGGGATGGCCGGTTTTTTCTCTTTCTCTTTCTCTCTTTACCTTTTTTTTTTCCTCTGCACATACAACCACTAGCAAAACAAACCCTGTCCCATCAGAAATATTCGACTTTTGCTCCACACTTGAGTATGACTGGAAAAGGGAGAATGAAAAAAAATATAAAAAAACAAACAGTATAATATTATGGAATTTAATTAAATACTTGTTGATAAATTCTCTATTTAAAATATGCTACGAATTACTTAATTCGAACAGTAAAAATGATACGATTTCGGAATTCTGCCAATTTCATTTTAAATTTATACTTCCCCTTTAGGTTACAAAATTCATCAACAGTTCTACGAACTGACTCTAACTTATCAGCAGTTTGGTATTCTCCAATTCGTCGCAAGATTCGATTTGAAACGTGCCAAGATTTGGTAGCATGCGTTTATGATAATTACCAAATTATTCCGATCGAGTTAATGTCTGTTTTATTCTGGAATATATTATAGTAGTAACTAATCAACACATTGGAAGTTGTTTTAGAAGTTCATAGATTATATATTTTGATATATTAAATATGATCGTTTGAATCCCACGTGCCGGTTTCACGCTCTTCAATTTTTATGTTGAAAAAACCAAGCAAATTTGAACAATACAAAATAATAAGATTTTCAATGTGAGAAGAATTACGAGAGAAGCGAGGTCCTGTCATTTAAAACCAGCAAACATACTACTATCGCGTTCCCGGATTTTTTCAGCACAAAATAAAACAAGTGCTATCAGAGATCTTTTCGCACCCCATTCGAAAAACATTATTGCGTAGATCGGCTTTTTTTGAGAGAATTCTGATACTCAAACGGTTAAATAAAGAAAATTAAAACGAACTGTGATGGAAATTGATTTTTTTTAATAAAATAAAGATTGTAAAATTTCAATTGATGCTTCTCGAGAAGAAAATTAATAAGTTGAGAATAATATAAGAGATGAATTTCCGTCAGTATTTTCCGAATGCAAAATTTTCTCCAACGCAACATTTGCAGTTTCCATTCATATGTTAGAGGATAATTGATAAGAGAATAAATATTTATTCTGGACATATTAATACATGCATTTACACTTTAGAAATGAACGAGATAGAACAGAAGTGTACGTGAGGAACGCGAGAATAGAAACGTATGAAATAATAAATTTTACGATTCGATAAAGTAGGAGGAGGAGGAGGAGGAGGAAACGAATTCACCCACTATTTGACCTAACCGTATCTCGCGAGATGCAGGGCTTTTGTTTTAACCATAGAGTGATAGCAAGTGAACTTAGGTAACGGGGGAATGGATTGATTGATGGTGGAGAACGTGTGGGTTGCGGCAGAGAAGAAGCTGCTTCCACCTATGACACGGACGGTCGATAAATCTACTCTCCTGAACGATTTTATCTGTAACTCTGGAAACGAAGGCTCAAAAACGTTTTCGTTTGGAGAAGTAGAAAAAAAAATAAAAAAATTCTAAGCGATTTTCTATAGTTTTCGATTTCTCTTTTTCTCCGTGTTCTCGTGATATTCTTGTTTTTTTTTTATTATTTATTTTCCTCAAAGGATAAAGTTATCCAAAAGAAAATACAGAAAGGAAAAAAAAGAAATTTAGATTTCGTTACCAATAGAAAAAAATGCGAAGGGGAGTTGAGTAGCGATCTAAAAGACAGATTAGATTTGGGTTCTTCCTGGACAGTGATAGCGTTTTCCTCTTCTTTGCTTTAAACCACACGCGCATTTCGATTGAACGTATCGATGTTGTGAATCTAATGCTTAGATCCCTGAAACGCAGCGTTTGTAAGTAGCGAGTTTTCTTCCCTTTTCCTGAATAAAAAGGGGCTAAGAAAGAGGAAGAAAAAGAAGTGGAATAGGAAACGGAAGTGGAGGAAGAAAAGGAGGAGAAAAAGAAAAAGAAGAAGAAGCCTTTCCTAAGGGAGCACTTCAAACTCATCGGCTAACCTCTAATCTCGACGTCATCGATAACAATGACATCAGCAGACAATGGAAAATCGATAGTACCACTCAACGTTTCTTTCGCTCGAACTGGATTGGGATCGAGGTTCTCTCTTCCCTTTTGCGTTGGATTCTTTCGAGTACGAATTGTCCGTGCGCGACCGTCCTCCTCACTTCTCCTCTCCTCTCCTCTCAGCCTTAAATCGTTGAACGAGTCTGAAGCTAAGAACGTAGAAAACGGGAGATGTCGCAGCACGGTGACACAGCATGCGCGTGCCGAGAATCCTTGAAAACAGGAGATACCCCGGTTAGCTTGTAGGACACCAGAAACGCCACCGGAAGAAAGAACGGCTTCGAGGGAAATTTATAAAGGCCTACGTGCTCTTGAGCCAACTCCAACGGCCACGTGATACTTTATAATGGTGTTTTGTTTCTAGACCGAGGGTGGGATGTTAGAGCCCAACACTAAAGCGTTCTCTCTTCCTCGCCAGTTGTTTTACAGAGTTCATAAGATGCAACGTGAATTCGCTTGGCATTCGCCCTTGCCTGTTCTCTCTCGTTCTCTTTTGTGCCACGACAACGGGGTTTATTGCGACGTGGGAGGGACTCCCTCACCCCCTTCCCTATTCCCCTCATACACACGAATTTTCCTTTATATTCCTAACGAAAAATATTGTCACGAATTATACCGAGAACGAACGTACTGCAAATTAGGTGGGGTTCTTGGAATTTTCCTACACATTCTGTACTCTACTCTATTATCGTTTACTTTTATTATCATCCTGGTGTTATAAGTATCTAGAAAATAAGTACGTTTTGAATTTACTATTAGACTTAAATAATACATGAATATTATCATCCTTTTGGAGTGCTGTAGAATCATATATATGCGTTTATCAATTATTTCAACTTCCTTACATGTTTCAGATTCATTTTTATCTATTTCTCAGTAAACGTAGTTTTCGCATTAGCAAAAATAAGAGTACACCGTCTCTAATAATAATCTAGGCACGTGTCGTTTATGAGTATTTAGTTCGAACTTACATTTTGTACGTTACAAGAAATATACATCGTTAATAATTATTCGATCACTTAACCGATTAAACCACACCCCTTTAGATCGTTAGAGCGTTAAAACTTAGAACCTCCTCTCTTTCTCTCGGCCGATCTTATCGCTCAGGAAATTATACATCGTCCGGACGAGAAGGAGCTTCCAAGAGACTTGTAAGTAATATTATCTGAAGGGAACATAACCACTAACCACCACCACCACCAGCAGCAGCAGCAGCTCCTCTTCACTACCAGCACACTGTCTAGCGCATGACAGACCTCAAAGTCTCAGTGGGAGATGTACAACCCTTTAAGGTGCTTCGGTAACACCGCGCGAGCTTCCTGCTGATCTCCTTTGCTAATATCGCAACTATTAATATTGCGAATATTGCTTCATAAAGGTTGTACTTAAGCTTTACGATGAACGCGTGACTACGTAATAACCATGGAATTAAATGTTATTCAAAGAAGATAAAATCTAACAATTAACGAATCATAATATACTTGATCTCATATATTATTAACTTATTTCTGATTAATTTTAATTGAAATATCTTATTGTCACGATGTGTCAATAAGAATGCTCAATAAATGTATCATTTAATGATCGATTGATTATATTTTTTATTTGAAAAGAAATAATTTATACGCGATTAGTTAACTGGGTTGAACGATTTTAAAATAAAATAAAATTTTTAAATAAATCCTCGATTATACGTGAAATATTTGTCTGATTTTTTATTTACCGTTAAGAAATAATATAATCGCATCTACTCCAAATGGGTAGCAATTATTTTCTACAAAAATCGTCGTAACTACCAAGGACCATTTTTCTTATACTTTATTTTCGTCTTAAAATTGTCAGAACGAATGGAATTACGCGGTCCATTAGGAGAAGTATCTGAACTCGTACAAAACGTAGAGTTATCCGAGACTAAAGTGAATCGACACGCATTAACTGCAACGGCAAATGAAATTCTTCCCTCTTTTTTACTCGTTTCTATCTCTTCTTCCCCTTTTGTCTCCCCACTTCTTTTTGTCTTTATCTCTTAAATGCAACGGCGTTCTCGGCTCATCCACAGCGAGTTTAATATGGGTTATAAATCCTCGACTCTTTTCTTATGTAAATACGAACCTAACCAAGACTTGAGCAACCCGAACCCTCTCTTCCACCGTCTTACCTTGTCTTGCTTTGGCAAACCACCATCGCGATGCCTTCTTTATTTCCATCTCTTATTTCTCTTATTCCTTTTTTTTTATTTTTCCTTCCTTCCTTCTTCCCTATCTTAACATTTACTATTATACAATTTAAATGTTCAAAATACTAAAACGTTCAACGCTTTTTTTTATATCTTTGAAACCTTATTTATCGTTGCTTACTTTTTATCTAAATTCATATTATTTAAAAAGCAATCTTTTTAAAATGTGATAAAAAATATAATTGGAAATATGAAAGATATCACTAACCATAAGAGCTGTATTAAATTGCAATGAAAATTATATTTCAGCAATAAATTTGAACAAATATTTTTGATATACGAAAGTGAACCACCTTCTTCTCTCTTGTGAATTAGCGTGTCTCGAGTTGAATGGAACCAAGCATAGTTAGCATCAGAAAAATTATCGAGTGGGGAAGTAGCTGTAGAAAAAATTCTGCTGCGTAGGAGTCTAAGCAACGTCGCAGCATCATACCTATAACATAACCTTCTCGTCGAGAGAGAGAAAGAGAACTCGTGGTGAGAATTCATTAAGCCAAGAGTGGCCTCCAATCGTTTCTAACGTTAGAGTTTCCTCGGTAGAACGAACGAATGAACGAACGAATGAACGAACGAATGAACGAACGAATGAACGAGCTCGCGCTTTCATTGAAATTAGATTCACATGCATATCCTCGATCGAGTCGGTTCGTTTCTGCAAACGCAGAGAGTAGATGGGTTCGATCAACGATAATTCGAAAACGCGACTATGCTAGGAAGAGCTTTCACATTATTGCACTGCTCTCTCTCTTTCTTTCTTTCTTTCTTTCTTTTTTTCTTTCTTTTTATCTTTTTCTCGTGCGTTTCTATTATCGAAATTAAAATGATATTTAGCCGACATTGCAAAAGCGAACGTCTACCACTATTCGTTCGAAACTCTTCTGGCAAAATTTTCTCTGCCCTTTTATTATTTTCCAACTAACTAACTGAAACTCCTCGTCGTGCCATAAATACGCATCATTCGAAGAACGAGAATACGAGACCGTGGTTTTAACACTTTTCTCTTTTTGCGAGTGTCTCGTTCGTTCGTTCCTTCGTTCGTTCGTTTGAGCATACCACACACCATCGTGGAATGTGGCCCGTTTCGTAGTCAAGGAAAATTCGTAGTTATCAGTCATCTTCTCTTCTTACTTCTCCTGGCCGGTTCTACTTTGACGTAAAAAGAATGACACTCTTCTCTCTACTAAGTGCCGAACAATATTTGGCACCAGGAAATGTTTGCGGTCTGGTTTTCTTACGGTTGACGACTCATGATAATGATTCCAAGAAATTCGTATGGAATAAGTTGACAAACTTTTCACGAAACGGGCATCATATAAAATCAAAATGTTTCTTCAATTTAATATGTTAGGTGTATCAAATAATATTTCGCGATACTTTTAAACAAAAATTTAGTATTTATTTATGAAGTAATCACGCATCTGTTATTTTTTCAAATAAATTTTTATTATTTTAGATAACTTTGGACTTTCTTTTAAGCAACTGCTGAATTCTTTGACAAACAAAAATAGCGATTTTTTTATTATCAATACATCAAATAAATTTCTACTATTAAATATTTCCATACTAATAATTTACATTATTGAAATGTTTTAATACCGAATACAAAAAATCTTATTTTTATTGCTAAAAAAAGAAGAGGTGATTTTGTATCCTCGCTAAGCATCAAATCCAAGAGGATTCCGACAAGTGGTCAGACCCGTTGAGACGACCAACCGAACGTATGTAACAGTTTTTTGCGAGAACTTGAGCAACACTATGGTGGTTAGCAAAGCGTGTCGGAACATGTGCGAGAGAAAGCAGCTAACTTGTTTGCCATGTTTTTCTCTGTAAAAGGCGTCCATGCCCACACCACCTGGGTTGATAATTTAAATGACACAAACAAGCAACCCAGTGAGTTATAGTTTCGTGTCGTAAACCGAAGATCCCACCCTATCTTAAAGAAGAATCTACAAAATTTATGGTACAATGCCACGAATCTCGCGTAATTATGGACGATCTTTCCTTCGATATCAAACACTTGCGATCGGAAGTTCGTTGCCAAACGAAACCGAAACCGAAACCGACTCGACCACCACCATTATTACCTTCACCACCAAAGTCAATGCTCCTTTATTTTATTTTCCTTACACCGATGCAATTTCTCATCGACATATGTAAATATAAAATAACGAGGCAAATATATAATAATCGAATAAACATGATGCGTTTGAAAATTGTTTTCTTATCTTTTATTGAAATATTTAAAAAACAAACAAATGCATTTGTAAGATGAAAAAAATTCCGAGACGTTGTGGTCGAGTTATTATTATAAAAAAAAGAAAAAATCGAAGCGGAGTAAAGACAATTAGAAATGGAGAATATATAATGCTATGGGTTGGTAGAACTAGAATGGCATAAAGCACAGGGAAACAGAATGCAAGCTGAAAGAGCCGATGGAAAAGCTGAGGAAAAGAGGTGGAACAATTAAACTCGCTTCATAATTTCTCAGGGGCAAGAGAACTCCTCGGACTTAATGAGAAATGCGCGTTTATTGTGATAGATCGATCCGCGTGTACTCGTTTTCTCCCCTACCTCTTGTTAGTCTCATTGCCGTGATGGTTCTTATAAACCCTACCCACCAACGAAAATCGCGTGATGGAATAAAGAAAAAGAGATAGATTACTCGGGATTCATTCGATCGTCTTGTCAAGTCATCTCGTACGAGTTACTAACGGTTGACTTAACTTCTCAACCCATCTACCAACGATCCATCCATCCAACCAACCAACCTTTCGTAAATCGATGTGATCGTCTAACTTTCAGTAATATAGCCGAAACAATTTTGTTTGACGATTGAAAAGCAACGAGTTAAATAGTTAGGTCGTTTTTGGCTGATTTTAATGAGAATCCACGTCAAAAGTTAGGGAATCACGAGTTAACCGTTGCTACATAACTTCAATCCTGACGAATTATCGGTTTAGAATTAGAATCGTAATTAACGTTGAAACTTTGTCTCGAGGGTTGAATTATCTGTGTAACGTGTGTCTAAAGAATGAAGGCATACACGCTCCGGGAACTGTTTCATTTTAATCCTTAAACCATTGCTTTATATATTTTAGAGAATTTTCTTCTAATTTCATCGAGTACATCGAAGTAGACGAAGCAAACATGATAAATATATATCGGGGTATAATAACAGGGGTAATCATATTTTACTAGGCGGCAAGTCCCGAGCACGTTTTTGTCCGTTTGTAAAGTCTACAACCCTTTATTCTATGGTGGATTTTCATAGAAATATATCTTGGAGAAAGCCGAGGGCGGTTTTTCGAAGAAATAAATCAGGTAACGCTTTGTTAAACCAATTTCGTAACCTCCTATCGATTCTTTTCTTCAGAAACTTCGTTCTTCCTCAAGTATGTAAAGCGAAAGACACGACGACTACGACGACTACGACGAAGAACTTTGACTGTTCTCGGTCAAAATTCTTCGTCATTGATCGCCCATCTAAGAAAAGGAAAAACTTTTTCCTCTTTAACTTTTAAGTAGCTACAGCGGCAACCACTATCTCGGCTTGTTCCTTGATGGCTGTACCATTGAAGGAAATGGAATTGGCCTAAAATGGAAACGAACTCGACCGTCGAAAGTAGCCATTATTCTTCGAGCTAATTTACATAGGCATCTTTTTTACTTTTTCTTTCTTCTTCTTATTCTTCTTCTTCTTCTTCTTCTTCTTCTTCTTCTTATGCAAAAACAGGGGCAAGGAGGAAAGAATTGAACAAAAAAAAAAAAAAGAGAGATAAAAATAGGTTGCCGAAGGAAGCAGAACTAAACCAATAAAGCTGACACTGCTAGCCAATCGATAAACTAAAGAACAAACAGTGAGCCAGATAGTCAGTCAGTCAACCAACTGGATTCGGCTAGTTTCTCACCGTTAAGCTAGCAATACTACTCTCTCTCTCTCTCTCTCTCTCACGACATTCAGTTTACTTTACAAAACTTTTACATGTAGCCGAAGCATTTTATATCCAGCCTGTTTGTTATGAAAGCTTTGAGACTGACGCTAGAATTTGACGCCATGGACTTTTGACAAAGAAAACGAAGAAAATAAAAAAGAAGAAAACGTCAGACAACGACGACGACGACGATGTAACAGAAAAACGCACTTCGCCAAATCAACACCATATCATTGAAACTTTTGACAAGTTTCAAAGATTTCGTCCGAACAAAATATCTTCGGAAAAACTCTGTTATTTAACAAATTCTAACAAAAAAAGAAAACTGTCTTTTATTTTCTCCGTTTGCAACAAAACTGCATCTTATTGTTGGCTAACTTCAATTTTTTCTTTTATTAGAATAAAGAAGAAACAATATGAAAAGAAAAATAGACACTTGGGTGATAGGGAAGAGGGGGAAGAGAAAGGAGTGTCGTCGTAATTTTGCAAAAAAAAAAATCCAACCAATTTACGTATTCTGAACGAAGTTTTTAAGTAAACATCCTACGCAATAAGCATAACAATAGGGGGAAGGGGTTAGGGGGGTGGGAGTCAAAGTAGATAAGCACACATATTGAAATAAATACTTGCTAGATATTCTTTCAGATGACTCGGTGCAATATTGTAATAAAGTTTTTTTGTTTTTTCTTACGCGAATGTATTAAATCGAATACGTTGTGCACCTTTTTCGAAGTTATCCTACGTGCTGAGAAAGTATCCTTGTGTTAGAAAAAGATACGTACGTAGAGAAAGAGAGAAGAAGAATGTCTGAGAGAGCAAGAAAGAAAGAAAGAAAGAAAGAAAGAGAGTACTCAAGCCCCAATAAACCCAACTATGTGTACTCCGAAGTTAAAGTAATCTTGCTTTACTTCTGAGCAAAGCCAAGGCACGCCAAGCCGCGTGTCTCGTGGCAATCCCACTTTCATCCTGCTCCTTCTTTTCCCCTCTTTCCAAACTACCTCATCCACCCTCCTTTCCCCCCCTTCTTCTGGTCTTACTTCCTATCTAAAACCGAGCAGCACCTTCTACAGTCTCTCCTCACCTTTTACCCCGTACAAAATACAAAGGGGATACGCATTATCGAACCCATGATGATGAAAGCAATGTTTCTTCAATTTACGAGCAGATATTTTGATACTTCGTGTCTTCTAAAAAATAAAAAATAAAAGATCTGCACGAGCTCTCGTTCGAGAATATTTTTCTTTTTAAATTTTTTGTATTTCCTTTTTTATTTCTCTTCTCGTTTTTTAATAATCCTTGATGATATGTATGTATTTCTCAGTATTACTAGGAACGAATCGTCAACGCAACGGCCGAAAGAAAATTAAAAAAAAAAGAAAAAAGGAGAAAAGAGAAGGAATAAAAACGTGAGGAGATTCAAACGACCGTGTTGATCGTCGAACCATGAACTCGAATGCAAAAAGATTCATCGAACCGTAAATCACGGATCCTGATGCTAATGGCAAGCTGGATCACCGAACGAAAGTTAGATCTACTGATCCGCATAGTTTCACGACTTCTCGTTAGTGACGGTTAGAGAAAATCGCGCAAACGGATCTTCTAGCCTTTAAGATCCTAGTTTCCTGCAAGGATTTTCGATTAACCGAGAAACCACTATTTTCATTTTATCTTTCCCATTCTAAATATTTTCTTATTATCCTAACAAACGTTACTTATCGAAACATTTTAAATATTACAAATTGAATACTTATTGTTAGTGAAGGAAAAAAAAGGTTGATAATAAACGAAAGCGAGAGAAAAAAAATGAATATAAAATAGAAAAAGAGAAGAAGTTCTGATAGCTCATACTGGGTATTATGATAGGCGCTCGTAGGTAGTATGTCGAGGTATAATAGAAAGATAGCAGATAGGGAAGAAGAAGCCAGGTTTGTGGTGCTTCGGGAATACTTTACTTAACGTATAAACGCTATTTATGGCTGCATAAACCAACGATAAAGTATATATACATATATATAATACAGTTACAACACCTACTACGATTTCACTCTTTCTCATCGTCCAGTTACATGATTAGCTAGAATTATTGGAAGAATATTAAAGTAATGTCGTTATTTATCAGAACATTGTATACTTCAAAATCATACTAAAGAAAAAAAATTCAATAAAAATTACTACTACTTTTCGGTCAACAATACGATTTTTTCTGATATTAAGGTTAATGCAGATATATACACGATTGCAATTTTTATTATTTTAAATTTAACGTTGATTTTTATTTTCATAATAATTATCATTTATCTAATACATATGTAAGGAATGCAATTACCATTACCGATTTTTCTTAATTATTGTTTTAATTGTTTAATATTGTCGAGCTAAATTCCTTTAATAAATTATAGAAGAAAGAAAAGAAAGAAATTAGCGCAATTTAATTATACGAATTTAAATTCTAACGTAATGCAACAAAAACTGTTCGATATTATAAATCGTGCTTTTTGGCTGAGAGACAATTGGCGAATTATAATACGTTATTTTATGACGAAGGCGAAAGATTTAAAGATGAGATAGTTTCCAAAAGAATTAACTATTGATAATAATAATTTAAGTGCCATTGGTAGAAGTGAACTCTCGTAAAAAAAAAAACTACAAATATGTAGAAAAATTGAATGTTGATTAAACCTTAGTTATTCCACATTCTCACTATGTACATGTGATGTGTGAAGCGAGTGAGATAAGACTTGAGGTAAACGTGGGAGAGAGAGTGTGTGGGTGTCGTAAACAAGCAGTGTGTGCAAGCCGAATAATGTAAACAGTCGAATAGTGATAGTATTTCACTGCGAGAATAAAAAACGACGATAAAAAAAAAATCTAAGAAGAGAGTCAACGTTCAGTAATTTAATACTAAACGTGTTTTACTATATTTATATTTTTGAATTTTATTTTCGAAATTTGAATTTGAATTTTATTTTTCGAAACAGTAATTCATTCGCATTGTACTAATCATGCAGGAACAAAATGCAGACAACAAATCGAGTTCTAACAATAAATTACATAAAAAATAAAAGTACTTTCACGTAGAATAGAAATTTTTGGAAGGATGTGATCAAACTTATTGAAACAAAACAAAAATAAGAAAGTCGATGAGATTTTCGATTAAACAATGTTTCAGTAATCTTAAGATCGTTTACATTGTTCCGAGATAAGATCACATCATTGGCAATTTAATCCTCCAAGATCTTTCGACATTAATGAAAGCCAGAAAATGCGAGAAAGAGAAAGAGAAAGAGAAAGAGAACAGAATAGTGTCGAGCTTGGCACGCGAATGCAACTCTCATCAATTTATCTTTCGGTAGCTAGACTCTGACAACCGTTTCGAATGCATTTAACTCTCCACCCTCTTACGATCCCCCACTGTTTGCCTAAATCTTCCTTTTCATTCTTCTTTGAAATCACCAAAAATGTTATTCAACTCAGTCGAGGTTATTACTTCACCCGTTTTCGTTCTTTACAAGACAAGCTATTGCGAGATGATTAATCAACAAATTACAATGCCACGCGCTTCGTGCAACAGTATTTTTTCCAATAAAATTTATTACATGGAAATTGAAAACCTAAAACATCATATAATCTTTTTCAAAGCAAGAACAAAATGATTATTTCAGATGAAAATAAACTTGATAAATAAAAGTACGTATTTTTTTTAAAGTAATAAATAAACGACGAGCGATAAAGAAAGTACGAAATTGAAATTGGATCCAGCGAAGTATAAGAAAAAATAATTTTTGATTTCGTTTAAATACCTGTCTATTCTGTACTGTTGTAAATCCAGAACTGGAATATATGATTCTTTCTTCATTTTAAGACCTTCCATATGACCACATGTGTTGACTCACATATGAATATTAGTCTCCAGCAGTATACACACACACGCGAACATATGCATATCATTTGCAATGTAATAAAATACACCGTATAAATTAAATTAATTTAATACTACCTAACATTAAATAAATTTGATCACTCTCCAGTATTACCAACACTTACACAGATGTGAATATCATTTGTATAACAGAAACCACGTCTCGTATATACGAAATAAATTGAATACTTAATAAATATCGACGTTACACCTTCCGACACTCGAAGAAGACTAACGATTATTATGAAAAGTAGTTACGAATACAATCGACAAGTACCGAACATACACGAAGGTCAATTACAAATTTAAAGACGAAATGACAACGTTCGGTTGTCGACACCGGCCGAAGAGCGACGGAGAGTTCGAACGTAAACAAAACATTGAACGCTCGTCTAAGCCGGTAGTTAAGGAATGTTTTTCTATGTGTATTTCATATATAACGAATTTCCTAGAATTCATCGAGAGATGTTCACAGTAGCGATGTACTTCTCTCAATACATTTAATACGTATGGGATTATTACTATGTTTTTCTACAGCTGACCTACTTTTGTATCTTTAACCTACTTCTGCTGACCAATGACCAATATCTTAACAGCTGTTTTTTATTTCTAATGATTGATGTTTATTTTTATTTCTTTATATTTAGATAATTAATAAATAGATTTATGTATATATCGATTATATTCGATTAAAACTATTAAAAAATAATTGTTTGATATTTCTGAAATTTTAGATAAGCCTAATTATATATAAAATAAAAATATATCGAAATTATTTTATATTTTGAATTGCGTTAGAAAGAATTGAATGTTTAAACCAATGTATATGTGTTAGAACGATATTCAATATAAGAAGGGTGTATAAGAGTAGTAGACATGTGTTAAATAATTGTTAAATTATCATAAGAGATTAGTATTATAAATTAAATGAAATAAGTATAAGTTCTGCGTACCTTCCTGCTCGAAATCCACTGTAATACTGACTCGATGTCACTTATAAGTGTCATTTGATAGAAAGTTGTTGACGTTACTAACGGCTGGGATAAATTCTATTTATTTCGAATATTATTCTCGTTATACTTACACAATAGGATTTCAAGCAAGTGGTAAATTATACTAACACATATACTGGTTAAAACATTAGATACTTTTAAACTTACTTTGAATATAAAATAATTTTGATATCTTTTTATTTAATATGTATTTAGATAAATTCTACGAATTGGACCTTAATATAGGATCGAAATAATAATTTAAAAATGCCTAAATAATTTTCACTCATTTCAGATAAATATTCTGTAAGATTAAGACGTGTAGCCACGCGCATGCGCATAGAATAAGACTTTTTAAAAGTGGTATTAGTATAACGAGAATAAAATTTGAAAGACATAGAATTAATCCCCTCCGATAATCATGTAAACAATTTTCGAAATTAAACTTTAATAGATGATATCAAACCAGTCTAACAGTGGATTTCGAGGAAGAAGGTACGCATAACTTATACTTATTACATTTAAATTATAATATTCTTTTTCTATGATAATTTAACAATTATTTAGCATATGTCTACTACTCTAATGCACCCTTCTTATATTTAAGATCGTTCTAACACATATACATTGGTTTAAACACTCAATTCTTTCTAACGTAATTCCAAATTTAAAATAATTTCGATATATTTTTATTTTATATATAATTATGCTTATCAAAAATTTCAGAAACATCAAACAATTATTTTTTAATAGTTTTAATCGAATATAATCGATATATACATAAGTCTATTTATTAATTATCTAAATATAAAGAAATAAAAATAAAAATCAATCATTAGAAATAAAAAACAGCTGTTAAGATATTGGTCATTGGTCAGCAGAAGTAGGTTAACGATACAAAAGTAGGTCAGCTGTAGAAAAACATAGTAATAATCCCATACGTATTGAATGTATTGAGAAAAAGATAGGCGAAGTACATCGCTACTGTTAACATCTCTCGATGAATTCTAGGAAATTTGTTATATATGAAATACACATAGAAAAACATTCGTTAACTACCGGCTTAGACGAGCGTTCAATGTTTTGTTTACGTTCGCCTCTCTCCGTCGCTCTTCGGCCGGTGTCGACAACCGAACGTTGTCATTTCGTCTTTAAATTTGTAATTGACCTTCGTGTATGTTCGGTACTTGTCGATTGTATTCGTAACTACTTTTCATAATAATCGTTAGTTTTCTTCGAGCGTCGGAAGGTGTAACGTCGATATTAGATAAATAACGTCATTTATCTTGCGTCACGTATATGTGTATTCGTGTTTCTTCTTATGCAAGTGATATGCATATGTGTGCGAGTGTGTACAATGCTGAAGAGTGTTATATACATATATGGATACATGCAGTTATGGATATGGATAAGCAGCATTGGATATAAGGACAAAGTACATCTGAAGTAAGCTGAGTATAATTTTTGTCTAAATATGTCTTATCGGAACCTGAAAAAATGCTTGTTTTTTATCGGTCGTTTAATGTTTTGTTTACATGTACCTCTCTTTCTCTCTCTCACACTCTTCAAGATTATAAGTATCTTTACAAGGGTGGATGAGAGGGAGGTAGTGGGAGAGTAGGGTAGCATAATTTAGCAGTGTGCTTTATCATTTCACCTCGATCCAATTTCCTCTTTCTCCCCCTCAACTATTACTTTCTCTTTCTATTTCACATTGAACCACGCCTCGATTACTAGCTGCCCTACGTTGCTTTGCCTAGCCACTCAATACCCGATTCAGTAATATTATAATACCTAATTAACCATTCGAGAGATTCCAAAGCATTAGACGATGAGTCAAAGACTAATATAACCATTATCTCATTCTTTCTCTTTCTCTCTAGTTTTCCTTGTGTTCTTCTTACTCTTATTCCTTCCCCTCTTCAAAACCAACCACCACCACCACCACTCATTCAATTTCTCCCTTTTCTCGACAAATTACTAAGCGGAAGAGTTGGGGTCGTTGGCGAATTAATTATTTCGCGTCACACATTGTTCCCAAAGTCTCGATGTTGATAAACTTTAAAACGACAATTTCAAGATTAAAATAGACTTTTATGCGTTTAAATTGTATTTAAATTACATTGATTTGAAATGTTATGAATTTTATTCGAAATCTAATTAAAATCAATCAATGATTACGAATTTGATTGAAATCGATTACTTAAATGTTATCAAGGAAATTGCATCAACGATCGAATCTAACCAAATTCTAATGCGAGTATAATTAGCTACAATATCTTTGATATGTTACATCCTATCATCTGTTTACCGTGTTCGAGTTAGCACCGTTTATGTCAATACCAGATCAGTATGACACGCGGCTAGGATTTATACGGTAAAATGTAAATTCATTTCGATAGGGTAATATACCGGAGAATGTGATTTTCATCGGTTAAACGCGTTGATGAAAATATTAGTTTGATATCAGATTACTTCTTATATCCTACAATGTTTTGTTTTTTTTTCTTGTTAGATAATAAATAATTTCTATCGATTTAGTTTACTTTCTTCTTAATCGAGAGGAATAAGAATCAATGAAAGATCGATTACCACATTACGATTGTTTCTTAGATAACCCACCATGAACGAAACGATAAAAGATAAAATAATAATAATAAAAAAAGGTAAAAGAGAGATAGAGAGAGAAAGATAGAAGAGTATAGATCTTGAAGAATACCTTTTAATCACGTTTTGCTTGGCTTTGCAAAAGTATTGCAGAAATATGCGGGTCAGGACGACGTTTTTAATCTCAGGGCCACTTAAAAACTCTTCTCATAGATCCAGGACGGTATCTCGACTGTTAGATCGGCGGCTTTGCTAAGCGAAATAAAACTTCTATGAAATTTAATAAGTTCCTTTAAGAAAGGTTATAAGTTCCTATTTTTCTTTCTTTCTTTTTCTCACTTTTCCTCCATTGAAACATTTTGTCGGTCGGTTGGTCGTCTCAGCGTGCGATGAAAACAAGAAGAATTAAGCTTTGAACGCACGCGCATAAACTTAAACGTGTAGGATAGTTAAGAAAGGGTAAGAGGGACATTAAACGGGGTCGTGGTAAGTCGCTAAATATAGGGCTACCCTTTATACTATCATGCCAGGGTCCAATTTAACCGGTTTGTAGGAACTATTAAATTGCGAGCCATTGCTATTTTCTGGGACTGTTTATTCAGTGCCCGATAATACCGAAAAGCTTGATAACTGAATTTAATAATACCGAGTAATATTTCAGCAAGTCATTGCACGAATTGATTAAAACAAAAATTCGAGAAATGCAATGAAATAATGTTTATTTTTTTTTTTAAATTCTTTTTTATGATTTGGTTATCATACATAGCTTGCTAGTGCATTTGAACTGCATTATTGCAACGATTTACGTTAAAGTACAAAGTTAATCAAAGTGACATCTGTAATAAATTATTTATTATTCAGTGGTCAAAAAATATTTGTCTTTTCAAATGCTTTGATACTTCAATTTAAAATTTGCCAAAAAGTGGAGTTAATCGATTCATGCAGTAAACGGTTCATTTCTTAAGAAACCTTTCATCAAGTTCCCATCTTTTTCTGTTTAAATTGTAGTTAATAATTTTTCCAGTTGGACTAATTAACTGGTCCTTGATTTATTTCTTTTTAAATAAATACCTTTTCTTCTTTGATTTAATCACGAATAGAGAAAGATTCTGGATTGGGTCTATTGGTTCGAGTAGATTTAAAAAGAGAAAGAGAAAGTAGGAAAAAAATAAAAAAAAAATAAGGTAGGATGGAAAATGGTGAAGAAAAAATTGACGGTTAGGTGAAATTTTGTGTGTGTTGCTACGTGCTTGAAAGAGAGAGAAAGAGAGAGTTTGTGGATGTGTTAAACTGGGAAAAAGTTTTCAAGCCTTAACAAACTTTTTTACGGCAAAGTTTATATGATATGACTCGGTACTTTAGTAAAACCTCGTGGTGAAGGATATTGCGAGCATTAAAAGGATCTTAGATGCTTTAGAAGAGAAATAAAGAGTAAGAGGATAGATAAACATGATAAAAGTGGTTAACTAAATGAAGATTATTTAAGAAAGCACCGTGCTTTATATAATAAATAAATATTTAATAAATATACTTATATCTTTCTATTTAATATAATAAATAATATTCTTTTATTTTTAATTTGACATCTTTTCAACTCGATCAAACTTTTCAACTTCGAAACAAAATGACTTCATTTCTTATTATTTTCTTCTTCATCATTTCTTCTTCTTTATCTTCAAGCATTTACTTTTCCATCTTTCTTCTAACAAGGGGAGAAAAAACTTTAAGAGTTGAGATCGTCGTTGAAAAACTTATTCGTAAATTTTCAAGGAAAATTAAAGTCCTTCCCGTATATTACGTTTTTACTCGATAGAAAAGATATTTACAATGTTACAGTAAAAACAATTGCCTGTTTATATAGCATAACTTTTGCAAATTCGTAAAGTTTCCAAAAAATTCTTAATCCGAATTGCGTGAATGGTCCTTGTTAAAATCTTTTACGAAAACCTTTTTCATTTATCGAGAAAACGTTTAGCACCGATCACGTCCGCGATAACGCGTTCACGTTATCCTGACGTTATCTTAGAAAAAAATAAAAGGTACGAGTTAGGTGGAGGAGGAGAAAGAGGAAGAGGAGAAGGGGTACAAACAAGGGTATAGAATAAAGAGCGATGATGAGCGTGAACTATGCGTTGAGAATTTCTTAGAACAACGGAGCAAACACGAAATTCGACTCTCTTACCTAAATGTATTTGTGTGTGAGTATTTCGTAATACTTGCATATACCTACCTGCATGTATATGTCACGTAAACCTCTCGTATGTATGTAACTATACATGTACATATATACATATACATAGGAACCAACCAATGTAATGCATGACAAGCGCGTTAGTAAACGTACCCGTCCGTGAATGTAGTCCCTCAGAAACAGAACCTAATCCCGCTGAGATACGTGACCGGAATCGGTTTTCATCGTGAACAGGCCCACCAAACTGAACAATCTCCCACGCGTTCTATCTTTCTCGAGCACTTTCTATTTGGCTATTTTTCTCTCTTTCTACTGAATGACTTCTGGAAGCATTTCCTAGTCCTCTTACCATTTTACGTTCCTCTACCTCTTCTATTACTTTCTTTATCCATGCCAAATGAGCGTCGAGTCGTCGTCGTCGTCGTCGTTGTTATTAATCGTGCTATGTGATTACGATTCAACGACGTACAAGAATTTTTATTCTCCAAAGTGGAAAGAGAAAGAGAGAGAGGAATGAAAGAAAAAGAAAGTTTGATTGTTGGAAATAAAAAGTAGGAGCCAAAGAAAGGGTAAGTAAAGGAGAGAGAGAGAGAGCAAGTATTTCGGACTCGCAAATGTTCTACGACCTTGCGATTCCTTCTCGCTATAGGAACTTTCCTCGAACCTCTGTAGTTCTACGTCTAAATCCTGTCTTCTTCGGATACGAACTAAGGTCTGAACGTCACGAGCAGACAAAGTTCTGAATAGGAGAGTTGCCAGATGTGCTCGGATTATTCTATTTCTCTTGGTTCCGCTTCATTGCCGATTTACGGTGATAATATTCAGGCATGAAGCAAACGACCTTCTCGTTTCAACGATTTTACGAAAGACTTCGCTCGTTATCGTGCAAAACGACGTTGATAGTTTCAAAAGAAGTCTTATAGTACGAGCTAGAAAAGAATAAAAACGAAAAAACGGAAACGATTTACTCCTGCCGATAGAATCCTTCAAATCATTTAAGTATTTTTGAAAATAAAGATATATATATATTAGATGGACCGAAAATTAATGTCGTTATTTATTTTTCTTTGATACGTCTTAGAAGTAGATTCTGATTAGTTTATGAGCGATAAACAAATATTGATATGCCCAAAAATGACATTACTTTTCGGTTTACCTAATATTATTTCTTTTTTTGAGGGTTTCAGAGAATGCGTCGTCATTACAGTTAACAGCGTTGAACGCGCTAGACTCGGACATAGAGAATTTTCCACAATTAGAAAATCATTCTAAAACACTCGACATTTTTAGTTAGAAGTTCCTAAAGAGTAAAACGAATTAATAACATGGGATATTCTAGGCGACGTGTTTCCTTCATTTTCATCTAAGCATACGTCACGGGGCACGTCTTTCTTGGCTCTGGACCAATCGCCGCCTTCGTACCCATCTGAATCGCGATAAGGTTTCTGGCAATGAGAACTACACGAGAACACTCATAACGTCCTGCGGAGTTATTCTCGACGTCAATTGTCACTTCCGGGACGATGCTCGCAGACAAGTTACACCTGTTTACTCGAGATCCTCAGATCTTGTTGAAATTCATTTGAAAAAAAATATATTAGAATGAAAAGAAAAGTACAATAAGAATGTATAGTTAAAATAAAGATAAAGATACTATGACATAAACTATATAAACGTATCTCGAAGAGAAATAAGAAGAAATTTTTGCATATAGATCGCGAATCTTTCGTACCACCGTTATCGTCGATCTAATTCGCCATAGAAACATAAGCGGGCACCGAGTAAACCTTAGAAACGACTTTCTGGCACGCGAGCCAAGAAACTTGTGCGATTTCTCAGCTTGAGCATATTCTTTGCTTTTGCGTTCCCCGAGGATTCCATGAACCATATCTTGCGACCCCTGCAAGCTATCGTCGTCCTTGTTCGTCTTACAAACATTAGTTTCGTTCATTCTTTGTGACCTGATAAGTATGCAATCTAATTGCGAAGAGCCTACTAAGAACGACGACCACCGCAAACGATTTAGCTTAATATACGAATTCCAGTCTGATTAATCGATGACTTTTGCCACGAGGTATTTTCTAAGAATAGTTGAAAGAGAATGAAAGAGGATAGTGCAGGGACCCCTGGTATTTTATTACTTTACAGTATTAATATAGTGCTATTAATAAACGTCAGATGTAGAATGAAAATTGTCACTTTGATAAACTTCTTAATTGATCTAAACAGATTTATCAAAACACTACGATTCGTTTGTTCGAAACTTTAATTATTTAAGCTTAACTATATAAAACATTTAGCATAAATCCTTGCGTTTATTTATTAAATTTACAAAAAAACGATTTATGAAACGATAAAATGTTGTATATAGTTTACTTATGTATATCGAGTTAATGAGAATCATATTTCATTAGGAACGCGTGTTAACCGTCTAACTGAAATATTAAGTCCATTAAGTAATTTCTTATCAACTATTAATAACTCGAAAAATACTATCTTGATAAAGCATTCACCTAGGACAATCGAATCTTCTTTTACTTCGGCTAATTGTAAGAAGAATAAAGAGATAAAGAAAGGAAAAATCTGGTTTTATCGTGAAACCCTGCAGTCAAAGATTTTCGAACTAAAGCTAAGTTTCAATTAATGAAAGCTTCGTCTCTCGCTAATCCAGGAACAATCGTTCCTTGGATGCCGATTAAGGTGGGGCTAAAATTTCTGGTCCGCGATGTTAGAATTAATTAAATCCCCGTAATTTCATATCTACCTTCCACACACGTGGTTCTTTGAACTGCAACGGGAAAGTTTGATTCTTGAGAATATCGGAGAGTAAACTTATACCCATTGAAAGAAACCTAAAGATTCTTCTAATGAAATTTTCTCAAGGATACCTTCTTCTTCTTCTTCTTTCATCATTTTTTTTCTTTTTTATCTTCTTCCACTCTGTTTCACTTCGAGATTATCATACGAAATTCTTTTGTAAAACCAAAAAGAGTTAATTTTAAAATACTCTACGAAATAGCCGTAACGAATTTTGATACACTTCGTACCATTTTCACAAGGGTTTTACATTCTGGCACGAATTTAAATTTGTAAATTAGTCACGAGTAATCCCCCACGAACCGAAAACGAAACTTCAGAGTCCGACATCTCATTTACGGATAATTTCACGAATGTTATTTAGCCGCAGATATTTGAATTTTACAATGTTTATTTAAGATTAACACACTTCTATGTAATCGCCAACGTTTATTTTTATTCAAATAATGGTTATCTTCGTAGCTGTGTGATTTCTTAGTAGTAAAACGCGACTCTGCTCTCTATTCCGTACGTCAAATAAAATGAGAACCTCATCGTTCAGAAAGATAAAAAAGAAAGGAAGAAGGAATGAAAGAAAATACAGGTTTTACTTTGCAACTTTCTCGTACTCGCGAGTATATACTCGAAAAGTACGACTTGTAAAAATAGCCATTTCTCATTTAGAGTACCTGCAATGCTGCTAGATTTTTCATTCTTTTTTTCTCCCCTTTTCTTTTTTTTTGTTTCAGCATCAAGACGCAATGGGGAAAAATTACCGGGACGACTGAAAAATAAGAAAAATCTTGGCAACGTTGCCCGATCCTTTTTAGGAAGAAAAACTCCGGTGGATTTTTGTCAGTGACGTAAAGACGAGTTAGGCGAATAGAAGAGGTCTTTCGCGCCCTATTTGTTCTAAGAAACGTCTACAATTTTTTTTACATTGATAACAGAGAAGATGCATAAATAGATAAGAAGAACAATTTCAAGGAAAAAATTTCAAGAAATAATTCTAAGATATATTTACAAATTTCAATTCAATACGATTGAAATCATTAACGTGATGTTAAAGCTGGAAACTGGTATCTCGGTGTTCCAATCAGCTAGCTGTTATTAAAGTACATTTCTCATTGGTTGGAGCCAGAATTTGCAGATGGTGTCGCGTAAACATCGACTAACATCTATTGTGGACGTCGTAATTCTGTCAACGAAGTGGCTCCGCACGAATCGTGTTTAGCTCTTGGGGTTACGTTTAGATGGTGCCTAGCTAGTCTTACAGGGTAGAGAGTAGAGTCGCTGATTCTTATCCGAGAACGCCATTCTTGAGTTATAAATAAATGTGGTTGGAACGACAGAAGACGAAGAAGAAGAAGAAGCAGAAGCAGAAGAAGAGGAGGAGGCAAGAAGGTTAACGCGTTGCTCAGTTTCAAACCTTAGAATCGAATAAAGACCAGAGAGAGAGAAAGAGAGAGAGAGAGAAAGATGGAACACAAGAAGAAGGAGGCTAAAGACGATGGAATGAGATAGAAGAGAGAGAATGAAGAGAGAAATAGGCACCTGCGAACGTCGCTCATCTCATTGAGATCCTTCTAACAGCTGCACCGGTCAATGGGGAGATCACCCGCGGATTGACCAATTGTATACCAAGCTTAAATTAGTCGAACCAATGGCCAAAATCTTAAACTAAGAGGGAAGAAAATTAGAGAGAGAGAGAGAGAGAAAGAGAGAGAGAAATATGGAAGTAACAAAGCCAAGTGATTACAAAGTATATAACTACAATTCTCTTTCCTTATTTTCGTTTGAACCATTTTTAACTGAAAAGCTCCGAAGCAAGTAGGCAAATTGATCGTTCAGATTTGCGGTGGCATCCAACTATAATTTTTAACTTGTCCGACAATAGGGAGCCTCTAATTTCTCCCTGAGACAGGAATTATCGCGATAAGTCGTTCTTAGAAGAAATCAAAGAGTAAATATATAACGTGTCCGAAAATCCACCGATAAATTGGTAACAGTCTCGCTTATATCTTCTTTTTGGGAAATATATATACCGAATTAGTTAGTTTAAAATTATCTAATGAAATAATCAAAATAGAATGGTTCTTACAATATGTAAGTTGGTCTTTCTGAGGAGTCATCTCGTATAAAACTGTTTAAACAACAGGATTTCTGGTTGCACATTAAATACATTTGTTGGATCCATGATATTGCGTTAAACACATTGTGTTTGTTTATTTGATAGAGGGAAGGGAGGAAAAACTTGGAGTTAGTTCATTTCTATGATGTCTCTTTGAAATATTCGTTCGTATTTTCTCGTATAAACGAGCTAGTACGTTGCTTGCTGCGGCAGAGGATAAGCGCGAAACGGACGGTGCGGAATGGCACGAATGGACGGAATCCGACGAAGCGTAACGGACGCGAAGCAACGGTGTGCGACGTTGTATAAATGCAGCGTTGCTAATGTTAAATCGCCAGCTTGTTAATTACATGCAAATAGCGCCGAGTACTGTTTAAACAGCGTCGTTGCGCCCTGCCAGCATACCGGCCAAAATCAGCGGCAAAACCAAAGGCAAAAGCAAGCCTAAAACGACGCTCGCACAACGACTAAAATCAGGATGACCGAGGCCGAGCGCACTCGGGTACTTTTAAAAGCTTTCCCGCACTTTTTATTTTTCCTTCCGCAAATAGACTCTAGCTATTACTGGACTATACTTGTATGCATGTTTTCTACGTATGACGAACAAGTACGAAATTATACGAAAAGTAGACGATTTTCTTTTCCTTTATATCTTTTTTATTTTTTTTTATTTTTCAAACGGTCAAAAATAACGAGACCAAACACTCGTTGTTTTAATTGAAATTTAATTGAGATCAAATATATTACATTATTCTAAGAAATGTTATCCTTTATAAATCTTAACACTTTGAACAAATTGATTTTTTAATATAAAATTATTCGTAGGTGTAAATCTAGAAGTAAAAAAGAGTTATGTAAAAGTGAAAAGGAAAAACGGTTAGGGCGGGATAGAGTCATCGAAGTCGACGGTAGGGAAATAACAGGGATTTATAGGAACGTCGGTAACGGCGACTGCATGCGGTGAACAACACAACACGGAACAAACGAATAAACGAAGAACAAGGTAAAAAAGTATTGGCAGAACCGTGCGGTTCTGTTGCCGCAGTGGCGCCAACTCACGGTAAATAAATGAACAATATTAACGTCCCTGTAAAAATAATTGCGCTCACTGCGTAGAGCCGTGCAATGCCGATTATTGCCGGTTGTGGCAATTAGTCCGCCGCGGGTTGATGCGTCCGCGTAACGCTTTATTGTTGTCGCTTACTGCAGATTTTTATTTCCACCGTTTTCCCTAACTTTTGCCACAACACTCTTTCTCCCTTGACCGGGTTTACGCTAGTGTCCCCTTCCTTCCCCTTTCCGCGTTGCACATTATTGCATTTTCGCGAAACGACTCTTTTCCTTTTATTTCTCTGACATTGGAACCTTTTGCAATTCTCCACCTATCTCGGATTTTAAAGTGCTCAAACTTTTCTTGCTCATTTAACAACGCTTCGTATAAAAAAAACAAAAGGAAATAGATTTTTTTGTTGATCACGACAAACAATGAATTTTTGTTTACTGTTTTTTGTTCAGAAACGAATTCTCTCGTGGAAATCTGTTCTTTTTTTTTTTGAAGTGCACGCTAAATGCGAGAAATAAGAATAAAAAAGAATCGTTTTTTTTAAAAGAAATTGAAAGGCTTCAACCCCTCTCTTTTTCATGAGTTTCTCTCCGGATTGGCAAAATGATATTGACTGTGTCGCGATCGGATCAAATAACTTCGTCAGTGAAGGCCGTTCGTTAAGCGCGAGTTCGACTAAAGTCAACGTTGACAAGGGACAGAGAACGGAGAGAGGGCGAGAGGGTGAGAGAGAGAGAGAGAGAGAGAGAGAGAGAGAAAGAGTAATGGAAAGGGATCGTTCAGTTTGACCTACGCGTAAAACGCACCAATTTCGACGTCAAACAACTACGAGTGAGAAATTTCGAGAAATATCTTCGTTCCTTTGTCATCGACCTCACATCTCTCTGCTGTAATAATTTTCTGTAAATTAATTGTGAGAAAAAAGCCAAACAAGTTGAACAAACGTGATTCTTTTCTGACTCACCTGTTACCTTTCCATACTTTATGCGACGGATTCAGTCTGACGCACGGATAAACCGAGAGTACTTTAAAGAAAGAAAGAAAAAAAAAGAAAAGTTTTTGTGAAAGTTCCCGCATAAGCCCGGGAATACACGTTTACTCATAAAAGTTCGGCATATCAAAGTTTCAGTCTTGTAAGAACATTCGATCCGAGCTTAGTGTCGAAGCTTTAAAATTCCATATGAAATTCAAATTTTTTATTCATGTCCTCTCCCCCTCCCACCGTCGTTCGTTCGTTCGTTTCTTCCTTCCTTCCTTCCTTGACTAACCGCATTCGACAAACAAGCAGAGCTAAGAAACGGGGACGAGAAAAGGAGTTCAGAGAAATGAGTTATGCTTGGTGAACAAGGAAAACTGGTTAAATTTCCAATTCTACCTGAAGAAAATAGGAGGATAGGGGATGAGAATGGAGACGGATAACCGTCGCGCGCCGCTTCGAGGCTTAAAAGTTATTTTCATAGAAGAAAAAGAAATCTAGAATAAGAAAAAAAAACTAAAGGAAAATTGTCATCGAGTCTTTCGTCTAACAAGAAAATTGTCTTTTAAGTCATCTATATATACATATATTTGGTCAACCGAAAAGTCATGTCGTTATATATTTTTCTTCGACACGACTTAGAAGTAGATTCTGATTAACTAATTAATGATAAACAAATATTGATATGCTCAGAAAAGACATTACTTTCCGGTCAACTTAATATGTATAGAATATTTCTGCTACGTAGTTGAGAATTTTCAACGAAAATTTACAACGATAAGTTCTTGACTAGCCGCGTGAAGCGCACGTGCAGTCAATTATGAAACGCTTACGTAGTCAAAGTTTCGATCGCGGATTCTCTCGTGACAGATTATAACCTGAAGGAGGTAAACGACAGGGGCAAGTAGTATAGTAAAAGGAGTAGAAAGAGAACCAGGTGGAGAAAGACGAGAAGGAGAAGGAGAAGGAGAGGGAAGGAAAAGGGAAATATAATGGTTTAAGTTTCATCGTCGCGCTTCGACGAATTTCCGGATCGGGTTCGAGTTGGGGCATTTACACGAGGGACTTATAATAGTATAAACCGAGAGCTGGAGAATGAGAAAGAGGAGGAGGAGAAGGAGAGGTAAGAGGAGTAGTAGGAGGAGGACCTCCTTCTTGGGTAACCAACTTAAGTTGTTAATTTCGACATACACGTTTCCATACTCGACTTAAATTTCTTATACCGTACTAATACATGCATGGTGCAAAGCACCATTATAATGACGCAAACTAAAAAGCTATTGGAGTCTATCTGTTATTGGGTCATGAATTGCGCTCGCGCGAGTAAATGGATGGTAGCTTGCAAAGGTAGCTTATATTCGCGTTTACTTCAGAGTAAGACTACAGTGGTGGTGAGCTACTCTCGTGAGTATTTATTGCTAATGGACACAACGTTTGAGAGTAACTATCTGAAAGCATTGTTCAACTATCTGAGAGCGATTGCTTTATCGCATGCGTCTTTTCTAATAGAAAGCAAAGAAGTATTTTTATCGAAGACATAATATTTCAAAAATATGATTCACAAAAGTATCTTGTTCCAACAATAAGAATAGTTTTTGAAGAAAGTAAAACAGCATTGAAATAAAAGAATGATAAAAATAATGAACGTTTCAATTACTAACAATGCATGAACGTAAATGATATTTTACGTTCATGTGTTTTTTTATATTTCTTGAGAGAAGAGTAAATTAAAAATATTAATACATTTAGTAATCTTGAAATTATATTATTAATGCATGCACATGCAGGTGCTTTTAGTAGCTAAGAAGTTAAGCACTCTGACGCATTCTTGTGAGGACTGTACGATAGAAATGGCGTGTCATAGTGTAACACAGAGAATATATATATATCAGTGTACAAGAAGAATAAAATACGAATAATAATTAATAATATAGAAAATGTTATTAGCCCACGAACCTTAACAAGGTTTTAACGATTCGAATATAATCTAATACGATTACACATTGTTCAGATTTTCTGTTGATAAGTGCCAAACCACTTAGTCGTGTTTTTAAACTGACAAAATACAATTCTATTGGATACTATTAATATACATTAAAATCAAGTACGGTCGTGGCTAGTTGACATTTTTCGACAAGATATTTTCGGAGACCTCCTGGCACTCTGAAATGATTCGACGAGTCAGGTAGAAGATAATCAAGAAACGATCCCCTTGGTAGGTAGGCGCCGGCGTTTGAACATCTGTATGCCAGAACAGGTTCCTTCTCTTCTCTTTTCTTCTCTTTTCAATCAAGTTCATGTTTTTTTCTTGTCCTAACTTACGCTCGAACGCGACCTGTTCTCGCCTCTGTTTTTTTTTTCTTTCTCATCTTGCTCTCGTGGTTGATGGAGCATGATACATGGTTGTTATAGCCAGGTTATGGGTAATATTTGTCACGTCGTATCACTGATACGTATCTTATACACGGAGAATTAAACGTGTAATCAGACGATTATTATCCTGTTTAATGCTGATGCATCTATAAGTAATTCAAACACCTATTAACGTCGAAACCCCTTATCGTTACTCGTTTCAGCAATTGGCTTATCTCTCCCGTAGATTAAATCTTTAATACTTTTATTTTCAAACTCATAATATTATAATCTTTCCCATTTCAAATGAATACTTGTTACTTCGCATAAAACTAATTAATCCGAACAAAATTAAATTAAAATGTTTGAATTAATCTTTAATACCTTTTCTCCAATATTATATCTTTTTTTTTATAGAAAATAATTAATGATAATATTATTACTAATTATAGAAAATATTTCAATAACGTGTGTAAAAACGATCTAAACAAGATCTATATGTAATAAGTATTCATCCTTAAATTTGGTTTTGGCCCTGTTTAAACGAAGTCAATGTTTCAAGCATCGAACGGTAATTGGAGGGTAGAAAAAGCCGGAGAATTAATTTGTCGAGTCGAGACGGTGTTGGAAGCTGCGAAGAAGAGGTGGAGAAAGAGAGAGGGGTAGACGATGGGGTAAGGGGCGGATAGCTTCCATTGATTATAAGGCAAGGCGAGCGTCGTTAATGGCTGACGACGGTATTTATCGCGTCAATGGACGCCGGCCGCCCATTCTCACGTGATGGCTTCTTTCTCTCTCACTCGTTCTCAGTTACTCCGTTATAAATACACGGCTTCCTCTTCTGCACTCTCCCTTTAACTTCTCTACCGACTATACGCTACTAAATGTTTTCGAGCCACCGTCGTCGTCCTCCACCTCCTCCTTCTCTCTTCTTCTTCTCCTCTACCACCTTCTCCTCTCTTCCTTAACCTAGGAAGTATCTGAAAATGTCAAGTAGACGTCAACGGGAAACTAATCGTTTCGGGGAAAAAGCCTAGTGAATTTCGTCGTTCGTATGTACAAACTCAAAAGTAGGTGTACCGTTAACTAACAGACGGCTACTTTGTTTTCCTTCCATACGAATTTAGAAACATCAATTTTCTCTTTACAAGATTTTTGGGAATTATTTTTGTTTTTGTTTCTAACAACCAATTGATCTTCTCTTGACTGCAAAGGGAAGTCATCAACATATAAAGCACGATCGGAATCGAGTTAATATTTTCTGTACGAACGCCAGATATATCCGGCATCTATCTGATAATCTATGTGAATAAGTCCCTGGATACATCTAGAATCCCATATGACAATCTAACATTCCAAAACTACAAGCAATACTTGTTGGAAAAAACCATCATTTAACGATTAAGAAAATCTTCATACAAAGGTAGCCTAACCATGTGCTATGTGCGTATTTTCGGGACGGTGGCACCTCGTACAGCGGGAGTGTCGTACCGAAAGGGTTAAAGGAACGACTTTTGATTCAGCTATTCGCATTTAAAAATAACAAAAACTGCGTTGGAAAGTTGGTTTTCTCACCATCTTCATCTTCTTCTTCTTCTTCTTCTTCTAGTTTTCCGATGCTTTAATCTAATTAAAATGCGCCGTCGAGAGAGAATGGAAAGTAGGAGTAAAGAAAACGAAGAAGAACCTTCTTCACTCGCGATTCCAAGAACTTTCTCGAAAATAGTTCATCGTCTGGTAGGAAAAGCTTTTTTCGCCTTACCTCGAGCCCATACTCTCTCTCACTTTCTCTCTCTTTCTCTCTCTCTCTCTCTCTCCCGCTCGCACGGTTCCTCGTATTATGGACGGACAGTCACAGCTGCCGCTGGAATTTTTCTAGTACGGTCTTACTGAAACGAGCCATGCGTAACGATGCCACAGTAATTAAAACTAAGCCCTTCCCCCACCTTTCTCGCTTTCTCTTTTTCTCTCTCTCTCTCTCATTTTTCTCTCTTTTTCTTCCTTTCGACCCCCTATCCAGCACGTCTCTTTCCTCTTTTCCTAGAACCGTACCGGTGGACGGTACGCGCCAACGGTTTTTAATTGAAAAAATTTCCAAGCCAACTTTTATACGGGACCAAGAGGAGGGGGGTGTAAGGGGGTGATGAAAACGGGGGATGGCGAGATAGTCGGCCCCTTTTCGAGCGCACACTCGACGCGCGCCAGTAGTAGTACGCGTGCGTTGGTTCAATTAAAAAACAATAACTGTCGCGGCACGAATTCGACGTAGAATATCATTCGCTTCTGCTGCTATCTGCTTCTCTCATCTGCTGTTGAACTGTTCCCTGGATATTTTTTTTTTGTTCAACGGTAAGGGAAAATGAAAGGACGAACGTTGGGTAGATAAAAAGAGGATACGATTTTTAATCGCATCCAAACTTACTAATTCATCTTTTACCGATTTTTCTGGTATTTCTTTGGAAGGTCTCTCGTAATAGTTGATTGTACCAAACAAAACTGAACTAAACAGTTGAATTGAAGTGTATATCTTTTTTTTTTATAAAATTTAAATCATTGATAAAATTCGTCATCGTAAAAATAGGATAATATACGAGGCATATATACGAGAGTAAAGCAAAAGAAACTTGAATAACGATTTATGGAAACCGTTAAAGAAAAACCACACGCCATAAAGTTTTTATTCGCTCAAACGAAGTTATTACTTCGAAGGACGTGTGTCTTTTGTTCGAGCTATGAAACAACAAACGTAAGAATGTTTTAGGAAAAATAAAACACGCGGGATAATTTTCTTCAGTGTATCGAACGACGTTTCGTTGTGGAAACAACAAAACAAAGCAAGGTTTTTTTTTCTTTTCGTATCATTTTGTTTTTTTCTCCACTAAAAAAAAGTATTTGAAATGGTTTCTAAATATCGTTACTTTTTCACGAGGATAAAAAACGTATCATTACTGTACACAATATGATCCAATTACCAAGAGAATTGTTATGGTCAATACGTTAAACAGCTGGAGCATAACGTACAGATGTGAATGAGGAAAATCGTGAACAATATTTAAGAGTAATTTAATTACCCCTAACGACAATTATAAATCCGATATCACGAAACAGTCGGTTAAATGTTTCGAAAGGCAAGGTAACAAAAGCTCCGCGTGGAACCGTGTAACAAACATTACTAGCCTGAAACGTTGTAAATAACACGCTAATTATATTTATTATATAGGATAATTAACGTATAACCCACAAATTTGTTCCGCTTAAAAGCTCGCGAATAATCATTCTGTGTGTGTTTTATTTTTTCTTCTTTATCTTCTTGTTTTTCTATATCATTTAATAATTATTTCAATTTGTTTTCATACAAATAAATAATAACATTTAAAGTAACAGTTGTATTTTTCAAATAACCATTACGAGAATTTTGATAAAACAATTATTGGGATTCTTATAATCAACTATTTTGATGATTCATTGTCTTGAAACTTTAAAGATTAATATTAAATTAATCATGGAACGTATTAGTTTAACGATTCAAACAAAATAGTGACTTTGAAAAAAGGAGAATAAAGGGAATGAGCAGCTCGATATCTTCATTTTCGAATCCGCAGTTTCGCTGTCCAAATGGCGCATCGTGTTTTCCGAAGATAAGGCTTTAAGGCTTTAATCCTACGACAGGCGGTAGACGAGTTAAAAGGGAACCAGAAGAAGAAGAAGAAGAACAGAAAAAGAGAAAAATAGAAAGAGAGGGAAAGAGAGAGAGAGTTAATACAAAGGTAAAAGACTAGACGACTGAAGCTCTCTGATAATCTAGCACGTTTATTTCGACAATTGTAGCTGATAAAAATTAGTGGCCAGCAACGAAAGAACTAAAAAGAGAGACTATCTAATGGAGATAACAAAAAATATATATTTTCGTAGAAGATAGATAAAAGATGAAAGAAAGAAAAAAACAAAATAATTTCAAGTATTTTCATCGTTTTATCGAAATCAACAAATCCTTATATCTTTACAAAACAAAAGTATTAAAGTTTGAAGGTTTTTGATAAACCAAAATATTAAATAGAAATAATTATACATATAGGAAACTAACTTTTCACAAACCCTGTATAACCAAATATTAAACTGAAAGAGGAGAATGGAGTGGAGGGGGGATGTATATAGCAAGGAATATAAAGGCGATGCTGATTCGAATTCTCGATGCACACAAAATCTATTCCCTGAACAAATGGCCCTTGGCCATGTCCCTAACTTTCCGACAAAATCTCTAGAGCCCGTTGCGCATTGCTGACAAGAAGACATTGGTGACTCAAGAAACGTGGCTTTTGTCTCGCTTACTCGTCGTTGTTTACACTGCAGTAATCCAAACTCTAAAAGAATAATATTGCACAACGTTGGAACCAAATAAAGAGAAACACACCGTCACTAATTCTGGTCAAAACCTAACACTGCTTTTCTATAAACAATCACGTATCATTTATATTAGTGTAAATGAAATAACAAGAATCTTATATTTTCGATAATGTTTAGAGATTTGTTGAAACATTGAAGAAAATTCAAAAGTGTGATTTCAACGTTAACCTCGAATAAGTTATTTAAACATATAAATACGTAAAACTGTTTAAGAGATATGTAAAAGTGATAGTAAGTCGGATTTACGCTCCCGTAGTATCTAGTTTTGCATTAATCTTAAATCAGCCGTCATCGATATTAAATCCGTGAGGTGATCAAGCCCGCGGCAATGAAAAATGCCAATGTCAGGGAAAGACGCATAATGATCGCGGATTTTGGTAGAAAAAATCGTGAAATATTGCTGTTGGCTCGTACACGATTGGAAAATCTCATCTCACACACACGCACACACATACACATTTTTTCCCTTCACATCGTGTGTTTATTCGCTGTTCGCCAATTCCCCTTGTGGGCAGCTATCAGAGATCGATGGTTACAACGCGTCGCGGATCATCTCGCGTCAATTCGTCGGGAGCAGAAAACGACGCAAATTCCGACAGCCACAAATTTGTCGCGTTTACGTGGCTTTCCGTGGACACCGTTGACGGGGTGGAAAAGTGCCAGCTTAAAAAGCTCTCTTAAACCCTTTTCCCTCCATCCCTTTCGCCTCTCTTCTCACCCCCATTACATGTTCATCGAACAGTCCTCGCATAGTGTTCTCTTCACCCACCTCCCTCACTCCTACCCATTTTCAATCTGTACACATAAACCGTAATTTGTGAAAAAATCTCGTTGACGCGACGTTTACGCTGGTAGACATCAGCATCATTTTGTACGAGAACCTCATTCGATGGCTGATTCTAACAAAATCCTATCACATGTTTCAGAATTGTTTCGATACAAGTATTAAGATTGAGAAACAAATATAATATGCTTGACACGTTAGTCGCCACGCCATCAATATCTGGGTGACGGTTGTGCTTCCGTTGAAAAGCTCTGTTACCAAATATGACTCTTCTTTTTGAAATTAAAATAAGATTTTTAGTTGAATTTTTAAGAGCAATTTAATTGCAATATTATTTAAACATCATTGCGTGATTCTTACGAATTATCAGTAATGCAATAATTGCTTCTAACAAATTTCTAGAAGTAATTTTTGGGGTGCTGTCTATTTCTCTATCCACGATGAAAGATTTTCACGTGTCCGAAGAGACACCGTCGACAAATATTCCTTCTTTTTTTTATGTATATATATGTGTGTGTGTGTTGGGTACATTCAAAGATCGTGCTTCGCGATGGAACGATACGAGCAATTTCGACTTATAAATATTTGCTGCCTGCCATTCGTCGTTTCAATAGAAAACTGGCCGATACGCGCGCGCGCGCTACGCCAATATTACTGAATCACGACGAACAGATTTGTTGGCATTTCATTTAGTCGAGTTTACTGTCAAAAAAAAAAAAGAAATTTTTCCAATTTAATTCACACCTACGTCCGTCGATTGTACAACCGACCAAATATAATCTATCGTGCATTTAACTAACGAAAATTTCAACAAGAGTAACAAACTTTAAAACTGTAACTGAAGTAACACAAACTGCGTTTCCTTTCTTATTTTCTAAACTAGCAAAGTATTTAGTGCATACGTTCAATTCTTTCGATTGACCCATTAAGAGACAACGATATGGATTACGCTTTTGAGAGTCACGTAAATGAAAAAACAAAAGAGAAAGAGAAAAAAGAGAGAAAGAGAGAGAGAATTGGAGAGTAACGTCAAAACGGTGAAGATTTTCAGGATGGGTTTTCGTCGAGAGGATGCGGATACTGCAGTCAGCTAAGTTCGATTTTGCTTCAGCGGCAAGTGGATACGGCATGATCCATGCAGTCCTTCTCCATACTTCTCCATCCTACTCAACTGTAGTCGTTCGTAAGTGTAGGGACTAATCTGAGGGTTAATCCTCCAACGTAGGAAGAGGAAGAAGAGGAGGAGAGTTGGTAGAGAGAAAGAGAATGAAAGTATAAGAGAGGAGTGGGGAGGAGAGGTTGAAGAGGAAAGGGAAAGGATCGAATTAAGCCAAGCCCTGGCGTGGATTCTGGACTCGACCCATAATCTAACCCGCAGAGTGTGTACCAGTGCACTAACCTAACTCCACTTAAATTAAAGCAATCTATCCTCTGAAACTCTTGCGCTAAGCCGGTAGGTTAAAGCGAGTGACTGCGCGAGGGGCCTCACCGGTTTTGGTGGCTCCTACACCTCCGTGGAAAACCACCACCTACCTTACTTTCCACGTGAACACGTTGTCGCCTCAAAACCGAGGATTTACTCTTCTAGTCTCAACCGATCACACCCACCGTCGGTTCCTGTTCCCTTTTACTTCATTCCCTGTCTCTCTTCTTCTTTTCACTCCGTCCATGTCTCATTCTCGTTCTTCTTTTTTGCTTCCGTTATCAGCTTCAGCAGATAACGAGCGAAGTACTCAAAGCGCGAGAAAATCACGTAGCTTTGTTTAATCTTCTTTCGTATTGCGGTTACTCCTATGATTTCATAGGAACTGCCTTTATATTTTTTTTTGGTCCGATCTTCGCAGCAATACCGCAAGTTATGAGATTTTCTATTCAAGAGTGAAACGTATATGCGGATGGATTTAATATACCGTCCTAAAGGATATACATGCCTGAACGAAAACGATACGCGAGTACTGGAATTTACTAGATAATCCGTCAGTTAAGTGAAATAGGGAATTTCTGAAATTCTGATTGGATGGAACGATTGAACGATCCAGCAAATTTCTTACTTTATCTTAAATGACAGATTTTTCTTTTTAAGAAAATCACGTTAAGAGTTTTTTACGGTCAAGTTGAGTTTATCTCGGTCACGCTTCACCGGATGAAGAAAAAGCAAAGTAGGAAGAAGGGAAGTTAAAAGGGTGGAGAGAATCCACCAAATGTATGTCATTTTTGTCGACGAGAACGACACCAAGTTTTTCTACGTAACCTCTGATGTATATCCGTCGTTAAAATAAAGGAATGACTTTCTTTTTATTTCACGAGCTTGGATATATATAGAAAAAGAGAGAGAAAGAGTAAAAAAAATAAAAGGAAAAAAAGGTAGGAAAGAAAAAATTGAATTCCAACGGAAAAGCATTATGTTAGCGGTTTTTCCTGAATGAAATGATCGTGGTACCTGGTAGAGTCCAGTCGTTTGCACATCCGCCCTTTGACAGCACTCACCTCTTTCGAACTACCGAACAAAAGGTTGCTTGCTTTTCATTTCCCTTCCGAAAGCCATTTACTGTCGACGTTTAGAACAACCTTGCTCTCGGCTCTAACTGCACGCCCGACGTCACAACGAATCGTGCTAGGTGCCTATTTCGCGTACCACCACCATTTGCGAGAGAAAAACGAGAAAGAGAATCAAAGTACAAAGGAAATAGTGAAAAGTTCGTTGATATCGTTGAACTGTTCAATACTTTTTGCCGAAAAATATTCTATCGTAACATAATTGGGAAATTGTCTTTGGTAAAATATTCTGCTAACTGAAGAATCCCTCACTGACGAAAATCCGAAATACTTGATTTTAGAGAAGTTTATCTTTAAAGTTGTTTCTTGAACTGTCATCACTCGTTACGAAGAAGTGGAAAATCCCAAAGGGTGAAGATTCCTAACATTTGTAGGTGCTTGATAATTCCCCATCAAACAATCTTAACGCTGAGGATTTTGTAAGAATATTAATAAGCTTCACCACCTATCCGCGTATCATAAATATTTATAGGAATTTCTAATTTAAGATATTAATTTAATCAAGAAACTTGTTCCTGATGTGGTATTTCGTGCAAATTTTTCACTGCTCGAACAGAAATGGTTAAAGTCAAGTAAAAGAAGCTAGATAAGATAATACACACCTATTGAATATAAATAGAAAAATATGAAATATTGTTTAAGTATATCTCCTGTCATGCTAGACAACGTTAAAGATAAGAGTAGGGAGATAAAATAGACGATTGCAGAACAATGTCATGTCAAACTAACATCTGTTATACTAAACCATAACGAATGACGTTAACCTGCATAGCCATAATTTCAATCCGAAATAATACTCGGTGGTTAGCGATATTAAAACAGCGTAATCTCTAATTGCAATAGAATTTCGGACTTTTTTCTTACACCTTTGAACGTAATACGAACACTGTGTGATACTTTTGGGCACATGTATAATCGTAAAACAAAAAAATGAAAATAAACGAAGTTAGTAGTTTCTGTCACAGCAACAGCAGCAGCAGCAGCAGCAGCTGAAAATTTGCTAAGTAAATATTTAAATGATCGAATGATTACAATAGCAAGTTGCACTTGCATTTTTTACTAATCCCTTTTCGGCAAGCTCGACGAAACCATTATTTGTTACGGTCACGAGGTACGTGGATATCCACCTACCGACGGAAAATCAACGAGAACTTAAGCTCGATCAATCATGCAATCGGTAATAGCCGCAAAATCGAGCTATCTATTCTGTTTGCGATTCCATATGGAAATGTCGCTAATGCCCGATACGGCGTGCTTACTCTCACACGAAGACCGAATATGTAAATAATGCGAGAACTGGTAGATATATAATACATATACCCTACTATGTACATTTGCGATAATATTATATGAGACAAAAGCGATCTAGCCTATCGCACAGTAATATTTGTTAATAAATTATGTTATTTCGTTCAGCATAAATCGTGAGATCATAATAAATACATATACACTATGTATACACATGTGTATTATATATATATAGATTATATATATAAATGAAGAGAGAGGAAAGTAGGGAAATAATTGAGCATAATATCGATTAAAAACATTTCTCCATCGTTATCAGCCAGTTATCTCTCGCGTCCAGCCGAAAAGATACGAACAAACCAAATACATCAATGTGATTTATTACCCGTTAATAATAATCGTACCTTATGAAAGTAACACATCCTCGTCACATATCGGCAATTAGAAAATAATCCAAAAATGATCTCTTTGCTCAAAGATATTTTCTGTGCAAATAAAAACCTGAGATAATAATTATTGTCGAATATATTGGATGACGTTTAAAACACAACTTGTTTCGTTAAAATATATAGAACCATAGAGAGATAGGTGTTTTAAATCGAGCCAATAAATTTCGGGAAAAACGTTCAAATAATGGTAGTTAACGAACGATAACACAGCGGAAGAAAATCAAATTAATTCTTTTGAGAAAATCGTTGGAGAATTGCGATCACGTGACATAAATACGTGATAGGCTGGTTTCTCTATCAACGAAATGAAGCGATTCGATTATCTGCACCCACGGGAACGAACGGTGAAATGATGACGAATGAAACGAAATTCAATCGAATTAATTATCGTACCATGTTAATTACTAGATTCGCGCGATAAAGCGCAGACACTATACGGCGTACCTACATGCATAATACTTGTGTGAGATCGAAGAGAGAGAGAAAGAGAGAGAGAGAGAGAGGGCTCTAACGAGCTCGGAGAGATGGAAAATGGAATGGGAAGATGAGAGGAACGGAGTACACGTGCTCTTATACCCCTGGTGTCTGCCATCAAAAATATACAAAACACCGAAATCCAATTATCGCGTGGCTTGAAACCAAGCAAAGAATATCGGAAATGGTCTCGTTTAAATTTTAAGGGGAAAATAAAACGCTTGCGGTCTAGTAATCGTGTCCTTTTAATGCAACGGATCCTTCCAAAGTATAAAACGGTAAAAAAAGAGAAAGAGAGAGAGAGAGAGATAGATCGAATTATTTTAAAATAATTTATTTACTTTGCAATAACGATATTTTCATCATTTTGTTTCACGTAGAAAGAAATTTAAATAACAGTAACGTTATTAATAAAAAAATTTTAAGAGAAAATATTGACTCGATTGAAACGAATTGCGTGCACGGACGAGAAAATAGAATAAAAAGAAAAAAAAAAAGAAAAAGATTTGAAAATGTTTACGCGATGTTTGGGAGTAATAGAAATTTTCCCAAGGTGAGAAGAGATGCATTCGCTAAAAGTAAGCGGTTTTAAATGCAGAAAGTGCATGTTACCGCCATCTACGCGCCAATAGAGAAAACTGGAGAGAGAGCACATCGAGTTTCCGTCTTCTTCGTGTGCATATGCAACCAGCTCGCACGCTCTTGTAGGACAAATTTCCCTCGAGGCAACCTTTTTTGTGCGAAGAAACACCACCCGGCCGAGATAGGTTACAAAATCGTTAAACCACCCATCCCCTACTTCTCTCCCTCCCATCCTCCCTCCTTCGCGCGTCATACGAGCTTCGTCTTGCTGGCATGATTACTGGTGACTACGTTTTTCCTGTCCCCCATTTTTCTCCTATTTTTCGTCTTTTCAAAACCAATCATAGAATGATATTTTTCCTTAAAATTCCTACCGAATTTTTGTGCTTTTCTTTCTATCTTTTGACTAACCGAAAAATCTCTTTTCATTGATTTCTCTTTTGCTCTTTATCAAAATTTAATTACAATTTAGTGATAACACGTTGTTCGAGGTATATATATCGGCTTTGATCTTTGTTTTTCAATGAATATTTTATAAATTTACATAAATAAATAATCTTTATCTCTTTTTCTCCAACACCTTTGGTTCACACTTTCAATAGAAACATTCGTACTATTCCAAATTCGCATACAACACAACCAAATATATTTGTTAATTTTTCCTACCAAATTGATTCTGTAAGAACTTGAAATTTAAAAGAGAAATTACTGTAATATTAATGTAATTTAAAATTAAATTGAAGAAAATAAAAAGTAAGAGAGAGAGAGAAAGAAGAATCAAAAGTAAGGATCGTTAAGTTAAGATCTATCGTAAATCAAGAACCGATCGGATCTCGGCGAATAACGGGTGCATCATTCGTCTCTGACAAAGTGCAGACCCGGCGAGGAGGCATCTTCCGCCGCTGGGAACTTCCGGTCATTATTTACCGATCTTGATCGTCGAGAGACTTCGACCAAGTTTCTCCACGCGCGCGCGCGAAACACGAAGCCGAAATCTCGAATTGATCTGCTTTTGTTTCTCGACTTTAGTAAAAGAAGGAGAAAATAAAAGGAAGATACAAAAAAGAGAATCGTCATTTTTTATAACTCACTCACATATGTTTTCCAGAAACTATATTTTCAAGAAACTATAAAATGGGGTCGTTACGATTATGTTTCTTCGCGATACTAAATGATGCATCAAAAACACGGTACGACAATTTCGTACATTTTTAAATAAAACAATAATAATGTAAACGAATAGGAAAAAATTCAATTGGTTCTTGATCGAATTGAAGGAAGCAAAGGAATTAGTATGACAGAGAAAGAATAAGACGGAAAGAGGAAAGATGGCGTTATAGCAAGCGATGTAGGTCAAACATGAATTTTTGATGCTCGAAGCTTTGACTTAACCACTGACATTGGGTTTCGATTATCCGCACCCAGTAGTTGTATAGCAGTCTAGCCAACGTAGGAATCTTTCCTGACAATTCCGTGGTATGTTAACATCACTTTGTCCTATGGGTACCAAACTTGTTCGCTGAAATTGTTCTGCACATGTTTCCTGCGGAAAGGTTCCGACTACAATCTGAAATGGTCCTGAACACAGAAGACGAGAAGTACAGACACATGTCGAATGAATATGTTATAAGGCCAGACCAATCTCTGATGTAGCTGTAGCCTTCACTTAACCACCTAAATCGCACCTAAATACGACGAACTATTAACCAACGAGCCTACTACTGGGGTTTAATGTATAGACCAAGACAACTTGTTCTGGTATTTGGTGTTACCGAGTTATCCGGAATAAAGACGATGACAAATAGTAGCGTTTGCTAGGAACGATAACGATTCGATAATCCGAGCTGGAGAAATCGTCATGGCCGAAATTGCATCAGAAACGGTTAACGATAAATTCTCAGAGGCTTGGCTCGAACCGTTAGTGCAATTACTTTCGTGAACGTTAACAACCCGATTCAAGGTGAATTGTTCTCTCTCTCTCTCTCATACGGTCACACATTTTGGCTCATTTGCTTAAACTTGGAGGATTTCGTGAGGCCCTCTAACATTAATTCGTCCGAGAATCGCATTAACAAGAGTTGCGATCACGAACGTCATCGTCTAGGAATCGAATTATCGTTGATAGAGGAAGATCACTTCCCAATAATCCATGGTACGCGCATTTACATCGGAAACGAGGCAATAAATATAGCGTTTACACGGCAACCGGAGCAAGTCCACCTGCAGAGAGAAGGGAAGGGAAGGGAGAAGAGAGGAAGAGACAATGTGGGAAGGGTTGCTTCGGGTGGATAAATTCCTGGCCACGGTCCAGCGTTTCGAGTTGCCGAAGTCGTTTTCCGACAGGCCCTCCCCGATACAAATGAACGCCCGTTCCTGAACACCACCACCACCAGCAGCAGCAGCAGCAGAAGCAGCAACAGCACTAGTACCAGCCACTGAAATCTGGGAAACTGCAGAACTACGAAACTACCGTAGTAAATAGAGTCAGGCCTCCCGCCCAGTAGTCAAGACAATGGGAATATAGGAGGGAAAGAACGAGAACCGTTGAAAAGGTTCAGACGGTCGATGAATTCTCTATCTCCATCTCTATTTTCTATTTCTTCCTTTATTTCTTTCTTTCTTTCTTTCTTTTTATCTACTACTTTTCACGATTCATCTTAAAATCTAAGCAGAATGTTCCCAACAAGTAAAAGTTCTCTCTTCCACGTTCTATTGTTTTTTATTCTTCTTTTTTATTATCCTATACTGGCCTATTACTTTGCTACTTGTCATCTAAAACCCTAGGATATTCGAAATAACAAAGTTATCGAATGAAATGTACCTGAATGACACGATAAAGCTAGCCTCATTACCGAGCAGAGATTAAAGCAGATTACCAACGTGTCAATTCTAAACGACTGAAGGACAAATCACGTAGCGAGACTCTCGACAAGTCCACGGGCCATTAAGCGACGCACTTATCAAGCCGTAAAAAACAAGCGGGTTCTAAATCACCTTTTTGATACCCTTCGTCCAATCCACAGAGCATTAGGGGATCGCGTGCTGAACGTGTTATCTCTTTTAACGCATGCATGACGGTACGTCGAAATCTTGCCACGCTACGGTTGATAACATCGCTTCAAACGCATGTATGGTAAACGCCAACAGACACACGACTTTTAACCATTATAAAAACCTCGCACCGACAATTCAGTCGTCAGATAAAAATTCTAATAGGAGATTAAAATACTTTCGTTTTTAATGGTTAAGAATTTTTTTTTTATGACCAATCGTTTGACGAAAGATAAAAATTGTACTCACAAGTGTCTCCTTCGAATATTCAACATATAATAAAAATCTTTAGATTTTTTATCTACGAAGAGAAACAAGAAACAAGTGAGCGTTTCGTTCCTCACTTGCTGTCTCCCGTAACGTTTTATTCACTCACAGCCTTTCACTTTTCGCATCACTCGAAAATTTGTGGTTCCTAACAAAAAGAAATTTTGCAGGAGAGTTGGTTCTAAAACGAGAACCGTTGCGGACACAAGCGAAAGCAGAAAATAACACGGTGAACAATTTGAAAGATTACAAAGAACCGGTCGTAAGTTTCCGATCGATTGAATCTGCCTCGTAACACATTTCACCTAACCTTTACGCCCATCTAGGAACTAACCTCCTACTACCGCATTTTAAATTCTGCAGTTTGAATTTTGCAAAAGGACCGAGGACGAAATTCAACCTTAATAATTTTCACGTTTCTATCGCTCGAGGCCACGTCGTCGTCGTCGTCGTCGTCGTCGTATTGCAGATACGATAATGTTTTTTAGATGTTAGAATACGTAGATTATTTCATGCTACGATGTGACAAAAGAAACAATTCTTCAATTTTTAAAAGAAACAAATGAATCACAAATGGGATACACTTAAGTTTGCGCCACAGATTAACAACTAGAAAATGTGACTTACAATCAACTGACTGACTGACTGACGAACCTAACTACTCCTTAACACATTGCTGACCAATCACGAGTAACCACGTGATCGTTACGTCTTTGTTTCGCGCAGATAAGAAATAATAGTTGGCAATTTGAAAATAAAATTCTGATTGAAAAAGTACCAATTAACAATGTAAACAAAAAAGTGCATTGCCTACTCGCATCGATTACGCGTAATGCATAGCAACCTCGACAATCTTCCATATTTTTTCGGCTGTCAATTATCTGATTTTACATACGCAAACCTAATTCTAGAACCTTCCTAATTGTTCCTTCAATTGTCTTATCTCAAACATCTACTAATGCACACAGACTTTGATTATAACAAAGAAAATAACGAACAGTTAATCTTTAAGATTTACACAAAGATTTAAATAATTGTTAATTAATAATATTCCGAGGAAAGATCTTTTATACAAAAAATACATTGCTTGGTATAAAATCTTATTATTTTTTTTTGACGAACCATTTTATTACAAATAATCTTCAGATATCAGATATTATTCCAAAAATTCGATCCATCACCTTGTGCAAATATTCGTAAATGTCGAGTATTCGAGATATTTGCGTTGAAGTTCTCTTTAAAATGGAAAGACGACGACTACGACGATGACGCCGACGGAACCAAAGATCTCGTTCCACTAGGTGACAAACGTCATATCGTTTTCCAGCTTGCTTCAGCATGTACCTCCTCCTCCTCCTCCTCTATCTTCTCCTTTCACCACCTTCTTACAGGTCCTTCCATAATCGTCTTACGTTTACATCTTCGCGCAATCTCATATCACCCGTTCATTCCGGAGAGAAGAACTTTATTGTCGACGTTGGCTGACAGCAAGTCATTCGCGCGATTTCCATCTAACCGAGTAGATAGCTGCGAAGATCGAGGAAAGTTGTTGAAAGAGGATAGAAGATAGAAATAAAAAAGAAATGAGAAGAAAAAAAGAAAATATTGAAAGATTTGAAAAGCAAGCGAAACGTTTTCGAGAATCCAGTTTCGATTGAAATAAAACGAGATGTTTTATCTTCAATTGAATAATCATCAATGTGAAAGACGTGACTTGATCCGAAAAAAAAATATGTCAAAATTTAAGGGAAAAGTATAAAGAAAAGGAAAAAAGAAAACCTAAGAGAAAAAATAACAGGACAAGGAAAAGTAAAAAGATTAGGGAAAGATCCTGGCACGGACAGGGTCATAGGGAAAAGGAGAGAAAGAGAAAGAAAAAAAAGAAGTATTTTACAAATGTGAACCATGCAACGAATTCTCCATCGGTATTCGAGAGTAAGTGGAAGAGTGGGGTGGGGTGAGGCCCCACGAGAAAGATCCGCGTCTCTAACGGTGCAGTTTATGTGGACACTGATTTGGAGCGAACGCTTGAAAATTTGACATTCTCGCCAGCTTTTCGGGCAACTGTTGGATTACGGTAGCGCACGCTTACGTAAAGGTCGTCCCCGAGGAATGGGACTATTCCTCTGTCATGATATTTCGTTGGAAAGAAGAAATAGTCGGGGCTAGTCTTGGAATATGTAAGCGAGGTCTCTCTCCACGAGAAGTCGCAGTGAATTTCTAGACCTCGTTGAGTTTGTCTACGAGACTTTATCTTTCTCTCTCTCTCTCTCTCTGTTTTCCTGTGCTTCTATCCGGGGAAAATGATTTCCAGAATTGCAGATGCCCATTGAGGATTACAAGCTCGTGCTTTGAAACAAAAGTATTTTTCACATGTACATCAGGACCCCCTTATCTTATTTTTCTCTCTTGATTTAAGAAAAAAAATAAATAAAGTTGAGAAGGTTGTCTTTCTCTTGGCCACAACATTGGTAGAAATGTACATAACATGCATCGAATTTTCTATGGGACTACGGTTGAGATTAAGTAACGAAGAAATTCCTCGTCTGACGATTTAGAGTTCCATTCTTTATCCCTCAAGTGGTTGTTCTGAAGTTCGTAGTCTCGTTTCGTAAATACAGGCAACCCTGGCTGGTCATGTTTCTCTACTTTAAATGCCCTAAGGGATAACTCCAATAAATGCATCCAATTGTTCGACACAATTTTGCTCGTAACTGTTCGATTCACAAAATGATCAATCGATTAAGAAATAAATCTATGTTATAAAAATAAAGAGAAACAAATGAAACATTTAAATATTAAAGATAAAAGGATTGATAAAAATGATAAACCCTTTATTGTTAATTATTATCGGATATTATTAGAAACTGTGTGCGATTGACTCAGTGGGTAAAACTTGAGCTTATTAACAAACTGTAACACACGGTTGAACACCGATAAGGGTATTATCGTCATCTACTCGTTTTAACGGGTTGTTTATTTTTCCATAGTGCGTAGGAGCTGTCGGGCACTGTGACAAACTCGATAGCGAGATAAAAATGAAATTTGCTGAAGGGCAAAATCGGATGATGTATGGATGCCGATGCTGCTAAAACGGGTGACCGCTACGCACGTGTATTTGTACGCACACGTGTATATTCTCACGAATTCATGGATGTAAGCGTGAGTGTGTTATAGTAGAGAGTGGACCCCGTTACAAGCCAGATGAAATGAGAATATTATGCGTGGCTATGACAATCGATATAGCCGACACCTATTAATCAATGAATTTGTGGGCATTAACGTGTTGACTGTAACGCGAGCCACCTAACCATGGCTCATGGTTTAGGCGGATCGTTACGTTAGTCACTAAACGATAATTGATGCACGTCCTTCCTACAACGATTTTCCTATGTAACTATCGACTACGTCATCGTCAATCGATTTCTTCGGCTTGACGAATAATTATGTTACGTCTCAACTGACGAATGAATTTTAGTAGTTTTGTTAAACATGTTTCAGCCACTCTGAATTCACCGAGTTTAGCCATGACCAGGCAGGTTCGTTCATTTGAAGATTAAACAACAATAAAAATGACGAATTAAGCGAATTTCTCGTGGACTTAGTTTACGTTATGACTTGAAAAATTTCTTTACCTCCTTCTCAGAGAAAAAATAATATGAAAAATCGTAACGAGACGTCACAATTATACGAAGATAGTTAAATAAAATAGAAATTAATTAGACTTCGGTTGGTTGATTTTCTTTCAAAGGTTTTTATCATATCTAACAAATCTTTATCTTTTATAAATTATATTTGCTATCTTTATAATAAATATAGTCATAAAAGCAAATAGCTTCCTAACCCTTTTTTGGGAAGAGAGTAAGGATACTGTGCTATATTCCATAAGAATCGAGAATTTAATTTGAAAATATCTCAAATCGAAATGTCTACCGCGTAAAGGGACATTGATCGGGAAAACGAAGTCGTTTTGGCTTCGTAAAAGCAACAAAACCGTCTCATAGTCCGCAAGTCTTTCTCCATTAATAGGTAATCCAATTCACGATAATGGTGTCTTAATACTCTAGGAACCTTATCGCTTGATTTTTAATTCTCTCATAGTAGTAGCAATAGTTACGATAACCCAACTTGGATTACCTTATCGAGAATAGCCGACCATAAATTCTTTCGTAAGCTATATATTCGAAAGAGAAAAAGGCAGCTTAGACAGGAAGCCAGTTTACAACGAAAAGATCGGAAAAAGTTTTCTATACGATATCGAATTCCGCGACTCGTGGCATTACGTATACTCGAGTTTCCAACAAAAATCTCTTTCTCTCTCTCTCTTTATTTCTCTTTTTCTTTCTCTCGTGAAAATTAATCTATCCCATATTAAATTACATGGATATGTCATTGGAAAAGACTAAAATAATTTTTAAGTGAAAATCACCTTCGATAATCGCGTTAACAATTGGGGTAACATTCAATAATTCACCTCACTGACAAAACTAAAAATCGAAAAGAATAATGAAAAAACCTAGCGAGTTAGGTGAATTCATTCGTCTACCGTTATTGGGTTTAACCCTTTGAAGAGAATATTGTATTTAATGGTTTTCTTTTTATCAATTTTGTAGTTCAACATTTTTTTCACGTCACTTATGTTAACAAAAAAGAATCGTCTGATTGTACGGGGGACGAAAAATAATAACGTATTATCTTGGACTATTAACTTTAATGATTTAATAGAGTATCAAGTAATGAAGAAAAATGATCTGTTTCGACAAAAGATAGAGTATCTATAGTGTTCGAACAATCTTATAGTTCATATGGATTTCATAAAATAATCTTTACTTTCAGTATCGTACATTACCATACTTTGTTTCAGTAAATGTTGTATGCTTGATGCAATGTTGTACAATGTTTTAACAAATTTTTAAACAAGGGTTATCCTTAGTGTTATTAATTGCAATCTTAATGCAAAACATTTAAGCATAATTAATTAAATTTTCATGAAATATACAGGCGTATCGTTAGAAAGTAATCACGAATCGAAGTTTCTCTTATTTAACGTAGCGATTAAGGCTATGAGAACAAGGATAAAAGATAAAATTAATCGCTTGTACGTAATTCGCGTCTTTGCAAGAGTAACTTAGAAAACAAGGCTTTGTTTTAGCCCGGAATATCGACAAACGGTGTTATACTATTACCCATACAAAACACGATAATTAACAATGTCTTTCTCTCTCTTGAAGATAGAACGAAGAGAGGATAGGTACAGAAAGAGAAATAGAGAGAGAAAGAGAGAGAAAGAGAGAGAAAGAGAGAGAAAGAGAGAGAGGAAAAGGCAGAAGTAACAAGACAGTTGAAAATGTGTTAACGAGGGCGCAAACAGCGCAAGTAGAAGACGACCTAAGGAAATATGCATGGTAAATGCAACGGCAAGTTTGCAACGAGACTGACTTGGTGTAATCAGAAAACGGGGTAGGGTGGAGGAAGAGGAGGATGGGGAAAGAGGGGGAAGGGGATGAATTCGAAAATGCGGCTAAAAGCACTGATGTGTAACGATGGTGCTGTTGGCGTGGCCGCGTTAGGAACTATGCTAAAAACTTATCGAACCACCTCGCGGGAAGCGTTATTACGATTAGAGAGGGAAAAGTTGCCAAAAACTATGGCGTATTCGTGTTTACACGAGTACCACCTCGGACTCGAGAGTACTGGTTTGCTTTGAGCAAACATCAATCGGAGATATATCCAAGCTGCTGCTGCTGTTGCTGCTGTTGCTGTTGCTACTATTACTGCTAACTCACGATGACGAAGTACTTCACCTTACTGACTTATGCAGATGAATCATAAATAAAAAAAGTAAAAGAAATATTATCTCGAGATAATCTGTAAAAAGAATAAACGCGTGATTTACCAAGCGCTAAATAATCTGCAAATTTATTCGAGAGAAAAAGAATAAAGGAAGAAAAGTTAACGGAAGCAGAGGAGAGGCCTAAGTATAAAAATGTTGGCTGTGGTGGTAGTGGTGGTGGTGGTCCATGAGTAAATGGGGTAACGTTAGCCGTTGGTGGTACGTGTCCAAAAGTGAATTTTATCTACGTGCTCGGCGAACGAATATGTTGGTAGTAGGTACGTCGGTTGCCCGGCATGGTAGTACAATGGAGGACTACGAAATCAGAGATAAGTGGCGCTCGACGACGGAATTTAGGAATACCTTGCCGAACGACGGCCAGGGACACGAGGCGTGCTGCATTTAATATGCGCGAAGGAAAGGGTCGTTCGAGAGGGCCAAAGTGTCCTCAGAGAGAATAGAGAGGGGCTGAGAGACGAAGGGGAACAGGGGGATGAGGAGGAGGAGGAGTTCTGGCCCTCTAATTTATACGATTGCGGGGCTAGGCCGCGTTTCCTACCATTGTTCCCCTCACAATAAGTCTGACGCTGCATGCTCGTGTTTCTTCTTACGGACGCGTTTCGGCCCTTCGTCCTCATTCCTTCTTCCTTTCCCTTTCCCTTTCCCTTTCCTTTTCCCTTTCTCTATCTTTCTCTTCCTCGCTCTCTTTACCTGCCGCGAAATTTACACCAAGCTCCGCGACATTCGGCACGCCGTGCCCGTCTAGAATGCTACGACTGAAACGTATCGTTTCTGTATCAAATATCCGTTTCGGTACGCGACGGCATAGCAGACTCGATTTAAAACGCGTGGGAATACTTTCGTCGAAACGTTAGACCCCTTAGAAACGTTTTACACACACGTCTAGACGATACAAAAATTTTCTTCTTATTTATTTTACGAAAGATGTTTTCCTAACTTTTCCCTTAACTGTTTTTTTTTTCACGTACCAACACTCTCACGTACACATACTTACGCTTCTAACAATCCTGTAATCCTTTTATATCAAAGAGAATAACAAGCAGTCGATAATCAAAAGTCTTACAATGTTATATTCAAAAAAGAAAATATAAAAGACTCCTTACCGCGAAAACAAATTCCCGTTAGTTTGTTTTATTCATTTTATAGTACCTAATCTGCGCTTATGGTCGCGTGTAACGACCAAATTAACGTTAACGTGAAACATTTCGTTAAAGTCGGATAGAATAATCAAGACAAGGAAAATCATTATCTTTTATTTTAAGAAACAAAATTGTTAAAATTCTGGAAAAAGGAAGAAGCACTTTGGCAAGAAGTAAGATATGTTTAGAATCGGGAATGCGAATGGATTCTATGGATAGGAATTGAAAGACTAGGTTGGGAGAGTTAGTTAGGGAAATTCGAAAACTTGAATCGAATGCGGAAGAAGAAGAAAAAGAAGCAAAAGAAGAAGAAGAAGAAGAAGAAGAAGATAGTAAAGGGAGGTTAGAATAGGAGAAAGCGTTCTGCTCAGGGTTCGCTAGAGAAGGATGAAGAAAAGATCTGGAACGAATGAAGTAATCTTGCCTCGTTAAAGCCATTGGAGAACGATGAGGGTCTTCGATGCTCACTCGCAAACTGAAAGGGAAAGAAGAGGGTCGTCCAGATAGAAGTACCCCAGACTGATCTTTCGAACTGCGGACTCGCATCAATTAACGCCGAAACTCCGTAACGGAAACTTCAAAGAAGAGGGAGAGAGAGAGAGATGAACATTTTGCCAGTAGAAACCATCATCGTCGTGGTATTTCCCTTCCACGCCATTGTTTCACAACCAATGTGACCCCCATAACTATTTTCTTTAAGTACTATATTCTTCTTATTATTTTTTTTTTACAAGAATAATTTCTATATATTATTTTATATAATATTTTCTACGGAACTTTTATTACGATTTCTTGAAAAGTTTTTTTAGTTAGACGATAATATTTAATTTTAATATCTGACGTATTTGAAAGAATAAAAGAGGAGAAAAAGGAAGAATAAAAGTTAGAAAAATATATATTGGCAAGAAGATCGGGCCCGGCGAAAATAAGCTTAATTTCACTGAGTGAAATCTCTGCCAAATGTAATGCGTCTCCTGTTGGCCAACGGGAGTCCGTCCACCGCAAACAGCCTCCCTTACGCTAACATACACAGAAAGGTTCCTCTGCTGCCTATCTACCCCTGGAACTCTTCTATCGACGGATTAGCGATTGCGGAATCACGGTAAAGAAAGCGGTATAAAAAGTTAAAAGAGTGGTGGGGTATGGTCTTTATATGAAGAGAAAAGAGAAACGTTGGAGGTGGACGATAGTACGGAGCAAAAAACCAGCACGTGTTTGAAATATTTTATTTCTGCTTGTGTTGGCAAAGTTCGCGATAGCCAATGACATATTTTTCTCTCTTATTCGTCTACCCAACCAACCAACCAACCACCAATAAAATAAAGAACATATAGACCAAGAGGAACGCCAAGGTTGATCTTTGATCGGGAAAAATCTCGCCGAAAAAAACTAAAACCACATCGACTATTTTATTTACGTCCTCTTTCATTCCAGACACGAATACTTCAATGTTAACAAAAATTGCAATTTTTCTTTTTCTTTTTAATGAACAGGTTCGTCCAGATGTCCGTCGGTTAATGTGCCAATCGTACCATTTAACAATTTATCAATCATGTAAATGAGAATGTTGAAATACGTTCTTTCTAGGAGCCTTATCAACAGCTGCTTTTCAATTATAATCGATGATAATTAAAAGAAGCATTATTTCTCTGTCTTCTTTCTTTTTTTTTTTGAAGATTAATTTTATGCAACTTATTACGTTTCATAATTTGACGATACACTCTAATTTAAAAAAATTTTTGTAGTTATGGTTATTTCGCGATTCGAGCGAACCATTACCTTTGATCCAAGCAACATTTGTACGATACATAGATACCAGGAAACATCGTTGCTGCAACTTTTATACACTTACGTCGATCGACAATATAAATGCTGCACGACCTCGCTATATCACCCAGAGACCTGCTTCATGCTACTATTTATGCCCACACAGCTGACGTCGACGTCACAAAGTCGAAACTACAGTTTAAAACTTTCGTTACGACCCCGATGCATATGTATATAATAACTACTCTATACCTATTCTTTTCATACGTATAAATATGCTTTTATATATCTAATACTAAGTGCTCATGTGTTGAAAGTTATTACATGAATTCGATCGCAATAATACACTTTGTAAGGTTTATAAAGGAATGTACACTCAAATGTAAAATATTATTAGGTAATACAAATATTAACATTTTCTTGATTCAACTGAATCTATTTCTAATTGATTATGTACGTTATACATCATGTATATATTGCAACGAATCCAAATAATTATAAACAAACTTCTTTGTAAATTATTAACTCAAACTTGTGTAAAAAAAAAGTTATTTTACGATCTGATGTTTCTCTTTCTTTTTTTTTAAATTAAATATATCATCAAGGTACTGTCATAAACTTTTATGATTTAAAGAGAAAAAAGAAGAAGAAGAAGAAAAAAAAACAATTCGGAAGAAACGAAATAACACAAAACGATAACTCACGATATGGTAGATTCAGTCATAGCTGAAGTTATACCAGGGAACTTCTACGAAACAAATCAAGATCTATGTAGGTCGCTAAACGTACAACGTATTTTCTAACGACATTATTAAATAATGACTGAGAAGAGAATCCTCAATAGTAGTTAGAGTTAGATCAATGAAGTATTTAACTTAAAAGTTTTTAAGTTGGAAGTTAAATAGCATTTCTAAAGACTTTAAGAAAAAAAAAAAGCATCTATTTCGAGGTAGCGATAAGCAATTACGATCACTCGATCTTGATCAGAAGTATCCTTGTTAGAACGTTAGCCGATGATTAATTATTTAGTAACTAAAGCATATCCACTATGCATAGGTTTGAAACCATGCTTACGATAATATGGTGTGTTACCTAAACTTTCGACATTAACCTCCACTTTCTGGTCTTTAGATTTCTCTTTGTCGATGGTAAACACTGCAGTGATTACCTATATTATATTATATTAAATTACTAATATATTATACATTTAATTAATTTAAACTTTTAAAAAAACTATTCACGTAATGGTCATTTAGATTTTGCTTGAAACTTTTAACACTTGTAGATGTTGATTAGTACTATTTATTACAACAGATGTGTATGGCTTAACCCTTTCCGAGATATCAGTTAATAAAATTTTAGAATAAAATATAGAAATAACAGTAGTTAGAATTATGAGGCATACCAACATCGGTGGCTTTAGACTGAGCTAATCGATTTCAGTCAGCAGATGTTGTGGACAGTTTTAAACAGTAAAATATCCAATGAGAATCTTCAGGTGGCTCAGAAAAATTCTTTTCTCTCGTGAAATTTCGATCTTTAGCGGTAAAAAAAGAAAGAAAGAAAGCGAGTGTGAGAGAAATAAAGAGAACCAACTGATACTAATAAAGGTAGAGAAGGTTAGAACAGCAGGCCGTTACGACTTCCGTCGCCTAATAATCTGCATCGTCGATCGCAGCTTCACGTAATTATGGACCAACGATAGGCGCATCCAAACTCCCTCTCTCTCACTCTGTTCATCCTTTATCCAAGCTGTGCGTTCCGTGTATGAACCGCCTTCTCTTTATCCACTACCACCACAAGTTCTCTTCTCCACTCTCTCTCTCTCTCTCTCTCTATCTCTCTCACTCTCATACGTTGCAGCACGCCAAGCCAGGCAAGCTTTAGTATGCGCATTCCCAGAACCGCAAGACCTTCCTGCACCATTCTAAAACATACGTTGCCTCGACGGGGGCCTGAGTGAGAGGGAAATAGAGAAGGTGGTAAACGAGGTGAACTGGGAAGGGAAAGGGGGAAAAGGGAGAGAGGATGATACAGCCCAAGGTACGTTCACCGCACACGTACGAGGGACACTATCTCTGCTGGCAGACGTCGCTGAAGATACTACCCAAGCCTTGCTACGGAGTTACCGTTGCTTCATTTACCGGTATTGTTGTTACCCGATCTCCTTTCTCTGTTGCTCTCCCAAGGATCTTGCTCTGTACAACTCTGACTCTCTCCTTCCGATGCACCCGAGTTATCGGCACGAGTTTCCCCATGCCGTAACCTCTTCAATGGCACGAGGAGAACACACATACAAAGCTAACTCAACGCTATATTCATCCGCATTATGCCAGGCTTCTGTTTCAATTTCTGATTTCGATACCTACTCCGTGAACGCGTGAATACCTAAACACATATCATCTACGAATACTACTACTACTACTACTACTCGTATAAAGCATCGAGAGATGCTGTGACAGTTGGAGAAATCGATATAAACCGATTAAGTGGTATATATCTGTATCATAATTGGTTCCTTATACGATTTATGCCGACTTGTCAAAGACCTTTGAAGATATCCAGATTATTTTTCCCCCTTTTTTCATTTTTATTTGAGAAATTTACACCGTAAAACGTAAACGCGACATTCGTAAATAAATAAGTCATACGACTATGTAAAAAAAAATTCTTACTCCCCGTTAACTTCGATTGTATCAGAGGTAAGGATTGATGAAACTGACAAACATATACCTTTTCTGACTCATATCTGAGGGACAATCCTTCTTATCAAATGACCATAAACGATTGCAAATGAATAATGCACAAACAAAAACCCCGTATACCTTAATTATTCAATATGACTTTATTACGATAAAAATATGGACACCCCGGTATTCTTAAAAGAATATAAACGCGATATTCTCATCCCTCTACCCGTCTAACGTTTTTTTCTTGAACAAAGTTCAGTCGATGTAAGAAAACCACTTTACAAAACGTTCGGTAGGTGCATTTACGAAATTGTAGAGAATAAAGTCGAATAATTCAACGGGAATATTGCATCGATTTGAAACGGTGGATCGAGTTTCGAGGTAATACTATCGTTTCTCTGGCATCGATAACGACAACAATACGTAAATAATTCATAAAGGCGATTCTTTCCATCGTAATCCGTTACAGGGAACCGAGGAAAGTCCGAAAAATGCTTCGTGAAATTGATACAACTGAACTTTCAACTTGTGGAAAGTAAGAAGTAAAAGAAATTGAAGATGTCTCGGTAAATCATTTATAATCCAACTTACAGGATTGCCGTAGCTGACGACGAGCTATTCTCCTTTTTCTTTTTCCTTTTCCTTAAAACGACAATAGGAGTTTTTTTCCTCTTATAACGTATCTATCGTGCAAATTCATATTACATCATCTTATCTATAATATTCAATGTAGTATAGATAGAGGATTATATCAAGCTTGCATCAAGGTTACGTCAGGATTCACTTGTCCTGTTGTACTACGATTTCTATCCAATACGTATAAAATATTTGAAGAAAAAACAAAATTAGAGAGATGAACAGTTTATTATTAAGTTGACAACTAAACGATCGTGGATTTTAAATAAGAAGGATTATAAAAATTAGGTGCTTTGAAGGTATCAAATATAATAATATAAGGTATCAAATATTCGATAAATTTTAGAGTTATCGATCCAATCCATTCAGTTTTCGAAATTATTTGGAACCCTAAGCTCGGAGGGGGAGAAGTACACTTCTAATTAGCAACATACTTATCGTAATGATTAAACCTATCATTCGTAAATTATATCGACAATCATTTACACGCCCATCGAGACCTTATCGAGAAATATCGCCACTTAATGAACGTTCCAGTCGTATCGATTATATTTTGTTTTTTTACTATAACTTTGTCTTTCATCTCGATCTTTCCCAATATTAAGACTAATATACCGATAGTGGTACTCGATCGCACGGATAGACAGGTAACCCATTGAACGATAACGATCCTAGGGACACAAGGAACCTAGTTTACGTTCATTAATCACCGCACCTGTTTCACGTCCTAGGAGAGCATAAACACGCCTGTGCATGTGTTACCATGCACGTGTAAAAGACCTTGTACCGATGAAACACCTTTCTACTCTAATGTAAACGTACGTGACTCGAGTTCGTTACCCGGTATTTTACTTGCGACTTAGACGATTCGAGTACGATGACTATTAACTTTCTAGTATTTGTTCAACCGCTTCTCTCGATGTCCAATTGAAACAAAATAATAAAACAAACGATAAACTATTTCGTGGTTATTTTCAATCGTACTGAAAAGAAATACTCTAGTTTTTCGTGATAGTAAAAATAAATAATTATTGACGTACATTTAAGATTCATCTATGTTCATTAGGCAACGAATGAATTATTTTTAAGCTTTAAAATCACCCAGTAACTCCGCCTGCAGTTTTCTGGGTGAATTGAGTAGCCCAGAGACACTGTTGCCGGTCCCAAGCCCGGATAAAGGAGGAGGGTTGGGGAGCAAGGTAAGCCACCTACCCCCGTAAAAAAAGGATTCCTAGCTCAGAAAACAAGCAATGGCCCGACGATAAACCACATGGATCCAGACCACCAGGAAGACCCCCAAAAATATAATGGGACAACTGGATGTCAGTTTCTAAGGATGACCTAGTCTCAAAAAATAGAACTTATACTTAAATTCATCGTTAAGTTGTTTTCAAGTATGGTACATAATGTTTCGTCGAATCTTTTTATTATTTCTTACATGAACCTGAGATAAACGAGACGAAAAAACGTAGAAAAAATTTCTTAGAGTTTAAAAGGAAGAAGTATTTCCTACCATTTGATCAAATTTCTTCAATTTAAGCATACTTTAAGTCGGCGAGCCGACACTGTGTCACGCATTTATTTCATTCTGCACGTAAGTAACGACGTCTAGGGTTTCACAAGCATCGGTTACTGCGCTTCTCGGAAGAATAATGGCTTTCGCTGAAGTATGCTACTCTTCATCCAGTGATATCTTACCTTCCTTCAAGGAACTTCACTCCTACCTTCTTTCCTTTCTTCCAAATAATCTGAGGAAAGCCATTACTTCTTAGAACGATCGCTGAGTTACTATTACTCAAAGTTTAACAAAGAACACAATTTTCGCAATATTAAAGAATTGACATTTAACCGGAGTATTAAAAGGTTCACCATGATAATTATTTATATGTATTAGGTTATCAAATATAAAATGGAACAAATTTCAATTCAATTATGTTCATTTTTTACTTCATTTCATACTTGACAATCTAATATATAAAATAGATTTACAATTCTATATAATTACACAAGATAAAATAAAGATACAATTTTATATTCTTCTATTTCGCTATTTTTCTTTGACTTAACGTCAACAAAATCAATTTAAAAAAAAAAAAAATACACTCCGAGTAAGAAATTGTCACCGGTTTGTTAAAAAAATCAATTCATTTCAATCGTCGTTTATTTCAACGTATTAAATCATTCCTATTGTCGTATTTATCGAACGAGTCTTTAGCTATGCAATACAAAACGAATGGTAGTAGTGCCCATAAATCAGCTATAAAGTAAGCAGTAAAACGTTAATAAAGTTTTTTGTGGCTGTTACGCGTTAGCTGCAGTGAGTTAATCTGAAGGAAGAAATACGAGAAAAGTATCGCAATGGTGCAGGAGTATTAACGTTTACGCATATAGGCCGATTATCACGCATTCGACAATCTCGTGGTTTCAACTTTCTTCAAAAATATTTCACATTCCAAAACTAGTTTGTTAAACATTAATATTGTAAGAAGACATTAGATGTATAATGGTTACAAAAAAATATATTTCATGAAAAACGTATGCAAACATTTCTAAATGGTACGACGTACGTCTGTTCGTTTCTTCTCAACCGTAAAAGATAAAAGTCCGGTGTGAAGGAAATAGCAACGATTACAGACGACAATTAAGTGATTCGGCAACCGTAACTCCTGAAAGTTCTTACCGCATCGACTGCACGTCCGGACGTTATTGTCCGTAACAACCAGTTGTAAAGATTCTAGCTCTCTAAACGCGCCAAGGATTTCGAGTGTCAACTGTAAAATAGTTTGGACAACCGCATTGGTGAAGAAACACTTTCTACCCTAAATAACGAAACTACCTATTTCAACACCAAACAATCACCATACTTTGTTTCAAGATTCGTGTCAGAGAATATCTAAAACAATTGAATCACGAATCTGACTCGTTTAGTTTTCGTATGTCCCGAACGAAGTACCACGAATCAAGCTCGTGATGACCATATTCCTTAACGAGTGAGACTCGTGGTAAATAACACACAATACACACATATTTGAACAGCTGAATTGCACGTTGTTTGACTGACTTTCTTGAAGACTATGACACACGTGCGATTAGCAGATGTCGTGCAGGACAAGAGGTTAATTCCTAACTGAACTGTGTTCCAATGAGTCAAATGTTTACAAGAGTCGCGAGAAGAATATTAAGCGGAATACGGAAATGAAGAAAAAGAGAAAACTGAATGAAATATAAGATGAAAGTAGGAATGAGATTGGTGGGATAAGGTTAGTCCTTAGTCAAGGTTTCTCTGAATAAAACGAGAATCAGAGATTAAAGTTTTGAGCTCTTGCGAGTTCAAGAAGCAAGCAGCAAATATGATAAAGAAAGAGAGAGAGAGAACATCGGTGAGGAATGTAGCATTTCAAGGTGTATGCAATCATCTGAGCGACTATACCACTTCCTTTCTCATGTTCCCTCACTTCCACCAAATGTAACTCAATGCGGAAGAACTTGACGGGTCTTGCCGTTGATTAGAAGCGTTCCGTTGAGTTTGTCAGTACGAGCTTCGAAAATTAGACAAAGCTGGGAAGGAAGCTACAGAGAGAAAGAGAATGCTGGTTAGAAAGTAAGAGAGAAATAGAGGAAAACAGAGGGAAAACGATAATGATTTGCAAACGCGAGAAATTGCTCTTACCGGGAACTCATCGGAGGTAGTCAGCATATATCCCTAACGTTAATACCGAAAATATTTTCATTGAAATAGAGATTTTCTGAACATGATATCATTCACGATGAGTAAATATCACAATGTAATATAAAATGAGAATATAAACGAATTCTATTCCGACATTCCGAGAGAACTACTCGCATATATTTTCCTAACGTCGCGATACCTCGGAATAAAATAAACTGAAAGGTGTTTCGGATGTAATGCTTGGTGTAATTTAAATACGTTTATTTCGTGAAACGTAGCGGAGAAAAAAAAATATAATAAAAAGCGTATCGTACCACTTTTACCGCGTAAAATTATAATATTTTTTAAACCAGTTTATAATACGAACGGAGCTGTTTTAACGTTAATTTGAAACGCTGAAGTAAAATTTTCAATTAAATAATCAAAAAATCAACCAAATAAACAAACAATCAGTCAAATGATAAAAATTAATTAAATAATTTAAACTTAATCAAATTATTAAGTAAATTAAAAATAAAATTAGTTAAAAAATTAAAATTAATTTAGTAAAACTAAAAAAGAGAATAAAATTAAATTTTATTAAAAATCAGATAAAATTGTTTAATTTAATAATTTAAAATCAATAATAATTTTTTAATAATTATCTTTGAAGTAGAATTTTCTGACGCATGTAGACTTGAAAAATTAAAATAAATAACCACGTGCTACGAATTAGGAAAATGTACGAAAGACTGGATGAAATTTAACACAAACATTCTAGCAGATTTTCGTCTTAAATATCCCTCCTTACAAATACACGCAGCAACTACTAGTTTGATTTAAATTTATATTACATCATAGCAAAGTATGATGGTATTGGTGGTGGTGGTATCATCTTTACGATGAGAAAACTATTACGGTGATCGTAAGGATGCCGTGAAACCACAAAGTTTCTTTCCCTTCGCATCAAAATCAAATGAAATAAGAGATAAAGACTTGTTATCGGGAATAGGAAATAGAAACGATAGTTTTCGTTTGAAAACGACCACCAAAAGATTCCTTCTAGGGGTACACGAACTTTGGCTCGTACCTTCCAAGCATCCTTTCCTACTCGAAACGTTGAAAATTCATTAAGAAATACTTGTTTCGAAAGGATAGGGGGGGAGAGAAACGGATATCTACCCTAATTTGTCTTAGCGTTTCGTGAGTAAGCACGACTTGGCACACGGCGCGTAATTATCGTTAGAAATTCCATTGCACTAAATTCCTGAACGGTAAAGTGGCAGAATTTTATCTCTTAAATACCTGTGGTCAAACCCTATCTTTTCCTTTGCACGACTTACTACGAAGACATCAGAAAGAGAGAGAGAGAGAGAAAGAAAGAGAAAGAATGGTCGAAGAGTATTGCTTGTCAAATTTAAACACTTCATTACGTTTCTTATGGCTCATTCCCAAATCCTTCTACAAATTTTACACTCACTTTTTAATTACTTTTTTTTAAAACAACAAACTTATGTTCAATTAAAAGACCGAATATTAAAAGCTTATTTATATTTCAATTATATTTAATTCGTTACTTGAATACAATAGTTTGACGATACAATAATTTGACACGTTAATCTGTTAAATGTGAATTTCAATGTCAACCTTTGAAAAGTATAAGCGAGTGTAAAATAACGAACGAACAAAAAATCAACTAAAGTAGGATTGTTTAAATATAAACGAAAATAAAACCTCACTATGGTCATTTCTGTGATTTAACTTGCATAACTGTACCGCATGTAATATCATTCTCTTTACTAGAGTATTTTTAGTACTCCCCTTAATTCGTACCGTAGGTTGCATAAGCTCGTTTGTACGGTTATGCACGAGGCACTCTTTGGATCCCCGACTTTATACTCGATCTAAAGGTTTACATCGGCTTTAGTGAAAATGAATTTCGAGAATATTATTTCACGTGCTGCTAATTCCTTTTCCCCTTGATGCATATCTCCTTTTCTAAAATATATAGGAAGAAAGATAAAGAGAAAAAGAGAGAAGAAAGAGAGGTACTTAGTTTCGGGAACGTTTCAAATGACAGTGCCAACCGATTAAATTAATATTATATTCCCCCTCTCCCTCTCCACCCTTCCCCTTCCTTTCCACATTTTCTCCTTACCGTAATGACGTTCTACTAGTTGTCGTGCTAAAGCTATTCGTCACGTTTTAACGAGCTACCACGTATTTATAGCGTCATAATATTTCTACGGAGAAAGCGACATAACGCGAACTTCTGTGCTTTTATTTGCAAACCTCGTAAATGCGAATCTAGACATAGCGAACATTTCTATGCACACACCATCATCTTTAGTTTCTTCTTCTTATTCTTGTTCTTTCCAGTTACATCTGCATTGCCATTTTTCTTTAACATTTTCTCGTTAGAATCTTAGAATATTTTATAATAAAAAAGAAATTAGCAAATGGGTGATGACTTTGTAGACGTGTCCAGAAAATGTAATCGTTTTGACAACGAGTCGTACTTTTCGATTTACACTCGACGACTATTCTTCCTTTTTCTTTTTTCTTATTCTTTTCAATTCTATTGGAGAACAAGGTACCTTGCTCATTACACGATGAAAATCTTTAAAAGAAACTTCTCTTTTTATTTCTTTCTTTTTTTTTTTAGATAATATTTCGATCTACTGATGAAGTGAAAAAGAAGAGAACGAAGAATGGAAAATGCGAATAAGAGAACTGGTAGATAATAAAGATTTCAAATAGTAGCTTTATAGTAACTCATTGACAACTTGGGAAACTAATCAAACCATTCAACGTGATTTACTTGTTCTAGTATTTGTGATAAAGTTTAAGATTGTGTGTGTTAGCCATTCATAAATGACTTACTATTTTCATGTTGATAACGACCAATGTATTTGTTGCTTCGATAGATATCCAAATAATTTACCTGTAACAAAAAAAGAAGAAGAAAAAGATTAATAAAACTGCTTATAAAAATATTTTAGAAAAAGAATGAAATATTGGATTGATTGAAGAAAAAATAACGTCGGTTTTTCCTATTGAGTTGTAGCAAAAAATCCGACTATTTTTTCTTTTCAACCAACCAAATATAAATCTGATTGAAAAAAAAGGATAATCGAAAAAGCAGAGTATACTCTTGTCCTCTAAATCGGTTATTTTAAATACGTCTTAAAGTTTCTATCGATTTGGATAAATAATTTGAATTTTCCCAAAGTGTACAAAGCGTTTAATCGAAATCCTCCTAACTTTGTTGACTTATTTCAACCATAAAGGAATAATTAACCTTGCTCCAGTTAAAATACACTCGAACCACTCTTTTATTTATTTTTTACTGGGATAGAACACGTTTCATCATTTTGATATAATATCAAATGGAAAAGAGAAATCCTTGAGAAAGCAAAGGCAAAGAGTAAAAGAGAAAGAGAGAGAAAGAGAAGGAAGAAAAACGTAAAGCTTAAACGAGGATGCAAGAAGAAGAAGAAGAAGAAGAAGGGTGAAGGGAGGAATGATCAGGCTAGAAGCGTATCAAGGTTTCAATTTCGTTTCAATTTGAAATAAAAGCAAGACTAAACGCCGGCACAACCCTCGGATCGAAAGTGGATACCCTCCTCTTGGTGTGGAAAATTACTACGAGGTAAAGGAAATACATATAAAGGTTGTGGAGAAGGGAAGAGGGGAGAAGGGAGAAGGAAAAAGGGAAGTTAGTTCGTAAGGAAAGAATGAAAGATAGCAAATAAGGATTATAAGAAAAAGCATTTGCCAAGGATTACTATAACGATATTATTTAGTGAATTATATCTGCGACTAGATCAAATATGAAGAACCAATAATATGTTGAAGGTTTTTCTAGGTTAACGTGATTGATCAGGCGACTTAAACTACGGGCCAAATTAATTTAGCGCACTTTAGGTTTTATTTTAGGAATCGATAAATTAGTTAAGATTTTACTTTAAACCAATCGTAATTATTTAAGATCTGAACTGTGACTGTAATATCAGGTGTTTAAATAATTTAGGATGGTTTTAATTGGTCCGCACTAATGGTGGTGAAATTAGATGATTTTTTACAATTGGGCAAATGGTTTGTTATCTCGGCTTATACAAATGTGTTGTATTTAAAAATACTCAAGCTTATCCGATTTTAATTATTTAGAATCTGAACTATAAGGACTGTAATATCAAATGCTTGAATAATTTAGGATGATCTTAATTCGTCCGCCCCAATGGATGTTGCAATTTTAGATAATTTTTTACAATTGGGTAAATGGTTTTTTATCTCGCCTAATACAAATGTGTTGTATTTAAAAATACTCAGGCTTAGCCAATTTTAATTATTTAGAATCTGAACTATAATGACTGTAATATCAAATGCTTGAATAATTTAGGATGATCTTAATTAGTCCGCTCCAATGGGTGTTGCAATTTTAGATAATTTTCTACAATTAGGCAAATGGTTTATTTTATCTTAGAAACATCTCATCCAATAAAAATATATTGTTTTTTAAAAATAATCAGGCTTATTGTTAGCAAGAATTGTAGCTTTTTGTTTCAACTGGTTATTCTTTAACGTCACTGAAAAACCTCTTTTCCTTTTTCCTCCTCCTTCGAATTTCATTTCTTTTTTTGCAGCAATGAGGCACAAACTATTGCAATACATCGAGGCCAAGATAGAAGATATAGCTGTTAGAAATTTACTGTTCCAAAGTTCATATCGATGAATCGATAACGGGTTGGCAGTGATATCACTTCAGGAGCTGTTTTATCACGTGACTTTTGCACGTCACCTCGCAGTACCGTGTCGCACTAGTATCTTCTTCTGCCATCTTTTTCTCCTCTTCTTTTTTCTCATTTGTTTAACATTTTTCCTTCTTTTTCTTGTTTCTTACTTTTTTAATATTATCTCAGGAAGACAATGAAGGAAAGAAAACTTATTCAGTTACCAAGTATTTGTAATGTATGTTATTCATAAAGCTTTTTACAGTAAACTTGCAAAGAAACAACATACAAGGAAAAGTTAACTTCGTTTTTTTTATGAACAAACTAGCATTTAAAGCTAACTCATATACAAATATCCTACTCAATTTTTTTTTTTCTGTCTGGCATCTTGGTTAGCATCATTTGTTTTTAACCAACCAACTGATGATGAAAGAACGTAATGCTATTTGCGTTTACACTGGTTACTACTGATTATAAGATTTTGATCGAAGGACTTTTTGATTGATAGCAATATTAAAACATTGTAAAGAAAAAATATTTAAGAGGATAGGTTGTAGCAAAAAAAAACCCCTGAATTACTCTGGGTTCATTGCAAAAGAGACTATTAAAGCAATTTTTACAAGACAAAAGATCGGTCCTTCTCGAGTAAGTCTTGGTCTTGCGAAGAATAAAATCACATGGATCATCGTGACGATGTTAAACGAGTTTGAGAAAATAAAAGAAAAAGTAATACGAGTTGAATGATAAAGGAAGTGAGTAGAAGAAAATGAACGATGGTTCTTGGTAGATCTGATTTTAAATTCGTTTTGTCCATTAAACGTCTCTAATAATTTCGTTTCATGGCGAATAAAGATTCGGGGAATGGAGGAAATTACTCGTTCCAACGTCATTTTCAATCGTGCGACACTGACAGAGAGAGAAAGAGAACAATGATCGTCTCTATTCTGAATTTTTCGCTAAGCTCAACAGGTCCTCGGTAAAAGAGCGCGGCATCATCGTGCACCCCTCCCCCTTCCTCTCCCCCATTCACCGATGGTAGTACATGGTTTTCTCAACCCTCTTTTTTTTTCATTTATATTTTTACGATTCCGGTATCTCGAATAAAAGGAAACAAAAATATATACACAGCTATATAATATGAATTTTTCTTCTATCTCAATCTATCTATTTTATTGATTGATATTTTGAATTTAAAACTCGATTGAGTTTGTTTTCTTTCTTCTAAAAAAAAATACGTAAGTTTATATTATTATTATTTACATAACCGTTAACTTGGAAATACGTAAGAAACAACATTTAACCCTTTGTGGGATGGGACGGTACGAAGCAAACGGTACTGTATGGCTAGGCGTTTTTTGTCTATCAATTGTTTTTGCCGAGTGCATATTTTATTTTATTTTACGGAAAATTCCATTAATTAAAAAATAGGAAATAAAATTATAAGAAGTAGTACGAGACGTAATACGTATTCAAGATTACGAATACCGCAGTTCCAAGAAGTTTGATATGCGACTCCGATTCCTGTAATTTAATAATATTTTTTAATTTCATTATATACTAATTATCATATTCTGGCATTATATTTTTATTTTTTCATTAATATTTGCCAAATAAATATATAATAAATATATATATCAAATATATAGGATAATGAAAAAGAGAGAAGAAAAAAAATAAGAACATGTCGTATAAAAAAAAAAAAAGCAAAAAAGGTAAAGACGAGCAAATAAATTTAAAAAAAAAAATGGGACTAAACAGAAAAGTAGGAAAAGACCGAGATTATCCACGTAGAAAAGTGAGCTAGACCGCTTTTAACAATAGCTTAAGGCTTTCGTTCGTTCTGGCCATTACGATTTACATAAAAGGTACCGCTTCGAGATAGAGCAAGTTAAAAGGGAATGGGTGGTCGCCTACACGTGTCACCACCTCGTATACTTTAGGTGGTAGAAAAGAAGACGAAGAAGAAGAAGAAGAAGAAAGAGAAGAGATTGTCAGAGGGGGGAGGGGAATAAAAAAAAAAGAAGAAACGTAGAGGAAGAAGAGAAATGACCATTTCGCACGTGCGTGCTCTCTCATTACGACCGAAATCTCGATGCGCGAGACGAAGCGAAGAAAAAACGTGATGAGCACGCAAATCGGCTTCTTCGCGTGTTCCACGCCCTTCCTTCCCTACCCACAACCCCCTCTTTTCTCTATGCTCTATTCTTTTCTTCTCTTTTCAACTCCCAGCCCTCCACCAACCCCCGTCCGTTACTTTCGAGAGCTTTTCGCTATAGTTTGAGAATAATAATATTCTTTTCGGTAACTTTTCAAAGAAGAGAATTTTCAGTAGGTTTCTTCTATCGTTAATAGTAATTAACGAGATAGAATTATTTTATCGTTTGATTAACCTTTTTTAGAAGGAAGGAGGTGAAAGAAAACGTTGAGTACTTTTCTCTCGTTAATTACTCGGTCAATTCGTTGATGAATTAGATCGTTGGATAAACCACCTACACCTCGCGTTCGAGGTTACAATAAATCATTTCATCCCTACTCTCCTCTACCTCCATCTCCTTCGTTTCTTTTTGTTTTGTTTTTTTTGTTTTTTTTACTTTTCTCTCAACAACCCCGCTTTCTTTTTTACTCGAATATTATCAGATGATTTCCCTTTTCTCATTCTTTTTACTTTGAAGTATGTATCCCGTTGCTTTGACGTTGACGTCGCACGTTGCGCCCCCGAGCTGCTCGGAAGACAGCATTAGCTAGACGATGATTGATTTATTGATTGATTGATTGATTGATCGATCGATTGATCCTGTGCAATCGATTATCCGGTAACTTTAATTACCTTCAACGAGACGATAATGACTCTAATAGATATTTGGGACTTTTTTAAATTCCGATAAGTGGATAAAAGGAAAGTAATCGTTGTCGCGTACTTTATCGAAATATTTTTCATTTAATACAAAAGAAAAATATTTACGTAATATTATATATAATTATATTTATATTATAATATAGTAATAATATATCTTATATCTTATTATCAATTCCTTCTATTAAACAATAATAGAAACATTTCGAATATATTACTCTAAAGAATAATAACTCGGACACAGTTTCTCTAAATATTGGAAACACGGTTAGAGTTGTAGGAACGTAGAAAGTATTCCAAGTTCGAGAAAAGGGATCATCGAAGGAGCCAGATTGCTTCGTAGAAGGTACGAAGATACTTCTTCCCCCGGAAAAACTCGTTGGATTACCAAGGTCGACGATTTCCCAGTCTGCTGCCGTAGGAATAAATCGGTTCCTCTCCTTCCAACCCCTTATTTCTCCTTCTTCCCTCTTCTTCTTTCCTCTCTCTCTCTCTCTCTCTCTTACTTTCATGCTCAGCGTCTCAAGGATCTCGAGTAGGACGATTATCATCGTGAAAATCTCAAGAGGGAAGGAACAGAGGTCCTGGTCCTTCTCATCGACAGATTCTATCTATCCCGGTAGCCTCTTTCTCCAGTCATCCCATCGTTTCCCTTTCTCTCTACCCCTTATTCCACCTTTCTCTATCTCTCTTTCTCTTTTTTCCTTCCTTCTCGACTTTGTTGGTTTTTGCCGCTCGATTCTCCGTGAAAACCGGTAGAACTCGTTCAAAGCGATGTTCCACGAGGTGAGTTCGAGCGGATGAGAAGAGAAAGAGATAGAGTAATTCGATGAAGTAAGAAGGGAAACGAAG